>PDGT01000116.1:50384-217461 GCA_003671415.1 Megathymus violae | reverse complement strand
ATGTACGTAAAGTAATTAATTTACTGACATAGTTTTCTGATATTAATTTCGCTTTTTTTGGTTTTCATTTTTTAAAACTTAATTAAATTCTAAAAATTTTATACACTTGAAATAATCGTTTTGATTGATTATATATTAATGATAAAGCATTAATCCAATATATGGCGACGTCAGTTGATCATTTGAAGAATGGTTCGCCTCTATTCGTGTTATTTTTGAGCCGCACAGTTAAGTGTGTTTTGTAAAGTTCTGTAAGAAATCAGTTTTTTATGGGCTCCTTGAAAGAAATTACTATGTAGCGGAAGACTGGAGAGTTATTTTCATTTATATTATATTTGTTTGTTTCCTGTCTGCTTTACAGTTTGCGAACAATAGATATAGTAGATATACGATTACGTCTATCCTACTTTTCCGAATTTATTTTGTAGCTTTCACTAACAGTGTAACTATATTACGTATATTTTGCAATGTCACCCTCTGTCATGTTATGAACGACATGAAAGAGCCGGCCGGTATGTCCTATTTCACTCTGAATACACGTGGGCTTCTAATATGCTATCCGCAGATGTACGTGTCGAAAAAGATGGAGCGTAAAAAAATATTTGTGACATATCTATCAAATTGTGTCACAACAAAAATTGTAAACTTTCCACATTAAAAATTTAGATTTAGGACACACACTATATGGGACTAATGGGCGTAGGTATATTTAGAAATATGTCTTTTTAAAACGAAAATATTAGTGTGTTAAAACAAGTTTTTAAGTTCAGGCCAATGTTTGTCGTTTCAGCTTCTAGACGTTACTTCGTTTCAGAAAGCGGTATCTGTGTGGCATTAGAAATGTGTTCATTAATTTGGACCTTCAATCAAAACACCAATTTCTTACAAATTACATCTCCTGTTTTACCCCCTTATTGGTATTTTTATAATAACTGGAAAAATTTAAATTTATGGCGTTTAAATTGTCAATGAAACTAAAATTCAACACCGTGAAATATACAATTTAGTCTTAGGAATATAAGAATAACAAAATTTTTGATCGTTTTATATTCAAGTTTTTGCGAATTGAGTGTGATTACCTTAATATCGTGCCGTTTCGATAAAATTTTATTTTCGCTTTTCGGATATTAAGGAAATAAAAAAGCGGAGTTGACAAAAGGTGTTTAATATAATAGCCAAGCCAAAAAAATTGTAGTCATGAACACATAATAAAAGTGAAAACATATACGATTTTCTAATTTTCAAATATACATTGATGATATATGATTGACGTCTATTTGAAAATCACATTACCTTTTCTCATTAAATTTATATCCTTACACATATGCGGCAGTTAAAAAAATAATTAATAACTATTATTAATCATTCCGTTCCGTCTCTTTATGCTCGTAAATCTATGGCACTACCCGTGCATTCCTTTACGGAGATATGTATAACCTCGCATAGCTCTCTCTGATGAGGATCATATGAAATCTCGTAAATGGGTACAATCAAAAAAACCTTATCTGAATGTCAACGCGACTAACAAGGGTGGATGGCATTCGCTGGCAGTCGTGAGTTAGTTTTGTACATAGCGGAGATTTTATTATATAACGCCTGATTTTTTCTTTATCTCCAAGACGAAATGCAACTGTTTTTAATATAGGGTTGTCTCAGTCGTTTCATATCGGTCTCTAATAAAAAGTTTCTTTCGCCTTTTCTTCTCCTCAATGTTAAAACACCTTTTGCAAACGGCAGAAGAAATAAAAAATTACGTGCATAAGTGTATTTACAGAATACCTATATGATTAAATGATTTTGAATCTGAACTTAAAGTATGGAATATAAACTCGTGTTCTTCCTATCTCCGAATATTATGCTAATATAATTCAATATTGTATTAATTTTTCTTTTATTTATGAAAACTTCATAGCAATTCTAGTTATATACAAAAACTGATGTATTTCTATTCGTGGATGTTATTAACTCATTCCTTTATTTTCTTTAGGGCTCATTTATAGAACCGCCTGCTTTTTGAAGTTGGTTAAAAATAAGAAAAATCTTTAATTATTGAGTAATTGCTATTTCCAATTGAAATCATTTAACACACGCTTCAATTATTCAACGCATCAATTATTTCTGTTGAATCTAGAATGTTGACATCTTCACATTCAAACAGTATTGGATACTGTGACTTTCAAAGTAACAAGATTGATGAGCAAAATTAAGTAATTATACATACAAAGAAAAAGCTTTGTTACATACCAAAGCATTGGTTCTGAGCGGTATTCTCCACGGCAAATGTAAAAAACATGTCGAGGAAAGAGACAATAATAATTATATACATGTATATATATACATACAAAAAGGCTGGTCTAATTTGTATAGAATAATAAAGACGAAAATAAATAAGAAGTCTTTAAAACTTAGTAGAGAAAAAGTTAGAAATCAAAGGAGACGTCAAAACATTTGCGAGAGTTTTCCAATTACCTAAGGTAACATAACTATGTGATTCCTACCGATTATAAATTATGTTTTTTTTACGATTCTACAATTGTCGGAGAACAAAGGAATAAGAGTATAATTTCATACTATACGATACCTAATAGAGGAAGATGGCAATTAATATTTGTAGGAAAGGTCATGTTGAGTTAAGATGGAAATAATCCAGTGTAATTACGACAACAACAGCTCAATTTTGCCGCTTATTGTTATATTAATAGCTAATGTCAGTACATAAGTTGCTTAACGAAATAACAAAATAAAAACTGTAGAAATGTTTTGGTGACATTATGTATTTGGATCGCTATATACAATGTCACCGGATCGGATTGCAGGGTTACTTGATTATAGGAGTCACAAGAAAATTAGAAAACTCGAAAATTTAAATTCAGAATACCTAAATAATTAAATTATTTTTATTTTATGTCCACTCAATTGAATGATAATTAATATCGATTCGATATTCGATATAGGTGTCATTTAGGTTGATTTTTATACACTCATAGCATCACTAGTAATATTTAATTAAGGTACATTGAGATTACTAGTAACTCACTCTCATTTAAATTAACTATTCTTTACGTTATCAGAAGCCGCACCCGAAAAATTGCAGCTCGTTTTCATAAGACGTTTTATAAATATAATGTTTACAAAATTTTCATTTTAGGGGTCCTTATGTGTCCTTTTTAATGAATTAGAAATATATTAATTCATTGCAGTAGCTACAAAAAATCTGACAAAACTATATTTATTCGATATTTCTCAGAGGTTCCATACGTCCTATTTTACGGCAGTTCAACCGTTTCTGCTCCACCAGATAAATCATGCTATACCACATAAATCATTCCAGTGATGTTCTACTTAATGAATTAAAGAACGCACGATGCCAAAGATGAAAAAAATTGTACATTTAAATTTTAAGGTACTGGACAGGATACATTTTTATTATTAATATCGAAATAAAATTGCGTATAGCTTGCCAAAAGCATCATAAAATGTATAGTATTTTTAAAAAATAAATATTCCCTGTAAAGAATCCAAGAAGAGTTTTATTAGTAGAACCCTAACTTAAAAAATATATATAAGTAATAAAAACGATCCCAAAAGAATTGAACAGTAGCAGAGTGCTATAAATTAAATTTTACTGCCATATTATGCTTTAGGACAATTTGTGCCTATACATGAGTTATAGATGTCGTTACTGGTATTTTATTTCCGTTTCATTCAATTTAGCCCGTGTTCAATTTGAACGAAGTGGATTAACTTGAGACAGGAACGGCTAAGCACGCGAATTGAAGCTTTATTTTTTTTAATATCGTTTAAGGCTACTGCATTTTACAATACAACGTGAATGAATACAACGTAAGATTCAGTTGTATAGATAAAAAGTATAATAAAAAAAAACAACTTCAAAATTTTAAAACGTTCCTGTTTTGATATCATACCTATTTTTCTCGCAAACTTTTCATATTCTGTACATAGGTATTATTGGTGTAAAATAGTAAATGTTTGCATTGTGTCATTCACGTAGTCCCTAAGTATTATTTTTCCTGCTTGTTTGTACCTCAACAGTAAATAGCACGAACTACGAGTACAAGATTAATTAACAATGCCAATATTGACTAATCATGTTTGTCTACGAAGTTTGCTCTGATCGGGTAACGGAGATATTGAGTTAGTTTGACACAGCTCGCAAGTTAATCGTATGTTCAATTGTTATGGAAGCGGACGTGTTTTAGAAACTATGAATAATATACTCGAAAACAGCAGCCCATTTTGATTAGTTTTAAGAGCAAAGAAAGATTTTCTTCAATGTAAAATCATATCTTTTTTAAATAAAGCATTTTGAGTTTTCATATAAGGTTTCCTCCATTACGCATTTTAGATATTTTTTTCTAGTTATTAGGGAATTTCCACTGAGCATTTCAAAAATATAAACAAATATTTGCGTCCCTCATCAAAAGTTTCTTAATTTTATAATTATTAATTAGAAACTCGAAGGCAAGCTCAAAAGTATAATTCGGCTATTTACGGTACACATCATTTTTTGGAGCAGGAACAGGGTATTTAATTTATTTCAATTTTCAACTTTTTATTTGTAATATATTCGGAGGAAATAGGGTCTGATGGACACGGAGCATTCATTCATTCATTCGTTCTTCACTTTACACACAAGTAACCCTTTAAGAGTTCCAATACTCGTCGGAGTTAAAAAAAAAAAGACAAAAAAAATGTTATTTTAGAACTGTTAAATAAGAGAAACCCTTCTAAACATTGATGTATCGAAGTCAACCTCGCATATTATTGTATTTTATTACTTATAACTCAACTTCAATATTGCAGTAAGCATTAAAGCGATCGTGCACCATCTGTCTGAGAAAACTTCACGTAAACACCGGCGGCCGCATAGAATATTTGAAGGCAATGCTACCCAGACCAAATACTGAATTCGACCGTTCCATCGGAGTGTTATGGCATCAATCGCAATAATATCATAACATTGAAATATGTTATCGTTAAGTGTAATGTTTGAGAACGCCATTTTATTATGACGAAATAAATATATTTATTTTGCATTAGCCCCGCGTGATAGTTGGAGTATTTGGTGGAAAATGAGACAATAACGTCGTGAAACGCGATTTGCTTAACGTGATGGTAGAAATTGTTGTTTTTTTTTTGAATAATATATGTACATATTTATGTATATTACTATATGTATATGTACTCTTTGTGAGCCACATATTAAGTATGTTGTCACTCACACGTGTCCAGTCTTATTATTTTATTTTATATGACAATAACTGGGGCTGCGCGCGCGCACATTAATATCTAAAATTTTGAATCCAAAAGGCGGATAAGTAGTCCGTGTTTGAATGCGACTAACGTGCGCACGTGCTCCTTTATTAGCCAAGTTTTGTGCAATTACTCTGTTATTGTGTGTTGTGCATCTCCTGTACACTCTTTGTAATTCATACTCATTCGACAATGCGCCACATAAATAAACCCTTTTAACGCGAAAAATAATCTCATTAGTCCTCATTAGCATTAACTTGTAAGAGTAATTATGACCTAGTGAAAACGAGCAATATTATGAAGTTAATTATATACATATATCAAGTGTATAAAATTTTCAATTCTAAAGTCAAATCGTGGTATAAAAATGCATGAATACGATTATTATTAAGCAGACATTGCTAGCGCAATATACACATATTGAACGTCTCTCTCACTTCTGGTCAGTATCCAACTGCCTGAAAAAAAAAGCCTTTGTCGTGTCCCTCCCTAAATCCAAAACCCTACGTTTCTCAGTCACTTCCGTCCCATTTCGATTATTCCCTTCCTATCTAAGATTCTGAATAGCTGTGTGTGTGCTCACGCAAGTTGGCTTTTCTTTATGAACCAGTAGCCTGCTGACTGAGTACCAGGTTTCGATCTGGTCACTGAACTACCGCCGAACTGTATACATATTGTCTGTATATACACAAATATTATAGACGCAAATCCCGAATGTGATCTGTTTGCGGATGAATGGAGGTATATATAAACAAAGTAAGATAAAAAGAATACTAAACACGAAATAATTTTTAGTGACACAAAGTAGATTAACATGACGTAACCTGCAAAAGCCAAGTTTTTAATTATAAAATTGGTCATTAAATTACAAATTTTTATGAAACTCTGATATTAAAATATCAAGCAAAAACTACTTTTGATAAGTCATGGATCACGATTGCATGTTATTTTGGTCCAAGCTGCCATCATTAGGACTGTCACCGTCGCAAACTGTCTATCCAATATTTAGGTTATTTGTGTCCTCACAGAACATATAAAGTTAATATAAATACCGCTACCTATTAAATTTATTAAGATTTGCAATACGGATGTCATGGATATGACGGTTATGGATATGAAATTTCGTATCTGTATATGGATACGGATATATGAATAATATTTTACCGGGTTCGGTTACGGTTATGGATATGAAATTATTTCGGATATGGATATTAGATGATTTGTAAGTTAAAAAATAATATAATGTATTAACAAAGTTCGATAACATTTCTAGGTATTATGTAATATTATAATCACAGAAAAAATAATAGCCTTAGAAATTAAATAATAAAAACTCTAAAATCGGCGGACGAAAACCTATCAAAACGCGTTTTATGTAGACTCTGCTCCTATCCAAAATTATCCACGACATTTTACCGGATATGGTTACATATTTATTTTGGATAACAGCTAGTTTCGGTTACGGTTACGGAGCTCCATAACATCCTTGATTTGCAATTCAATATGACACAAAAAATACTCTGTACTTTAATACCAAGAAAAACTCAATTTGAAGTTGAACCTCTTGGAGATCATTATAACTTCAGTGTTCAAGGTATCCATCATACTTTTGCAGATCTACCTTTAATCATAAATGGTGAAAATGTATTTTAAGCAGAAACCGAATCTTTTATGGCTTTGCTATCTTAGAACTTGTAGATTATAATTTTAATGATCTCAATTTTATTTTCTTTTTCATTTATTTTCTTTTGTAGTCTAAGGACTAACGAAAGGCATCAAATTATCTTGAAAATCGGCCCATGCTGTATGTCCATGAGTCCAATTGATGTCGACGGACTTGGTAATAATATAAAATAATCCATATATCAATGAAATGCGTGGTTTCTTCTTTGTAACTACAGAACACTCTAGATATAATTATGTCGACAAAATTTTGAAAAATTAAATATTCTACATTTTTATCTCAATTTATTTTTATGTAATAAGTTTTTTATGTATGTGAAAAATTTAAAACGTCTGTTCGTACTCGTATAGATAGATGGGTGTATATTATACACTGTGTAAGTAAATTAAGAAATTTTTGGCAAATTAAGAGTCAGCTTAATTCTCGTGACCGACGGTACGTTCTACAAGTATTATTCTCATCTTTAAAACCTGCTCACTAAGTGGAAAGCAACGCATTAAAATACAGCTTATAAGCAAAGGATATTATAGTATACATAAATACATTAATGACAAGGACGCCTACAAATAATAGTGTCGAAACCAGTTCCGCACAGGCTTAAACCTTTGTAATTACCATGTGTTGTTTAAAAGATGTGCTATGGAGTTTATTTCGCCGTTTCTTCTCCTCAATTTTAAAGCACCTTTTCCAAACGGTAGTAGAAGCAAAAAACGACGTGCATAAGGGTATGTACATAATACCTACATGATTAAATAATTTTTGAATTCGGAATTTGAATTTGAAAGGAATACAGAAAGTAAAAAAAATGTGAAATAAAATTAATGTCTCGAACCAATAACTTATTAATCAAAGCAATGTAGAGAAAGAATTAACATCTATTCAGTCATAATTATAACCTTTACAAAACTACTTAAAAAAAGACTTAGAGCATACACATTTACCTGTTTCGATATAGCAGTTGCAGGGGACTAACATGTCGGAAAGAGGTCGCACTCAGAACGTGTAGTGGAAAAGGACCACAGCGTCTGTTATTACAGTGCCCCTGTCAGTCACGCGCAACTCCGCGAGCGAGGTAAGAAAAAAGCAATTAAAAGTATAATTTAAAACGTCGTAGGTATTTGATTAGAATTGTGAATGTCAAGCTGCTACTCTGTTATTGCAATATGGTTATAATATCTCACTCTTGATAATACTCGGGCCTGAAGGTAATATTAGTAAACAAGATTTATTTTTCCGGAGCAATACGATAACAGTTGCTAGTTACTTATGCTCTTAATTTTTTACTAGCAATTATTTATTAACATCGTAGATTGGGTATCGCTCAACTAGTTTAATAGTATATTTCTTTTTCTATCTTAACGGCAACATATATACCTATTGATAAGATCTATGTTGAACCCGTGAATCATTTTTCATTGCTACCGCCTTCATGTACAGCGATCCAAAGGTTACCTAGCAGATAATGATACAAAATTAAGCTCGCTTTTTGTGTTAATACATTTTGTATTATACATCCAGCTCGAAGGACCAAAATAATTTATGATTGGTAAAGTGGTAAGTGTATTTAAGCTTTTATGGTCATGAGTAAAGTTATACCCGGTCTCGATCATAATGTGAACTGAGAGGATGACGTATAGGTGATGACGCGACAAAATCCTTTTTACATCACCGTATAAAAATATAATTAAATAAACAATAAGTCTTGTACATTCATAATAAGTATTAATACTGTGTTTGACAACGATCGATGTTTGCGTCGCGCATGGATTTGAACATTGAGGTATTTAGTCGATGTAACTAAATGTACTAACCGTTCCTACATTTAATCCACAATGGACTACGGGCTTCAAACGCAGGCTCTTAATATCGTTTGAATCTTCAAAAAGAGCAGTGAGCAGGATAAAAACTGTGTACACCGTAATAAATCCTAGCGATTTAATAAAACTGGATAATAGAACCACTGAGGTTTTAATAAAACTGGATTACTGAACGGCTAGTAATTTAGGAACCAACACTCTTTTAGTTGAGTTGTCCCACAGCATGCAGTAAACGATTAACCTATTGTTTTAATAGGTTTAGATACGACAAATTAACCAAATTTTATGATTTTAAACTAATGTCATCGCAGGATTTATACATTTCATTATGTAACGGGTGCTCACGAGACGTTTTATTTGTATGCCAATATTTTGACCCAGTTGCATGGATCATGGTCACGGCGAAACTATATTAATCTATCTACCCCACGCCTAATTCGTTTTTCTTTTTTAGTTACCGTATCACGACACACGACACTTAATGTATCTTCACGCACCAAACTTTGCACTTTATGTGTTTTACATAAACTAACCACGTGATTCCATGTTTGTGCCAACCTAAAACCATCTTCCCTGTTGAAGTTCCTGGGGTGTTTCTTGATCTCTATCGCTTCTCTTATTAAACGTGGAAATTAATGTCGTTCAGAGGTGATCATTTGAGATTTATGTAATTTGATCCAGTGGTTAGAACCTGAGTTGAGGATGTGCTCGGCTACCTAAAAATATTATCTAAATTTAATTAAGTATTGATTATGTTTTCAAAAACACAAAAACTAAAAGGTAAGGAGTTATAAATACATCCATATGCAATGGTTGGATTTGTTTTCTTACAATCTGTACTCACAATTTTTTTTAACTTTAAATAAGGGAAACATTTATTTAGTACTAGCTGTGCCCGCGACTACGTCCGCGTGGAATATAACAAAAAAGTTATTTAGTAAAAATAAAAGTAGCCTAAACTACTCCTTATTACATCAGCTACCTGCCAGTGAAAGTCTCGTTAAAATCGGTCCAGCCGTGTCAGAGATTAGCCAGAACAAACAGATAGACAGAAATTGTAAAAAATGATATTTTGGTATATGTACTGTATATACATACATTCATATGCATGTAGTAAAAGGCGGTTATTTTAATATTACAAACAGACAATCCAATTTTATTTATTAATATAGATATAGATTAAATATTGTTTGCACAAATTAATTAGAAATATTAAGTGTAAGTTACGCAGTAATAAAAATCTATGAAATATTATAAATATTAATCATTAAACTACCAAAATCGCGTTGCAGAAGGGTAAAGCTTAACAATTTTTTGCTATTCCCCGAAATTGGCAATAATAAGTTACCTCCGAGACACTGTGCCTGCGTTGTTGTAATACTTGTTACACGCGTAACAAGGGATTTTTATCGCAGTTTACGAAAAAACCTGTAAAGAAATCCTACGTCCATATTTTTTTTTATACGATACGAATATTACTGTATATATTTGTGTCTTACTCGGATTCCTATCCCCCGTGAGTCTTGGCTCGACTGGAGCTCAAATAAACGGTTTAAACGATTTCGATATGGTTTTCTTTAATGTATTGTAATAAGCTTAACTATAATAACAACTTAAATAATAATAACTTAATATTTAAAGAGCGTTTGTTTCATTGCAAGCCGTCCATAAATAAAAATAGTTAGAATTAATACATCCATTTCCAATTCATAGAACGAGAAACCCAGTTCTTCACCAACAACTTTTATTTCTAAGCGTAGGTTAGTTTCTCTGAAGCGAAGCGAGGGCAATTTGCTATTTCTATTGTGTGTATAGCACATATAGATATATGTTAAAATGTAAGCTAAAATGAATCTACGTTTCACAGTAAAACATAAACTAGAATACACGAGAGTCATAGTTTAAATGCTGTTCTCTTCAAAGTATTTAAGCAATGCCATAGCGTTTTTAATTACATACTACGCGTAGTATCACGGTAAGTGCGCGGAGCGTGCTACCCTAACAGACAGGTCTACTAATGACACGGAAATTCTCTAATCTCATGGATTAAAGTCTCAATTGATTTCGTGGTTACATTATTATAAAATACTTTTAACACAATGAACTATAATTATTATGGTAATTTTTATCATAATAAATAAATATATTGACTGTAATACTAATATGTAGTTGTAATGATGTCATCGCGGCATCAGCTGTGGGTTTGATTGTGGGGTTACAGAATTACAAAAAAGGCCTTGATGGTTCTCACATTGTAAAATTATATATACTATTAAATAATACTACAATTATTTATTTGTAATAATATTAGTTTGTATCATGCGTTCCCGTGACATAGCAGTAAGCTCGCCGTCTTTTCTTTCAAAATTAATGTTCCTTTACTGCGGAGTACTACTCAGTTAAAGAACAATAAATTACACTCCTTGCAATCTCCTTACTACAGAAACCGACGCAAGCATTATAATAAGACATAAATTAGGTTATGTTTGCGCATTAAGGCTGTATTCATAAGTCGTCATACTTAACTATGTGGGCTGATATAAAATAATAATTGTCTTCTCGAGAAACCCCATCTTGTACTCCATGCTAAGCGTGCGGTTAAAACTGATCACATCACAGCCACCGTCGACGTTTGATTTATCACTGAAATGTGTGTTATTAAACTATTACTACTATGCTCGAAATTTGAAAATTAAACGTTTAAAGTTGGTATTCGTTTTTGTATATGCGGTGCTCCTGATGGCAGATGATTCTGTTTCCTCCGACAGGAAGGACCTGCAGCTTATTGTGTTTAACATTTTCAAAGAGCACGAGGGGAATAAGAGCGGTTGATATACACTCAGGGATAGATGGATAGATATAACACCAAATAAAAGGCTTCTCTTGACCTTAACGCCTCTCATTGTGAAAATACATCTGAACCCAACAGTGAAGCAGTATGGGTTGTAATGATGACGAGTTATTTATTGACAGTTAGTTTATAATACTACAACACAACATCTTGCTATGAATCAATCAGGATATCTTGCTACGAATCAATCAGGATAGGACTTAACACTGAGAATAGTGTTAAGTCATATTTTATGTAATAAATTGAACTGTGCAAAGAGCTTTAGAAATAGTATGGCCCCTAGTGATAAAACGCAATGTCGTATGCTTGAAAAATTTTAACATCAGCGATCTGGAAAATCGCGAGTTGATGGAAATCTAAACATGAACATACTTATTTACCTTTCTAAACGTTGTTATGACCGGGAGAATATACCCAAAACCCTCTTTAGACCAATCTCTTAATGTTTAGACGCCAAAATTTTACAGAATAAACTTTTTTATAACTCTCAGCAATCTATTTCCAATCTTGGCACTTTAAAACGTTAAAAGTAGATTCCTCCTTGATGTTAGGAGAGTGGCAGCCATCGAAAGTAAGAATGTTAACACCACGAATACAAACTTGGATGGTAGTTTTGTAGCTTTGAAATTATGGTTTCACTCACATCTTATCTTAATTCGTCCTAATATTTATTAACTTCTCATGAAAGAATTAAATTCACAAATTTTATAGCGGTTCTTCCAAAGTTACCGCGTAAAAACGTCAAGATCTAGCAAAAGTACAAATTTGGCCCACCATACCAACTGGAAACTAATTTAAGTTTCTCAACATCACTTTATGTTGTACTGCTCTATGTAGGACAGTCTTCCTCAAAGCGGACGATAATTCTACTTGTCGATACTAAAAGTCTAGTTAACGATACATGATCTAAATTGGGGAGCATTCAAGCACAGATCAAAAACAATTTAGAGAAGCAATATCCCTGCTACTTTATTGTAATACTAACTCAAATTCTTCAAAATGTGCATACTTCCGACTGAATTGCTTATTTATTACCACAGTATTATTATTTTATTACCACCATGTTTTCGCTTTAACATTTTAAGCTATGATAATCGTTCATTTAACACATTTTATTGTAGTTCAAGATGAGACTAAGCTGCTACGCATGTTGTAGTGTTATAAATAAAAAAATAGAGTATATAAGATAGTATAAATTATTCTTGGTGATTACAATAAAAATTTTACAATAGCCACTTGGTAAGTTGGTCTTGGCCTCTAGCCAGGCTCATCACTTTTCCGGCGTGCAGCGCGCGGAGGCTCCGTAGACAGGAGCGTACGAGACAATCAGAGTCCCCGGCGGCCAGTACTCGAAGACCCTGGTGACTGGAGCGTTGAGTAAATTTCCGAGATGGTATATTTTGAGTGTCTTCTATAATATTTGTGATTAAGTGACTTCCAGCAACTGTTTGCTTATTAATAAATTTTTGGAGACTGTTATGGTTCAAAAACTTCAAGGAACTGTCTTTTCTGATCGAAGAGCTCGCCTTTTATACCCAGATTTTTCTAGAATGTTCTTTTCAATGATCCAATTTTGAATTTCTCGTCGACCTAATAAATCCTGTTATAAAAGAGGCAAAAACATACATATTAAATACAAAAGTGACTATAATGACATAATTGAAGACATTTTCATATTTGCCAAATACTTGACAATAATAACAAAATATAATTTACAATAAAATAGTAAAATAAATTACGAAAAACCGGGTAAAACTTACAGCAAATTATAAAAATACTTTAATATTTGATTTATTCCTATCTAATATTGTGAATTTGTGGTAATTGTGTCGGCTGGATGATTTGATGACATATCCCCTTTCAACTTTCGCGTTTTTGACCATACTCGTAGCATCCTGGAAAGAATAACTGTCGGAGCTGAACAGGATTAATTTTAATTTGTCGCTGTTTGTTTTTCATCTTAATATTAGAATTATTAAGTAAAATATTTGAAGACTTGTAAATATATTTTTGAATCATAATTGATTTATTTATGACTACAATTATGTTATAAATAAATAATAAATGGCTACCGAATAGGCGGGTCATTGCTAGTAATATTATATATTTTATGCGCATAACAGCAAAAAAATATTCTTTAAAAACGAACTGGAGATGCAAAGATCTTTTAAAACTTTATTAACATTACCAAATGTTTTCATGTTCTGCAGAAATATATAACATTAATGTTATTAAACCAATTATAATATTTTTGTCAAACAACATCAACGCGGGCGACTGCGGGACGTGCGAAGTGAAACTAGGGGAGGGATGTTCTTTGTTGCCGATTCTAGCACTGCCAGCAGGGTAATCCACACAATTCACTATCATATAAACAGGGTAACATAAGATTGCAATTACCTACTTTTGAAAGTAGGATGAAACTGATGATTATAAAATATTGTAAAACAATGTTACTACATTTTCATTTATGCCCGAGTATTGAAAACATCTTATGAATCATAACAAATGCTAACATATGTCGGTGAATATAATGGTTAATAATGTTTTAAAATATTTTATCGCAATGGTGTGGCAGCACCTTAGCAGGTCCTTTCGTTGTTAAAAGTGATGATAAGTTATCACCATACTATTTTCATGAAAATCGGTCGATTGGTTTTAGAGTTATGGAAGAACAAAGGATCAAACAATCAAGCGATCAGATCACTAGATAATGAAACAAAAAATCTAAAAAATATTGTATTCGCATCTGTATCACATACCTACAGTGTGATAACAAATTTTTATCATATATAGGTTTAAATGTTGAATTGTATTTTAATATTTATATCATCATATTATGGTTTTTATTGTTTATTTTCTTTTCTTAAAACAGCCTTAATTGTTTTGCCGCTGCCCAAAATTTGATTGCCAAATGCCTCTTATTTCTACATATAAGTAAGGTGCAACAAAGACTGAATAAATGAATAAAAGCACTACTATTCTTGTATGTTACAATAAAAAAACAATGAAAAAATAGATTGTGTTGGTCAGTAGGAATGGAATTTTAGGCTGAAAGTATTCGGTCCTAAACAGGCAAGCGAGCAAGATGCTGTGTACCAAGTTTAGTTGTCATGTTAAACTGTTAAAATATCAAAGTATTAAATAATTGTACCAGTACACTGATATTATTATTCAAGACACTCTTGACACAACATCTGATAGCTGGCTTTTAATACTAACATGAAAAATTACCGAAAATAGGGCAGCCATCAGACACCGACTAGACAATACCAATACTTTGGTCCGCCATTAAGGTACAGGGAAACCCGTTAGTTACTGGATCACGCTGCACACGCAAGACGTTGAAAACATTTTGGGATCGATTCAAGAAGGACGTTGGTAGATAGCCAGACCGGTAAAGAACCCTATGACAATGCCCGCGTACTACAGGAATAAATGGAGGTAAGAATAAGAACCTATTGATCTTCCGCAAGCGAGAACTGTCGCTATTGCCTCGGCCGTTTTTCAGCAGATTGCGTCATCAGCATTGGAGAATGGCTTAATTAAAAAATGGATAAAGCCCCTTACACCACGGTTTTGTTAACGTAATATTTATTACTGTCTACATCTTGTTCTGCAAAGCGCGTGTCGCTTTATTTATAACGTATAACTTACATGGATTTTAGCTTATTACTATAAACTTTTTACGAAGATAACTTAAATGACATTAGGGGGAATATATATTTTGTTTTCTGCTGCCTCCCTAACATTTGAACCAGAGCCAATATACTCAGCGTGCATATTTGATATCCAGGGTCAAAAAAACTGATTTTATTTCCTGATTCATCGGCAACTTACAAATCGAATTAATCAATAAGAATAAATGTAACTTTCATTCCATATTTATTTATTTACTTAATCGGTTTTTTTCTTCCTTTGTCTAATATGCAAATATATGTGTTCAAATTACTATAATAAAAAAATATAATTTATTAACGTTTTTAGGTCTTTATAACTTTTAATTTGATTTTAAAAATCTTACGATCGAGAATTTGGGAAATTATGATTTTTTATTCTATAAAATTATTCATTTTTATAACATCTATCATAAGAGATAATGAATATATTTTCTCTAATAACATTTAAATGTAATATTTTTTCTATTTTTTCAAGTTTAGATTAAACTTTTGTAATGTAATTAAATTCATTAGGCAATATATTATGTACAATGTTACAAAATATATAAAAATCTATCCGTAATATATAATATACTAGCTTTTGCCCGCGGCTTCGCCCGCGTGGAATATGCTCTGTCACACAAAGTAACTGTGCTGTACTGTACTAAGTAATAAATCGCTTCGAGAATCGAATTAGCTAAAAAAACTGCAAAATAAACGCAACTGTCAATGATGTCGCGCTTTGCATCCCGCGCCGACTTATAGTAGACTCTTAATGGCGCTCCATTCAGGTCAATCTTATCGTGTTAACTTTTAAACTATTATTCTAAATTAATTTGTGTAATAGACAAAATTGATTTTCATCAAATACTAAAAGCGATAAATCCGATAAGTAGTTTTTGCGTGAAAAAGTAACAAACATACATTCATCCATCCTCACAAACTTTTGCATTTATAATATTAGTAGGATTATCCGATTGTTTCGGATAGTTTCGTTTACGGATACTATATGATTTACAACTTGGAAAAAAACAGCAATACAGCAGTAACAGTAACAGTTTGACTTTATTTCTAGTTATAATGCAGTATAATGCAGTACAATCACAGAAAAACAATAGCCTAAATGATTGAATAAAGAAAACTGTCTAAAATTGTAACGACGCGGCTAGCGTATCGGCTGGGCCAGTGAAAATCTGTCATAACTTATTTTATTTAGACTGCCGCTATCCGAAATTATCCGAAACTTTTTTATCGGATTTGGTTACGGATATATTTCGGATATCCAATAGTTTTGGTTACGGTTACGGAGCTCCATAAGATCCCTGGTCTGTAGGTAGGTTATATAAAGTTTTACGCAAATTAATTAAGTCTGAACTAAGTCACCATACAAACTTTCATCCCCTATTTCTACTACTAAGGGTTTTTTCCCGTTGTTTCTTACTGCCTGTTTTCATATTTGACTTTTCCTTTTTTATTTGAAGTTAACGTTACAATTGAAATCTACAATCAAAATTTCAAGTTTCTAAGTGTAGCAGTTTCGACTCAGTATATGTTTGTTAGAAAACTTTCATCCCCTCTTTTACACCCTCTGGGGATGAAGATCAAAAAAAAACACGTAAATCTTTATTTTATTTTAACAGTATTTACGCAAATTAAGTTTTAACCAAGTCGCCATACAAACTTTCATCCATTTTTTCGACTACTAAGGGTTGAAATTTTTCAATATCCTGTAATACATGTTAATTACTATTTAACCAAAGTGCTTACCACCAATTTTCATGACTTTAACTTCTGACGAACTTCCATACAAACTTTCATCCCCTATTTCAACCCCTATTTTCGTAATAAAAAGTAGCCTATGTCCTTTGTCATGGTCTAGTTAATTTCTGTGCCAAATTTCGTTTAAATCGGTTCAGTGGTTTAATCGTGATTGACCAACAGACAGACAGAGTTACTTTCGCATTTATAATATTAATATAGATTATCTAGGCAAAAACAAGATGTCTCCCAAAACACCAAAATGGCTGAGGTCCATTAACAAGAGAAGCTCGCTATACTTTAGTTATGAGGTTAAGTCAAAATATACGTAAAAACGTAGACATTATACAATTGTAAATATATTATAAACATTGTATATTTGACGTACTCTGGTAACAAAATTATGTAAATAGAGAGAAATTTGATACCCACTGTCTAAAATAATTGAACGCCAATAATTTATTGTAATTAGAGAAGTCGGCGTACCCTAGCTGTTTTGGCAACAAAGATAAAATTAGCTTATTAATTAATTAGGTAGTTGAACAATAATATAAAAACCCTTATGAAAATATTATTTAGCTCCAACGAGACAAGAAATATTGAAATGTATTGATTAAATATATAAAATTAATTTAATTTACTTTACGCATTCTGGAATGTTCATAACCTATGCTTCTGACGATAATAACAAACCGAGGGAATTAAGATAAATGATCGGGAGATACATAAATGGATGAAGCTAGTAAAAAAATATTCATGAACGTTTGCGTACTTCAGAAAGCACGAAAAATCGTCAGTTAACTGGTAGGTAACAGCTTCTTTAATCCTCGGCCGCAAGCCAACCTTCATACTTGTTATATATCCTGCTGAACAACAGGAGTCAAAGTCATTTGATTATTTGTTGTGCCCTTGTGGAGGTCGCTGAGTTCTGCATCACCCAGCTTAACCTCGAATGTACTCTCGTATGGTAATGGAAACTTTCCTTTTTAAGACGACTTTGAAATGTTTAAGCGTATTTCGATTTAAATGCTGATGAGTTAACTAGTGAGTTTTACATTTCCTTTGATCCGTCAATGCAATGTTGAATTACCATGAAATATTGCTGCGAAACTTATCTTCTGATATCGTTGCTAAACAACAGATGTAAATTCCCAGTGAGAACGCTTTCAATTACTTTATCACCTAATGAGTTTTCAAACATAGCGTAAATTTTATCAACATTACGTTGAACTTAATTACTATCTCTCCAAACACTCGTTAGTAAAGTCAAAGGTAATAAATTTACATTTACACCTGTTATATGAGACGGTGTCATCGCTATAATATTAACTATTGCTCTTTTGCTTGTAAAATATTGTTCACGAGTTGCCTCAAAGCAATTTCATTTTCCCGTAAGGATGGTTGCGAACAACAGTTTTATAGATCTAATTTTATTAGTCAGGCATCAAGTCTTAGATGGATTCTATAAGAGTTATTATTTTGTTTGTGTGTGACGATATTTCCTCTACCTCAATCACAAGATAAATTTACAAGATAAACCTACAAAATAGATCTACAAGATAGATATACAAGATAGATCTGCAAGATAGATCTACTAAATAGATCTACAAGATACATCTACAAGATAGAGTATTGTCTGTGTCTATTCTGAATGATTATTGAGCGTGCAATATCCTTGACCCACCTGATGAGGATTTGTTATTCATTACGAAATATATATCCGCATGTAACATGAGTATTTCTGCGAGTAATCAATTATTAGGGCGGTTTAAGCAAAATGGCTTATCAGCTATTTCTCTACCGAGTATATGTTTGTAACAAGGCATATTACTATTTTCACTTTATTACTGAATCTAAGCTGATTGGCTAAACATCTTTAAAGACAAACTTCAAATTTACTTTCTTGGGCTTGAATGCTATGAGCGCGCAGCATGGCAATCTCAGCGTATAATTACTTCAGCAACAAAAAAACAACGAATATCACCGGAAGAAATTCGTAAGAAGCTTTAAAGCCAAGGATTTATTTTCCTACTCACAATCGCATATAACACTTATTACTACTTATGCCTGTAAGTATATTAAAATCATATCTTGCACATATGATATAGTACATACATGATTTACTGCCTGTGTTGATCCTTAAGAATGTACCTTGAACATGATATAGTAAATTATCATATAGGAACCGTGAATCCTTAGACTATCCTCCGCATACATACGAAATCACAAAAATCACACTCTGTTTTTAATATGAACATAGATAATTTTTCAGTTGTTAACAACCTTTTGTTATAAAATTGTGTTTTTCATAAACGTTAAATTTACAATATAACAGTTTCGTCAATTGTGACATAATATTTTTATATTATATTTTTATACGTGTATTAATGTACGAGCTGAAATTTTGAGCTGAAAATTTATAAATTGTATCATAAAAAACTGAATTTGTATTTTTATAATACTGCAGACATTAGGTCTTCATTTCCGTCAATCGACAAGAGAGTATTATTTGTCTCGCTTTACCATACGTGTTTCGTCATCTTTCTATTTTTAATTAAACATTTAACATATATATTCATTGCCTTGTACAAAAGCATGTGTCCGAGTATATCCAACTAAATATTTAAACGTATGTCTATGGTTAACCTCATTATAATATAAAATGTTATGTCGCTTAATATGAGCATGAAGTTTGCGCCTGTAACTGAGGTGACACCCTAAATTGTCTGTTTACATGTTCGTAATAGCGTTTACCTTGTTGGAGTAACAAAGTAAATAAATAAGTGTAAATAAAACTAATGGTTGCTCATAAGCAGTGATAGTTAAGTGTCTAAACATCGGTCTTTACAGGGATGGCCCTGGACCTAACTTGTTCAATGCATTGCAATTAATATGCATATCAGAAGTTATTAACCATTTGCTTAAATTATTATCATTATGATAATTCTCCATAATGATCAGATCCAGCTTACTGTACTATGGATATTAACTCTCACGTTATTACAAAACACCGAAGTCCAACAGTGGGACAGTTATGGCCTGAAATTATGACGATAACTTAAATCTATTCTCTTATTATTTATTTATTTATCAACAAAAACAAATTTACAATAGTGTAATGATCGTAAACAGTAGCAATAGTGTAAAACTGTGTCGCTACTATTTACGCCCACCTCGGAGTACTTTACAATATTCTTATTAAACTGGAACATTGGGTTATATGCACGTTTGCATGTGTATGAATGTGTTGAGTGTAAGTGCGTGTATTGCAAGTGTGTGTGTGTGTGTGTGTGTGTGTGCGTGTGCGTGTGCGTGTGTGTGTGTGTGTGTATGGGGTTATATGTGTGTGTGTGAGTGAGTTGTGATATTAAGAGTGTGATATTCTGATTATATAGTAGAAATAAGTAATTCAGTCTCATCGTTAAATAAAGGAAAGATTGCCACTTTACTGAACTCGTTTATTGCCTTGAAAAAACCACGAGCAAAGCGGATCACGCAACTGGTCTGCACCGCAGTCGAAGGACGCTTGACGGAGACCGGTTGCCGGTATGACGTGCTCGTGACGTCACAGTTCGTCATCAACGCCTTCACGAATCATTTAGCAATTGCGTACCACGTCTTCGCTCACGCATTGAGATCAGGCGCGTACATAACTTCCCCCCCTGGAACACCTACCGGTGTTGCAGTGTCTTCCTGTAGTAGTGGGCACAGTCGTGTAAGTGATCGTCGTACACGGCCCCTTCCTGTATTGATATTAGTGACTCTAGCTATACCGTCAACCCCAAGATAGAGTTTCGTCACGCGTCCCATGCGCCATTGAAGAGGTGGAGTGTTGTCGTCTTGCAGCAATACAAGGTCTCCTACTCTCAATGTGTTGTACCGATTAGAGCGCCATTTGGTCCGCTGCTGCAGTTCACTGACGTATTCGGTCTGCCAGCGCTTCCAAAAGTGCTGGCGAGCTTGCTCGATCCGTGCGTAGCGTGGCAGACGGGCAGGACTCTCGTCGCGGAGCTCCGGATCAGGTAGCGAGGTGAGCGGCCGTCCGATTAGAAAGTGCCCTGGGGTAAGAGATTGGAAATCGTCAGGAGAGGAAGAAATAGGACACAAGGGCCGGCTATTGAGAATAGCCTCCACCTGTGCGAATGAAGTCGACAACTCCTCATAGGTGAAATAAGAGTTGCCCATGACACGTGTTATATGATGTTTCGCTGATTTGATTCCGGCATCCCACAAAACACCAAAGTGAGGGGCGTAAGACGGAATAAAATTGAATTTTATATTTTCATTTGAAGCAAAGCCATTAATATTGTTTTGAATTTTTACCAAAAAGTTACCTAATTCCTTAGCGGCAGTGACAAAATTGCGTACGTTATCCGAAAAAATCTGTGAAGGTCTACCGCGTAGCGCAATGAACCTTCGCAACGTCATTATAAAGGCATCCTTGGTACGCTCGGTAACCGCTTCTAAATGAACGCACTTGTATCTAAAACAAATGAATAGACACATGTAGCACTTGGAAGTTCTTGCGCCTCGACCCTTTCTATTTAAAATAATGAATGGACCACCGAAATCCAAACCTACTTTTTGAAAAGGGAATGCCGGCATTGTGTGTTCTTGTGGGAGATGGCCCATAACTGGCGTCACCGTTCTTCCATACAGGCGTCTACACCGTACACATCTACGCGAGGTTTACCTTGCCAATACTCTACCACCTAACGGCCATATATATTCCCGCACCGTAGATAACAAAAGCTGCGGTTCTGCGTGCATCTGCCTTGTGTGCTCATACTGGAAGATCAGATAACACAAGCGATGCTTCGTATGTAAAATGATAGGGTGTTTTTTTATCATAATCATAGGTGGAGAGATCAAGCCGACCACCTACTCGTATAACACCTTGCTCGTCTATGAATGGACTAAGGGACTGGAAACTGCTTTTCGTAGAGATACATTTGCCCCCTTTCAACACTTCTACTTCATTTGGAAACGATTGAGTTTGTGCAAACTTGCATAGGAAGGTAAATGAAGTATATAACTCATCAACTGTCAGAGCACCCTTGATCTTAACCTTGGGAAACCGGGTGTTATGGACAAATCTTAAGACGTAAGTAAACGATCGCTTTAATCTGGTAAAGTTGGAGAATCTGTCAAAATCAATAATTTGTTCCAGAATTTGGATAGCATGAGTCTTAATTTCTGGTAGATCACGTTCAGATTGACAGCACAGAACTGGCCAGCTTGTTTCATTTTCAACCAAAAACGTTGGACCTACCCACCACAGCGTGGAATTGAGAAGATGGTCAGTTTTAGCCCCCCTGGAAATTAAGTCTGCTGGGTTTTCGTCGGTTGGAACATGTCGCCAAGTAGGTGATTGGGTAGTCTCAATAATTTCGGTCATACGATTTGCCACAAACGTTTTTAATTTGCTTGGATTCGTGCGTAACCAACCCAATCCCACTGGAATCACCCCAGTGGACACAGCGCGATATACTGCACCGTAGAGAACTTAGAACCATCTTGCACAATCTAGCAGCAAGTAAAGCACCTAACAATTCCAACCTCGGAATCGAGTTCGGTTTGTTTAGATTTACCTTAGATTTTGCGCAAAGTAAATTGAGTACCACGTGTCCAGTCTTACTAATAGATCTCAAATAAAAACAAGTACCGTAAGCTGAACCAGATACATCGCAAAATGTATGGAGCTCTATACTAACCGGAGAATCGCATAATGTTTATTTTTTTACTGAACTTATTTATTTTTTTACTGAACTCGTTTATTGCCTTGAAAAAACCACGAGCAAAGCGGATCACGCAACTGATCTGCACCGCAGTCGAAGGACGCTTGAAGGAGACCGGTTGCCGGTATGACGTGCTCGTGACGTCACAGCTCGTCATCAACGCCTTCACGAATCATTTAGCAATGGCGCACCACGTCTTCGCTCTCGCTTTCAGATCAGGCGCGTACACTCATCATATGTTCGTTTTTTCAAGAAATCTGTCAATTTTGATTTGAATTCACGGTTAATGAGTGGATATATATTTAAGATTTTATTTACTTTATTGTATACTAAGGTTGAAAGATAATCAAAGTGACGCCTTGCTAGTGCAGAATTACTTTTAGATGTACTGTATATTATTGGGGGCAGGCTAGAATTTATATTTGTTTGTGAAGGGAACAGACAGGACTTTAGCGACTGAATAGAGAACTGTTGTGAATGGGCTTTGATTAAATTACCTTTAGTACTGCGCGTTGCGCCCTCTTCAACCGAAAGAAACTGGTTTTACCAGCTCCACCCCAAGCTGACAGGCAGTATGTTAAAACAGATTGAGCCAATGAATAGTATACCATCTTAAGAGTTTCCTCGCAGTAATGGTACTTAATATTCTAAATATATAAATTAATTTACGCATTCTAGATGCAGTTAGGTCAATCTGTTCTTTCCAATTCATAAATCGATCGATTTGTACTCCAAGATACTTAACAGTATGTGACTGAGTTTGTAATGTACAAGAGCAGGGCAACTCATTGTCTTTACACCGGTGAGCAGTAATAGAAAGGGTATCAGGTGGTAGAAAGGATGTACTGGTAGAAAAGGTTAAATAAGTAGTTTTACTTAAATTTATGTTAAGTAGATTTGTATCCAGCCATCCAACAATCCTTCTCAAAGCAGCCTCAGCATTTGCGCGGGCGTCAGTTCAAGTTTTGCCATGTACAAGTATTGCCTTATCATCTGCATATGTTATAATTTTACAATTATGTGACAAGACTACACAGGTCATTTATATAAATAAGAAATAGGGTTGGCCCAAGGACACTACCCTGAGGAACACCATAAGAAAGAGAAGAATCGGAACTTATGAAATTTCCTAGTTTAACACGCTGTTTTCGATCGCTGAGATAGGCAATCCGGCAGATTTCCAGAGGTAGCCCCAGTATTGGTGTACGAACACCAATACGCTCTAGCTTTACTAAGAGGGTGGGGATTGAGACAGTATCGAAAGCTTTAGAAATATCAAGGAATATACCCATGGTTTTCAATTTAGAATTAAAATTGTTAATAATAGTATTTGTTAGGTCCAAAACGGAGTCTTCAGTAGACCTTCCGTTACAAAAACCATACTGATTCTCTGATAATATATTGTATGTACTAATATATTTTCTTTAAGCATAATTTAATATTTTTTTCTTTTAACTTTCGATAATGCACTTAAAATAGAGATAGGCCTATAATTATTGGTACTGCCTTTGTCTCCACTTTTGCAGATCGGATGTACGACGGCAATCCTGACGGAAGCCTTCCAGTAGTGAGGCATAAATTAAATATGTGCGTCAACACAGGTACAAGAGTGTGACGCGCGGCTTTTAGCAATGATGACGAAATTTTATCCCACCCTAAGGAACATTTTTTTAATTCTAATATTATACGTTCAACTTCAGCCTCGTCGGTGTTTATTAAAGCCATACAATTAGCCTGAAAATTAGATATAGGTAGCAAATTATTATTCGGAGGTGAACTACTAAATTTGGAAGCCAGATTGAGACCAATTGTGCTGAAATAGTTATTAACAATGTAAACAGACTGAACAGGGTTTGAGTTTATTTTCAGAAGATCAGTGGTATGATCCGATTTTTTACTAAGGGAGACGGCGTCTTTGATTAATTTATAAGTAGCTTTAGGATTATTTTTAGCGTTTTTAAACTGCGTACGTTCATAAGCTTGCTTTATCTTTTTAAATAAATTTGTGCAATAATTCCTATAACGGGTACTATAAGTTCTTCTGTGATTAATTTATATCAAAAGAGTAATAATAATCATATACTTTGCCAAAATTGAACGTTTTTGAAGTGTATTATATTTTCAGATTCACTTAAATGAATTAACATCTAAATTTATTTGCTATGTCCATATATGTATATACATATTCATAACAATGACATACTACATAGCATTGACATATCGTAAGTTAAACTGAAAACAAAATTTGATTCAAAGGCGATGTTATTCGTTTTAAGCATGTTTGAAATTGAACACAGCGTAGGTTAATTAAAACAATTGCGCAAATAGTCCCGATAACGTAAACGGTATTTGTATTCCAACGCTCAGAAATGTTCAGTACCACATTCACTAAAGAGCATGAACTGTGGAAACGTAAACATAACATTGTTATTTTGGTAGAGGTTTCTGTTACGAAACCAAATATATAGTATTATTTTCTTATACTCACAGGTAAGAACGGATTTACTTATCCGTAAATCAGATGAAGGTCTTTTACTTTTAAGTTATAAAATTGTTTGTGTTATTATATATATTTCACTTTGGAAAATTCCACGAGAATAGATTCATATTCCGGAATGAAAAATATTCTAGATAATATTGTATGTTCCAAATATACCAAGAATCATTTAAAACTGTTCAGTTTTTTAATATTAAATGGCAACGGATAGACAGAAAAAAAAAATATGTTTAGTTTTCTAAACCATACTAAAATCTACCTTCATTAAAATTTCCAAAAAGCATTATTCTATGAAAAGTGTCGATCCCGTTACAGATTTATGATAAGTATAAATATTTGAGGTTACGTCTGTAGGGAATCGTGTAATTTAAATAACTTGCTACACGAGGCATTAGATATTATCTATTTTTTCAGAATATATATACTATATAGACGAATCTTCTGCTTCCACCTTAGTCGCTAACACATCAGTGAAGCCTTTGTGTTACGTCGATTTGAGGAGGCAAATTAGCATCAAGTGGTCCATCTGTTGCCCACTACTGCAACTGAAAGAAGTAACCAACCCAATACAGTTATTAATATTACAAGATTTAGCTACCTAGATTAAGAAACACCCTCACTTACATGTATATTACCGTAGGGATAATGTTTTGTGCCCAAATTCGCGTGATAGAAAAGGGGCCCTAGCAGTTGTTCAGCAGAATACAGGCAAATCACCAGCAAAGGAACTTGCAATTATATTTAAAGAACCTTTATTTTCAAAAAATATTGAATATACGTACAAGAAGTAAATCTTATATCTTTTTAACCTCTTTAGCTCTTTGACACATTAATAACATTACTTCTTTCAAAATACCTTATTGTAATGCTTATTAAATACAGTTTGAAATGCTTCATGAAAACAAAAATAATTGAAAAATAATGTGCCGTTTTTCTAAAATATAAATAATCTCAATCAATAAATTCATCAATATTATTAATATTTATAAAGGAAAATCTAACAATAATTCGCTTCATACTACGGTATGCTTCAGTTTAAGGCTGTATCCATGAATTTTGATCAAAGGCTGGATTTTTACAATGCCCATTTCACCCTTCGTTATTATGATAATAGATAAGATCAGTAATTTATCAAATATTACAACCCAATACAACCCTCCTGAATAAACAGACACTATATATAATCTGTTCTGAATTTCGAACTGTAATAATTAAATTCAAACCCTGAGTATATCTTATTACTTTAAACAATGTTGATCACAAACGACCTGTGAATTAAGATTGGGACTCACTAGAATTAACATTTTCATAACCTGAATTTTAATGCTGTACTTCGGGGCGTAAATCTATTCCTTAACATTTAGTAGTTCTTGCTCCCATTTGGAAAATTCCGCTGAAACAGATCAATTTCCCGAGATAAATAAAATATGATCATTATATAAGCTACTGAGACGCTAAGTAATTTCAAACGCTAAATGAATACGATTGCCTGAAATTTACAAACCTCGCAGGAAACAGGAATAACGTCGGAATTATACTGGTTGGGTGAGAACCCAACGGCTTTCAATAGAAGAGACCTGGTATCATTGCTTCTACAATTGATCAGCAGCGTTTAATACGAGCAGTGGAAATCGCTTTGGACTCAAAGTCGATTGAAATACTCTAGATACTTTCTTCTACTTTGTTTTGTACTACAATCGATTAAGAAGTTGAAACAAAATTCTTGATCGGAATTTATTTCGTTAAACAATGCGTCGGTTTCGCCGATCAGTCAGTCTGACGTAATTTGGAAGACGTAAATTTGGAGATTGCAAAAGAACGATCAACGAAAACCGGACCAATTTAATCTGCGGCTAGTGTTTTAACTGTGCTTGTGTATTTTCTACTGCAGAACAAAACGTAAATTAAAGGTTAAAACATAATCAAAATTGAGTATCAATATTAAGTCCACAAACAATTTATTTCTTAAGTCAACAATAATTTATTTAAACCCTCTGTATGCCAGTGGAGATTTATTACAGCATCAGAAAAGGTATGAATTATGAAGATGATAATTATTCGTGCTTAATATCAGTATGGCTCAAAAATATTACATCCTTACCGTACGTATATATTTTTTGTCAATATAGTGAAAAATTGTATGTCCATCCATCCAGCCATCAGCCTTTGGAAGTCCACTGCTGAACATAGGCCTCCCCTAACTTGCGCCACTCAGACCGGTCCTGAGCCCTTTGAATCCAGCGGATGCCCGCTGTCTTTTTCAGGTCGTCAGTCCGCCTGGTCGGGGGACGTCCTATGCTCCTTTTTCCGAGACGTGGACGCCATTCGAGGACCTTTCTTCCCCAACGGTTATCGGTTCCTCGAACTATGTGCCCAGCCTATTGCCACTTCAGCCGGCTAATTCTCTGAGCTATGTCGGTCACCCTCGTTCGTCTACGTATTTCATCGTTTCTTATTCGATCGCGTAGAGAAATACCGAGCATAGCTCGTTCCATAGCCCGCTGGGCGACTCTGAACTTATGCATTAGCCCAATAGTGAAGCACCACGTCTCGAATCCTTATGTTATCACTGGCAACATACACTGCTCGAACACCTTCGACTTCAGGTATTACAGACTTCAGGTTGCATGTATTACAATTTTATTGATATGATGTTAAAATTATATCATCACAGACATTATACTTTTTACCTGTAACGGGTGCTCATGGTTTTATGTTTTTAACCGATATTTAGACCCAATTACATGGATCATAGTCACGGCAAGACTTCGACTTTCGACTGTATTACTGTTTAGATTTTATGTTTCAGTAAGACGGATGTTGGGGTTCAGAAAGACGAATGTTGCAGTTGTGGAGCATTCTCCACAACTGTTAGATAGCGTTCCATATCAGTTTACGGATTAGGAGTTACATTATATCTATAATTGTGTTTATTTATTAACAATTATGTTTCAGTTTTCAAATTTAAATTGGTTCCAAATACAGTAATAAACAGAGAAATCGTGAGTACCCGTTACAGTTACAATTATTTTAAGCTGTCGCTACCAGTTATTGTCTTTAAATAACCCTCTTAAAGCTTTATCGAAGACCTACTAGTCACATAATCTTCCAACTCTTAGGTTGATCACTTACTCTTCCATCTCGCTAAATCAAATCGCAATCGCAAATCATCTCGCAAAGTGTCCTGGAAACATCCTCGTTCTGGCCACTGGCATCAACTGGATCTTATCCTGACCAAAAAGAAAAATCTCCGCGAGACCCTACACACGCGTTCATTTCATAGCGCTGATTGCGATACAGACCATTCCCTGGTGGCTTCTCATGTTGCTATCTCTCACAAGAAGATCCATTCATCAAAATTTCCCGGTAGGAAGAAGATTGATCTCCCCAAAACCAGGGATGATGAATTGATCCAAAAGTTTGAAGAGTTGGTACGTGACGATACTGCCTCCTGGGATGTAGACGTTCCTATTGAAATGGAATGGGGCAGAGTAAAAAAGCTGCTGACAGAAGGGGCGGTTACGGCTTTCGGCCACTAGAAAGTCAGACACCAGGACTGGTTTGCAGATAACCTCGAACATATAACACCCCTGCTCGAGTCCAAACGACAAGCTGCGCTAAGACACCGTATGAGCGCATCCCAAAATTCACGTGAAGATCTTGCGAGTGCTAAGGCTGCACTACAGCGCACATTACGGCACTTCGCAAATGCGTACTGGACGGAACTATGCCAAAGCATTCAATCGTGCGCTGATGTGGGAAACTTTGGTGGTGTCTATGCTGGTATCAAAAAGGCCCTCGGCCCTTTGCCTAAAAAAACAGCCCCCCTTAAAGAAGCAAATGGCACGGTTATAACAGATAACCAACGCCAACTCGAACGTTGGGTAAAACATTTTACCGGTCTCTACTCAGAACCAGTTAATATAATGCCGGAAGCTGCTAATCGCATGCCTCAATTAGCAACCTGGACTGAGTTAGACGATCTTCCTTCTATAGGAGAATACCACAAGGCTGTCCAACAGCTTAAGACTGGAAAAAGTCCTGGAAATGATGGCATCCATGTTGAAATTATCAGGCTCAAGTGCATACTACCTATCCTGTACAATCTGTTGTGTAAATGTTAGGAAGCGGGTTATATACCACAGGATATGCGCGATGCCAAAATCATTACCCTGTACAAAGGCAAAGGTGACCGCGGTGATTGTAATTGTTATCGCGGAATATCCCTTTTAAGTATAGTAGGTAAACTATTTGCTCGGCTACTCTTATTCAGACTTCAGAAACTCGCTGACCGTGTATATCCCGAAGCGCAATGTGGATTTCGCGCCCAACGGTCCACAACAGATATGATCTTTACACTTCGTCAACTGCAAGAAAAGTGTAGAGAGCAGAGAAAACCCCTGTTCGTGGCGTTCGTAGATCTTAACAAAGCCTTCGACACCGTAAGCAGGGAAGGACTTTTTACTGCACTTCTCAAAATTGGGTGCCCTCCGAAACTTCTACACCTCATTAAATCTTTTCACGAGGACATGAAAGGTTCTGTTGTTTTTAACGGCAATACATCTGAGCCGTTCGATATGCGTAGAGGTGTTCGCCAAGGCTGCGTGTTGGCTCCTACCCTGTTTGGTATCTTCTTTTCATTGCTCTTTAAAGTAGCTTTCAGCAATGACCAGCAGGGTATCCACCTACACACCAGAGCTGACGGGAAGCTTTACAATATTTCGCTTTTCAAGTCTAAGCGAAATCGTGAAGACTTGTTCGTCGATAGCCTAATGTTCGCTGACGATGCAGCCTTCCTCTCCAATTCTCAACGTGAGCTTCAAGAAATTGTTGATAAATTTTCCCACGCATGTACTTTGTTTTCAATGTCTGTTAATGCTAAGAAAACGGTAGTGCTGGTTCAAGGCGCAGAAGCACCAAATATCATTCTTGGTGGTGTTCCCTTGACTGTAGTTGACAAGTTTTGCTATTTGGGATGGACTGTGTCCAACAATCTCACACTCGACGCCGAGATCGATACACGTATTGGCAAAGCAGCGACCATGTTTGGCAGGCTGAGTACAAGGGTATGGAACAATAATCACCTAACCACAAAAACCAAGATGATTGTCTACGAAACTTGTGTTTTGAGCATACTCTTGTACGGGGCTGAAACCTGGACATCGTATGCAAAACAGGAACGTCGACTCAATACATTTCACATGCGCTGCCTTCGAAACATCTTGCATATAGCCTGGCAGGACAAAGTCACAAACGAGCGGGTTCTAGAAATCGCACAGCTGCCTAGCTTCACCGCCCTGCTTAAGCAGAGACGATTGCGGTGGCTAGGGCATGTGTACCGAATGGACTCTTCTCGTCTACCGCGGCGTGTTCTGCTTGGCGCTGCGGAAAACGCCAAGAGAGGGCTAGGGAGACCTATGCTGCGCTTCAAAGACTGCGCCAAGCGGGACATGTCTGCTTTCAACATCGATTTTCAAAGCTGGGAGAAGCTTGCTGAAGATAGAGACGAATGGCGAAAACGTGTGTTCGATGGGCGTAAAGCACACGATGACGCTTGGTTTTCTGGTCTTGCTGACAAAAGACAAAAACGTCACCTAAATACATATGCATGTTCCAGTCATAGATTCCACCTTCACCTGCAGAGCATGACACTGACTATATCGTCTGTCACAGACGTGTGAGGCCTATGATGATAATGAATATCCTTTGCCTATAAGTTCTGTTTTAATGCGACGCTTAAAAGTTCCAATGGACAACTCGCGTAACGACTTCGGAATCTTATTGTAAAAACGAACTTCAAGCTCCATAAAGGGACGCTGAACCCTTTGAAGACGAAATGCAGATGTAACCAAATTATGCCTATTTCTTGTTTGATGATTGTGTGTATCACTTTTCTGCTTATACATATTAAATTTTTTTTTAATAAATACTAAATTACTATATACATATATACTGACTGGGTACGGTGAGTACACCTATTTCTTTCTACAATGTCTTAATGACAACATTTTGCTCCAATTTATTGTCTTTATTCACGGTATGGTAATAAATTCCATGAATATTTTGAACACAAGCTATGGAATGCAACATGTGAATTTCGAGACGATTTAGCTATTTGAGGCTTAATCGAAATTCGTATTTTTTTACAAATATTTATCAACTGAGGAAACAACGTATCTAGCCAAACAAATTAAGAACCCTAACACCAGATATATATAAGCATTACTGGGTTTTGATAAATCGTCAACATGCATGCGTGTGCCATCATAGATTTTTTATTGTGTAACAATTTATTTCTACTTACATTATATGTTCAAATTGACATAAATATTGTCACGTGCGAGGAAGCATGAGTACTAGAACCCCCAAATAGTTTCACAAATACTTTACGGTGTTAACAATAACTTAACTGTTAACTCTATTTAACAATCACAATCGCAGTCGTACTCAACAGAACTCTTCGTATTCGAAAACCGAATGACCTACGTGCGGCTCCCTTTTCATGCTGCATTCCATATTTTTCCAGAACTCTACTACTCCTTATCTTGAGCATCCAAAATTTCTTAGAAAACAGTAAGACATGAGATGACACAGGTAAAAAAACCGTGTATGCCATAATCCACCTTATGCACAACATATAAGGGCAAGAGCCGCGCAATGTACTCGAAGTTTTATGACACTTATTCTTCTGATTTTTGTTATGTTTCGTAGAATTTTAGCGAAAATTTGTATCAATATTACAAGTTACCCATTGAAACCAATTATTCTAAATCTTTTTGCAAGTACGATTAGTACCTTATAATAAAAAAAAAACTTAAATTTGTAATTTCAAATATTTGTAATCCTCAGTATTAAATATAATTTTCTGAAACCGAAAGAATTCTGGAATATCAAAGACTAAGTTTGCATTCCAAATATAATATAATACTTTATGTTTTAAAAATACCACTTCATCAACTTAATGCTCACAAGACCTTTGTTAAACGCCGAGACCGAACGTACGCCGTCAAAGCGCTTTTAATCCATCTCTCTTCATCTTCCCTGAACAGACAATATATCAGCAGTAACTTCCTCGATAAACTGCTACTACATCACCAGCAACCTGTGGACGTCAACATGTATCTTTATGGGATAGAGTAACTAGTGATTATATTGAAATTTAAAAATATATGTCAAAGAATTATTTTTATTTTATTTAATACCCGGAAAACCGAAACCTACCACACATTCCATATTAATTACAGAAAGCAATAAAATAAGCACAAGTATGTTAGCCAATTACAGACACGCTGAGCAAACTTTTAATATTTGGTACATATATCCGAAACAGTTACTCGAATATTATGAAGAATAATTAAAGTGAATTAATTAATTAATTTAAATTATCACAACAAGAATGTTCAAGTCGAAATGAGTTTCTAAACAAAATTGACTTAAAAATGAAATCTGACAAACGAGTAAACGGATCACATGATGGTAAAAGAGATCATGAACACACGACATTCGTAACACCAGATATAACATCAACATGTTGCGGATGAGAAGTAAACTATTTTTGAAGTGCAACTTCTTTAGCGCCACTAACTCAGTGAAACGAAAAAACCATGGAGTTTTAATAAAATTGTAAAATATTTTTAAGTGGATACTATTACAATAAACATTAACGGTATAATAATCCCACTTCTGATACTGAATTTATATCATTCTGTCACAATTTAGCTTTCTAAAAGCATTTCCACTTCTATTGTGTATGAACTGCATACATGCTTAATTTTTTAAATTTCAATTGTGTTTTTTCGTAATTGAAAAAGCCTAAAGTGTATTCGTTCTTTATTCTATTGCCGCAGACTAATAAAAGGTGAATGTCTGAATTGACTTCCGAAAGCTCTTATCTGACGCCATAGCTTTAGAAGCACGAAACGTTCATAAAAACAAAATCTGTGGTCACCCATCCAGTCGATCAAGCCCAAAATTATTTCTAGATAGATTTCTTGCAGTGGACATAACCCATTGCTTTCTAATATTTTTAGTGGGATTAAAAAAGAAATGACTAACAGATTATGTGAATCACTGAACCGTATTCCGCTTTTCCTTGGTCCAAAATAATTACCCGTTGGAATAGTCTTCCGGCAGGCATCTGTTTCACGAGACAATAGGCAGAGCTCACGAATGTAAGCTGCTTCGACTGTGGTGAATCAACCCTTATTTTTCCGATTGTCCGCCTTTAATTGATTCCTGGCAATAGTACAATACGTTGAATAATCTACAAAATGCTTCATCGTCTTTTATTTATAGAAACTACTTTTTTTAATATACTCCAAAATATTAATAGTATATTATTGCTAAAAAACGTAGTTTGCAGAACATTTAGTGAGGATTATACGGTATATTTATTTGCAGAAAACTAATATAGTTAAGAATCATCCTTTTAAAGAACGTATTTTGTATAAACTTACACGTACAATCAATTTCAGACCCAAAACGATCGTTGTTGGATCCTTACCTATGGAAATCAGGAACATTAAATCCAAATATTTGCTGTTTGTTTTAAAATTATTACCTATCAACCCGCCCTAGCTTCGCACACATACGTTTCATTAATAAAGAAATTGAGAAGTGCGCTCAGCACCGAAATATTTAGGTTTATTTTATAACTAGCATTATTTTAGTAATTTAGTCTGCGCGTTTTCTGTCAGTCAGTCAGATCATCATCCATTTATCCAACCAAATATTTTATTGAACAGAACTGTCAAAGTAAATGTTAATTTCTTACTGATTTTTGCATATAAAACATTATCCAGAATTACGAATTTCCCGATGGATTTTCAAAAATAATTATTTCATAAAAATATACATGATAATTACAAATACATAGCTCATAGGCAGCGGTGACCAAATATATTTACATGATCCGTCTGCTTGTTTGCCGGCTGTTACTACTAAGAAATGAAGAAACCTTTTACCCAGTCCGTTCATTATTCTGACCAATCTGTAAAACGTTTAAATGTATAGCGTAATGTCGTGGATATTAAACCAGACGGTACAAACAATATACGGAACGAGAAAGCATATTCGGAGAGATGCACCACACGCAGTTTGGGGTAATCCAGTAACCCCTTAGCCAGTTAAGCATACAAATAACGTTAGAGAAAATTTATTTCTAAAATACCTGTACACTACAGTTCGTGAAACGAAAGGAGATGTTTCACTTTGTAATAAAACAAGTTTCAACTGACTATTGGCTTCAAGACGCCTGTGATCGGTAGCCTAAAACAGTAATTTAGACTATAAATTTTAGAAACAATGCAAGAAATCATCATGAGGGTAAAATTAAAGTGACAAGATACATGAGTCCTGTTCATTTGAAGACCTCAAGCTTTAAAACTGGTACTCACACGTCGATAAAAATTCTCGGTTAACTATAAGCGTTTTATTCAGAAGATAAAGCACGTCCTCTCCCCAAAAGTCAAAAACCCTGTCAGCTTATTTAAAATGATATTTTGTTTTATGTTATATTTCTAATTAATGACAAATAAACTTAAACTGTTTATCAGAAGTTTTCTTTCAAGGAGACGTCATGTATATGAACTGAAGAAATCAATGCTTAGTTGCATTACGAATATATATTAACTCCCACCCGACAACCTGTAAACTTATTTCGCACTTTGCCTTCCTTAGCATATCACCGCAAAGTGGAGCAGTTTGATGAGCATGAGCTTCTTTTGAACCGTTCATGCCCTGAAGACGCCTCTCGGGACTTTCACAGAGTCTACGGAAAAGAATTTTCTCGTTCGCGCTCAGCGACCATCTGTCTTTATGAATTCTTTCCGACTGGCTTGAAGTAATAATAACACAAAGCATTTGTTTTCTCGAGTTCGCAGCGATAGTACCGAGCGATTGAGAGCACCGTCATTGACCCCTAGCGATTTTTTCCGGGTTCACAGCAGGAAATTCGCGACAATTTATTAATAGGAAGATTAATTTGCGTCGTTATTTTTATACCGAGTAAGTACTTGCCAATAAAAGGTTATTCTCGCTGAGGATTTGAGGCACGTGTAAATACATACTACATCATTAATCCAAACCCTTGATTACCGAACAAGATTCGATACCAGGTCCATGACCGTTTGACTATTTACGTACACTGAGGATTGTTTGAGATGTCTGTAATGCTTTGTCTACAACCAAAATAAAATGGTCACACGAAACAGTAACACAGATATAATATTAACATTACGAAAATAAATATTTTGCACAGATAAATAAACACTTAGCAACGGTCTAAGCTGTGGACGCAGGATGAATATATCGTCTGTGGTAGATTCCTGTTACTGTTGATACTAATACGCAATCCACGAGCATGGTTACCTTTCAATTGTTCTATGGTTTATTGCCTCACAAAACAGTGTAGACGGGTAAAAAAATCTAGACCAAGTAAAACAAGCATCGCGCAACGAAATACTATAAAGATCTCTGACACACACATTCCTCACCAACAAAGTTGAGCAGCATGAAGACTGTGAATCATAAGCGGACGTCGATCACCATTGGTCTGATGCTTGCAGCAAGCCACGGTTGCATTGAAGCGAGGGCAGTTACTAGATAAAATATAAGTAGTTAGTACCCCTTGATTTAAATTAAATTTAGTTCTAATCTTTTTTTTTTACAGCATCAGGTTATACATAATTAACGTAATTCAAGTATAAACAGCATACGAGACGAGCCCTTGAATCATTTAATACTTAAAATATGAAAATAAAGAAACACTAACACCTACCAATGACAGAGTATTTAAGTACATGTGAGTAGTTAATGGTGTAAACTGAAGTGCTTTGAAGTTATAACTCCTTCGAGGAACTGGGGCAATAGTCAGATGATTGATTCAACAAGAGGGATTGGTCATCATAGCTTCATCAGTTGTGTAACAGAATGTACCACTAGAAGGAAGGTTGACTTTGACCCAAGGTTAGTTGGAGCGGCTTACATTCCAAAGTATAAATAGATTAAAAGCAATATTGCTCAACATCTTATTATGTAATACATTTTATTACACCCAAAAGTTTATTTAAATTTCCTATTCTCTTTGTTCACTTGCAACATAATAAATGTATTATTTGTGTATTATCTTTATAGATACCACCCAGGGAAATTACTAATAATAATAACACTAGAAATTTTTACGTACACACTTAATCTTAATATCGCCGTTATTTTTCTTATATTACCTATTCAAGTATTCAAGTATTCACAACCTAAGATATTTTCTATGTCTACATCTAGCAAAAGCTGATAGACTATACGAAGAAACGTTATCACTGCCAATCATGACAATTCGTAACTACAATTTAGAAGAAAGGCTATAGCTTGCCAGGCCGATAAAGACGTACCCATAATAAGCGGTATAAAACAAATTTAGTAGGATATACATATAGAAAAAATGGGTGTAAACGAAACAGCTTTTTCAGAAAACAGCTAACAATGCCACAACCTCAATTACGATCGTGCAACTCCGCTGAAACTTCGGGAGCCAAGTAATGTACCGATAAACGGTAACGACGGTTTAAATTTCATTTTATAGCTTGTAATGCGTAGAATTTAAACTATATTGCCGCGGCGCTGTGATGACGAGTCGTACTTGAATACGGACTATGGCTATAATAGCCAGCAAGGAGACAGTAAACGATCACCTGGTAAATTGATCACACTTTAAGTATCTGCCACAGCAAGGATACATGAACTAGTAGTCAAGAAGAAAAACTATGAACCTTTGAAAATTATGAAATGGAATGGAATGGAATGGAACGGAATGAAACGAAATGGAACGGAATGGACTGGAATGGAACGGAATGGAAAGGAACGGAACGGAACGGAACTGAACGGAACAGAACGGAACGGAATTGAATGGAATCATATTTTATTCGAAGTTGGTTTTTACAAACACTTTTCGAACGTTAAGCTACGCCATCGCTTCAACAAATCCCTACCGTGAGTGGTCTCGGAAGAAGAAGCGGTAAGAAACTCCCGAGGAGTTTTTTTCCTACTCACAGTTACAGAACGCACTTAAACTGGCTTAATATAAAACTCAAGTCCAAGCAGTCTTATCCTGAAAGTAATCATCAACTTTTTAATAATCTTTCTGCATAAAAATGCCTTTGACGTGAGTTTTAAAATTACTATATGTCATTTCTATCAATTGCAATGGAGTTTTATTATAAATATTTACACTTCTATCCATGAAAAAGCCACCAGTTTTGCTTAGTCTGAAATTTGGAAATTTGGTGTAGCCATTGGTGTAGCATTTGTATTATCTATCTAAATTCATTTCAATGTAACTAAATCAGTTGCAATTTTTCAACAATTTTCAAGTAGACGGCAAACGCAGAGGCTCAATATATACCTTCATTTGTAATAAATGACACTAAAATCTCCCCGCAATTGATGATCCACTCCGCTGCATAACTTCCATGATTGAGATTGCACATTGGGGATGGACTGCTCGCGTCCGTAGGAGGTTACTTGATCACTGATTTCCCTACACGTGTCCCCTGGGTAGCGCAAAACGAGCAGCAACTTCGGTGGTAGGTCATAACACCCATCAGAGAAAGCCATGCCGCCAAGCGATTCGTCGTGTTCCGGCATGATCTCTGATGAAGCCGAATGGGGAATGGGTCTGAACAATTGCATTGCGTTAGCGAGACCGCTTGTGATGAGTTGGTTGCATGTTGTGTCGGGAGCTTAGTTCTGAAGGGTAACGTGATCCGAAACACGGTGCACCGCTGGCCGACCGCAGTCAATAGGGGGCCCAAGACTAGGGGGCTAGACACAGCCACCGACGAAACGGGTGGCTCCATCATGCCAGTTGGCGACTGGATGAGGGGACCTGATGGCGATCTCCGGGAGGTTTCGGGCGTCACTTATGCAATGCCTCGTTTAACTGCCATTCCCTATCTTATTCACTCCTAACAAAATAAAAAAAAATTAAAAGCAACAGGAAAAATTGTTGGTTTCCACAACGGCTGCCCTTCCCCGCATATAAAGTGCATTACACGTCAAGACTGTATGCTGGATAACTCATAAGTTGTACGTTTTTCGCCTTCAAAAACTCATTTTTCTAACTGGCCGTGTGGGAACTTACATTATCGTGGTGCGAGATGATACGGCGCTTACCGTTATTCTCAAGGAGTTTGTCAATAATTTCCGGTAAACAAATGGTCGTGTACCAGTGACTATTAACGATACGATGATTTTGTAAAGCAATAGTCGCCACGTGTCCAGTTTTATTAAAAAAAGAAGCAATCATCAGCTTCGAGGCACTTTTCACGCGTGGCACTTTGGTTGGTTTCCGCTCATCTCGAAAGCTCGAGATCGTAGCTATAAATCCATGTTTTGTCACTTATTACTATGTCCCACACCAAATTTGAAGCCCCTTCGTTGTATTTGGCAAGCATAGCATGGCACCAAGTGATGTGATCCGTTTTTTGAGCATCGGTCAAATTGTGTGGGATCCATAGAGAACACAGCTTTCCCACACCCAAATGCTTGTGTAGGATTGACTGTATTTGACTCATTCCTATGTCCAAAGATGTCCGGATCTCATGGTAGGTCACATGCCTATCTGTTTCGATCATACGGCGCACAGCATCAATTTTTCGTGGTTCACAGCGGTGCACGGGCAACCTTCATCATGGCAATTGACACGATCGCATTTGAATTCTGCAAACCAGCTATAAATCGTTGTCTTGCAAGGTGCTTCTTCGCCAAAAGCAAACTGAAGCCGAACAAGGCTCTGCTGAGCTGTCAAATTACACTTAAAATCGTAAAAAATCATGCAACGAAAATATTCCCGAGTTCAATCCATTTTATTCTAATCGTGCAATTTTTAAAATGACGCCACACTGTGAAACCAATTGACAATCTGATGAAACAACTTATATTCTACGGCTACAGAGTTCCATTTTAAATGTAGTAATAACTTTTTAAATATTATTTATGTAAGTGGCCAATTCCGGAAACATTTAAGTTGACCTATGTATTATTATAAAGATAATAATTATATTTTCACTGAGTGACGTGAGGACCGATTACTTATTATCATAAAGAAGGTTGGGAGACTTGAGTCGATATTGATAATTAGATACTTGAATTATATTACTTTGCAACAAAACATACCATATACCTCTCCTATAAGCGATCCATTAACTTCAGAAATGTCTTTAATTAGCCGACCTCGAGAAGAATAATAGGTGCATGCGTTAACCATTTCAGTTTGTAAATACGTATTATTTAAGAGTATAAAAATGACCTTAGGTATGCACAGTAAAAATATACCCAATCTTCAACTACATGTTTAGGGGTGTAAGAGGCTCTATTCAATGTCAAGGCCAAACTTCAACTGTTCGTTTAACCAACTGATAAAAGGTCGGGGTAATAGTGCCAGCTGCCTTCTTACAGAAGTCGCTGGCCTCTTTAACAGTACTTTTGCAGTGTGGTCAGGTTCTGTACTTACCTAAGTCGTACTAGAAGAAACTGTGAAAATATATTTTTATATTATTTTGTTATTTAAAACTCAGTTAGCACTATTGTTTTCTGCTTGACCGATAATGCTTCACTCTTTATGCTTTAATGTCAATGCATAGTAGGATGTGAGTGATGTTCAACAGTTACAACTGTGAGGATTCATCCTTGAGTCCAAGTCAATTGCCACTGCTAGTGATGCACCGTGATGATCAACACAGATCAATGGTACCAGGTGTTTTGTTAGAGGTCGCCGGTCTCTTTATCACCCAGTAAATAATTAATTATTTCTATACCTATCCTTTATTATATGTGATCACTTCCCATCAGTTACGGTTACATTCACCACCTTATCAGGGAACGTATTTGTTACATATTAGTATCTTAAAAATTAGCTAGCTTTATTGATATTTTTTATAATTTGTTATAAAAAAAACTTTTAATACAATCGACGAACTTATTGCCTGATGGCATTCTGTCTCAAAAAACAACGTTTTGCGAGCACTTACTTGGTTATCGCTGTTTTATAAATTAAAATTAATAAACATCTACCTAGGTCAATCCAAAAGATACTCAATAATAATTATTGATAAATTTGATACAATGAATGAATTTGCACTTTATGTCCTTGAACTGAGTTCGATAGAGTGAGTGTGTAGTTATCCGTACTAATGGTTAGTTTTGACAAGGTTACGTGTGCTCTCAAAGACGTTGGTGTATTCCACATTGCTCTATAATATAATTCCCTTATTTAATATTCAGAAAAATTTGAGCTAATTTAATCTATTGCAACATTTTTAAAATGTTTTCTGTTATATATATTCGTTATTAGTGTTTTAAAATATAAAATATATTTCCGGCATAAGGTACTCATTTTAATTTTATTGTTACTATCTGAAATCTACTTAAAAACTGTTATAATAATGTTACATTAAATTTGGTTATGAGGGACCCAAATTACTATTATTTGCAAAATATAAAATACAATTATGAAGTGAACATGTGGATTAATAAACTCTTCCAAAGAATATTGTGGCAACATCTTTAATAAACACCTCATGCAATTATTTTTGTAATGAAAAAATATTTGGCATAACGCTAGCGACCCTAACATTTGCTATCAATACATTTCTAGTACAATGGAATTATGATCTCACAAAATATAATTAGATCTACATAGAATCGTCACTTTAGCTAATTGTTGTGAAAACAAACGGTTTACGCAACCGAAGTTTACTACAATAGGAAGCGTATCGCATTTATTTTAGCTCCAAGTTTGGCAATACGCCATCAGTCGAGCGTTTGCAGAGTGTTCGTATATGAATTTTATTTTATCAAATTCAAATTCAAATTCAAATTGAAAATCATTTAATCATATAGGTATTCAGTAAATACACTTATTAACTTCATTTTTTGCTTCCACTACTAATATCGATTTGATACTAGTGTGAAACGATTATAAACGTAATGTACGTACTTGCAATTTGTAAAAATATTTATAACCAGTGAATACCCAAAAGCGATCGTAGTACAGTGATCATAAAGTTGTTTTTGTCCAGCATCGTCGACTCGACTTTAATAACCAGTCACAAGTCAACAGATAACGGTGCATAGTATATGCACAAAAGTCGAATAATACCATGGACCGCAAGCTACGACAAGGTTCACTTAAATGTTCTTCCGATCCAGATTTAACACAGTTTAATAAAAATAGAAAACGTAAACAAAACCCAGACATTCAAGACATCGCAGCGCTTCATAAAGATGTGACAAAAATGCTTGAAGAACTGAAATTAGACCAGGAAAAGAAATTTAATATGATCAATGATACTATCCAAGAAATGAAAAATTATAAAAAGGAAACACTTGAAACAAATAAAAATATAGAAAAGATCCTGGAAAATACTATGAACATACAGGATGACTGGTAAGTCACTTAACATATTAAAAGGGGATACTCAGTACTCGATTCCCGTTTCAAATATGTAATAAAAAAGGATGCTTAAAATTTGACCTAATCATCCATTAAAAACCAAAAATATGGACAATCGGAGCTCACGTGGTTAAATAAACAAACAGATTCGTGTATCATAGTTTATGAGATTAACTTTGGTATTTTTGCCTATCCTAAGCCAGGAAAAGTATGAAGGGAAAATGAATCTTATCTAGTCCTTGTCAAAAGTCACTAACCCCGCCCGATCGCGCGGCACAAGCAGCATTAGACCGCAGTGTTTTGAGCGTTTGCACACTGTGTCCATACTTCCCGAGGATTATTAGATATCTTTGAGTGTAATTTTTTAAATATTTATCATACAGAATTTTGATTTTATATTTTTAAACATTACATATGACCATGTACTTTAATGTCCTTGAGTATGTCAAGTGACTAAACTTTCACCCTGTATATGAAGACTTAAGAGTCTCAGTACAGAAAATTAACATGGAAAACAACGAAGCAAGAACAAAAATTAATCAACTCCAATTACCACTTGAAGAAGTAAAACATCGACAGCTCGCCACTACCTTAAAGGTGATAAATATACCGAAAATGGAGAATAAAAACTTATTTATATTGATAAACTTATTGATATAATAATATGCTAAAACAGTATAAAAATCATAACATAATATTAATGGGAGATATTAATATCTACATACAACTCAGCTATTCTGATCATAAAGCTCATGATTATTTAGACCTATTGGCAGTACATGGCCTATATCCAACTCATAATTTTTCTTCTACAAGCAAAAGTTGTTTAAATCATTGCTTCATAAAGACTAAGGATTCAGTAAATACAGTAGTATGTAAGTCTACGATAACGGATCATTCATCTGTACTTGTATCTCTAAGCTCATCTAAAAACTTTTAACAAATACAATCAAAATTCATAACCTAAATGCAGTATAATATAGTTATAGAACATTTAATGGGACTGGACTGGTTACATCTATTTCTTAATCATGATGCTGAAGCTACTAAATTACTCATTAAAATCATTAGAGAAACAATCACTAAATACTCAATACAAATCAAAATTTCACGCAGGAAACTAAATCTCAAACCATGGATCACGCCAGGTCTTATAAGGTGCATGAAACATAGAGATAGACTTCATATAAAGTACAAGAAAGATTCTGATAATGTAATTTTAAAAATCAGGTACCTAAGATACCGCAACACGTGTAGAAACCTTTTAAAAAATTTTAAACATTCTTATTATAGGTATGAATTGTCCAAAAACAGGTATAACCATAAGTAAGCAATGGGACTCAATTAAAAAAATGTGCTATTTCGAAAGACAAAGTTAATCTTAATGAAATATAGCAATTAAAAGGAAATTCAAAAATTTCGTTTAATTTTGATAATAATTACTTTTAAAATGTGGGAATAGAACATGCTGACCACATATTAGACAAAATAGAAACCACAGAAACTGAATTAAATTCTAAATGGCGTAATTCCACACATTCTTAAAATTCTTTTGGTTTAATTCCTACAGATGAACTAGAAATACAAAGAATTATTCTGTGTCTTAAAAACAACGGCGCATGTGGTTGGGACGTGATATCAATTTCATTTTTAAAATTGGATGTAGACGCTGTTACTAAACCTATAACCATAATCTGTAATCTTTGTAATCTTGTGTGTAATCTTTGCTTTAAACAAGGTTCGTTTCCTAAGGTATTTAAAACGTCAGTGATCATACCAATCCATAAATCAAGGGACAGAGGTAATATACCTAACTACAGGCCGATATCTTTATTGTCTTCTATTTCCAAAGTGATTGAAAAATGTATAAATATTAGGATAAATTCATATTTTGAAAAATATCAAATATTAGCGCCAAATCAATTTGGTTTCAGAAATGAAAAATCTACATCAGACGCAATAAACTGCCTAATATCCACTATAATGCAAAAGTTAGATAATAATAACAAATGCATAGCTATTTTTCTAGATCTTGCTAAAACATTTGATACGGTCTCTGTCCCGCTATTACTTAGTAAGCTTAAAACCATTGGAATACGGGGTTTTCCACTTCAACTTTTATGTGACTACATGTCTGACAGAAAGCAATATTTAAGAGTAGGAAATACGGTAAGCGATGAAGTAGACATAAAATATGGAGTCCCACAGGGCAGTGTGCTTGGCCTTACTTTATTCTTAATTATTAATAATCTGTGTCTCCTAAATCTACAAAACACTAAAATTTTTAGATTTGCGAATGACACAGTATTAGTTACTTATGGTAAATTTTGGAATGATCCAAATAAAACGGCAGAAATTAATTTTAGACTTATAACTAAGTGGCTAGCTGATGATCTATTGACACTGAATATTACTAAAATAAAATATATAAATTTTAGCATAAGTTATACTTCGCAACCTTCATTAAACACAGTTAACTTAAAGGCACACTATTGCTATTCTCAGGAATTTCAATCAAAATGTCAGTGTCCAAATTTGAAGAAACTAAATGTATTCGTTACTTGGGAATTACTGTACATAGACATCTTACTTGGAAAGAACATGTTACAGAACTAGCTAAACAAATTAGAAGACTGATATACATATGTAATTGCAAGCTGTTTACATCCATTTATTACGCATTCTGCCAATTTCTAATCTCATATGGAATAACAACTTGGGGTGGAACACACAAAAGCACCAAGTTAATAATAGAAAGGGCCCAGAGAACTGTGTAAAAAGTTATGACGTTTAAATCTTTTTTATAGTCAACATCAACATTATATACAGACCTACCAATACTCCCAGTGAGACAAATCTTTGTAGAAGTAGTATTACTCAAACAACATAATACCCCGGTTATAGACGCTTGCAACAAGCAACGAAAGGATAGAATCTATGAAATACCGTCGTGCAGAACCGTGTTTGCCCAATCTTTTCCTTCTTATCTAGGGCCATACTTATAACACAAATTATCTAAAATTATAAACCTAACAGGCGTTTCTACCTATAAAGTAAAGAAAGTCTTACGTCTATATTTAAAAATAGTAACCTACGCGGATACTGAAATCTGATTAAAAAATTTAAAATAATAATTATTAAAAGACTATATGTGTTAATTGCGCAACTAGATATATGTAAGTATAAAAGAATATAATAATTATAACATAACAAAGTTTTTATACCATTTTAACCATATAGACAAGATATGCAACGTTAAACATCAATATAAATAAATAAACCCTTATAATAATATATTATATCAATATACATAAATAAATTATCGATATATGTTAAGTAATATTTATATATATATAACTGCTACAAGTTATTATATTATAAAGGACAAAAAAACATTTAATGACATCATAATTACGCACACCTAAACACACACATTTGCTCAAATATATAAACACTCATGCACCTATTATGCGGTCCTCTCTAGTAATATTTTTTCAATTTCCTTTTTTTTGTTTTCAAACTACTTAATTTTACAATTTTTTCCTTCTTGTATTAATTCAAAAATTAACGATAAACATCTTATAACCATAGCTTGTACTTTGCTTAAATTGTATGCCAACTTTCTATACGTTACATTCCATCCGTATGCAATAGTCGCATTCTACTTGTTTACGTATACTGTCCAGTCGCATCTCCGGTAGCTGTGCGTAGCGCGTACATGAGGAATCCTATTCGGTAGTGCTACTTGATTTTCGCACGGTTACAATCTCGCAGTTACAGACCTTTTAAAAATAGTAAATATACTTTAAGTTTTAAGTACTACTTGTTATAATCGTGAGTTTTACGTGTAAGTACATATATAACAGCTTGTAACTTTATTGTATAAATAAATAAATACTAACGTAATAGACGAACAATCATCTCATCATCGCGTCATCAAAACCTAAATGTGCATGTGTGTGAAAATGACTACTGTGTGAGTGATTTTTAGTGATGTCAAATTCACAACCATGCACTGTCGACATGAATGTCGACTATTCCATCGCAGGTTTTTTTACTATATTTTAGATATTCGATTATTTAATTCGTTCTCTTTGTTATGTACCACATGTTAAATTAAATAATACCATGCTAATTCTAGTAACTTCTTTTTACTTCGCTACGTCTACTTTAAACTTAACCTTATTGGATGGGATTCTTTATATTAGCATATCTTATTTATTTGTAAACTGATTGAAATAAAACAAAACGTGCTTAAAGGTACTGAAGATAACAATAATAATAATAATACTTATTGGTGTTAAATTATTCTTTGATGTAAATAGATATAACTTATTGCCCTCGAAAATGAACTAACCAACAAATTTTGTAGGTATAGATTCTGCATTAACAAGAAGTCAGTGATTTCGTAGAACAAAATAATTGCTCTTAAAATGTCTACAGTAAACTTTGTGAGGAACCATACCTATCTGGTGCAACATTCGAATCCATTTTTCTTATTTAACTGCATTTACAAGAAACCTTGAAGAAGTAAAATTAGTCAATAAATATGATATCACATTCGCTGGATATTGTCATATCATAATTATAACAAATATAAAATTCGCCAAATTGTATCAAACTATGAAGCTAATACTATTCAAAAGCCAAAGATGCACCTTTATAACAGTCTAATCTACTTTCTGTCATGTTAATGTGTTTACAAGCTGTAACGGAAACTAAAATGGCAAAATATCAACAAATCTAGGTAAAACAAAAAAAATGTATTTATACCTATTTAAAAATTATCCACTTATCGATAGACTTGTGCAAGCCGACGAAACGGTATCATTTCCACGTACAAATATCATTTTATCTTACACATAATTATGAAAAATAAGTTATTAATCATAAAATGAAGCATTTACTGCATGTTATTAATAATAATTTATATAATTTTAAGATCAACTTCTATGAAAATAACCATTGTGAAAGTAGTATTGCACTATCAGTACTTACCTGTGGATTGTCTCTTTGTTTGGGTTATTGTTATTATTGACTATGCAGTCTCACAGAGAACACGACATATTCGTGTTTGCTTTTGTTTGCCTAATAAAATACAGTAAGATTGAAAAGAGATTAATAGAATAAAAAAGAGCTATTATTTGACAGGAGACTAATGGAGAGTAAATAGTTTGAAAATAGTCCTACGGCCAATTCTCTTGCGTCTCTTTCTCACAAGTAGGTTTTTCCCTAAAGCTCGAAATCTCATTCGCACACTGTGTTCCTCTATCACGTTAGTATATTAACTTTTTGGAAACTTTTTTTTTTTGAAAACGGTGTAGTGGACTGTAGTGTGTGTTCTGTGTGTGAGAGATATGAAGAAAACATCGTCATGGTTCACACCATTCAAGAAACAGGTTTGTTTTGTATTTTCATTAAAGATAAATTTGATTTGATTTGATAATTTTATTCTGAAACAGTCAAACATACATATAATGATATTCATTCAATTTTAAGTTATTTCAAGCCTCTCAAACGTTCGGTACACTAGCAATGAATAAGATTTACATATATTACTATTGCAGTCGCGTACCTGGACTTATAGCTGGGCATGAAGTACTTTACAATTACTATATTTTATCTTTACTGATACATCGCGTTACATTTCCAATAAAAGATTGAAAATTACACAATTATAAAAACAATACTATAAGCTCCAGTCCAGAAAAACGCAACGTGAAGATCACTTGCAATTAATTACATTCCATACACAATAACACTATATACATATAATAACATAATAACATATATATATATATAATAACACTGAAAAATACCATTGGCCTTTAACCGATAGCTGTTGCTTCTGACTACTAACAACTAATCAATCCTAAACCACTCACCACCAAGTAGCAATTAGTGACAGTTGACTGTTTTAATTAATTGATAAACTTTATTTACAACAACATATAGAATAACCGTATTAAAAAGATACATTACATTGTAATTACCAAATTACGCTAACATCTCGGCCATCTGACTTTTAGTACGTCCTCGTACGTAATCAAAGATAATATTTATTTTACATTGAGATAATTGCATAATATTTGAGGTAGTGTATGTACACAAAATTTAAATTTTGTCTACCATATTTAAATGTTCTAAGTAACTGTAATGTCTAAGATAATTCAGTTCATATCAATAATACATTTATGAAATTACAAATAAAGATAAGATAATTTTTAAATATAACAAAAATACTTCCTGATTTTATACTTTTATATAACTTATTAAAAAATTATAGTACCTATTTTGGTCTACAAAAATAGAAATTTGACCTCGATTATTATATATTTCGTATTTTAATACGAAAATAACATGAATTTTAACGTTGTATATACTCTAATAAATAATTAAATGTTTATAAATTTATGTGCACTCACAAATAATCTTGTAAATTACTAAGTTAAGTCAACCACAATCAGATATTTCGTTTATTATTTCGGACTATTGTATTTTATGATATATAGATAATTTTGTTTATTTCTTTACACTTTCTTCTTCATCACCAGAGCTTCCCGTCGTATCCGTGCTCAAGTTTAACCACAGACGGAGTTTATCCATGGCTATGGTTGTTTCATATTTGCGATTCTGTTTCCGTATATGTATCCTTTATGACAAACCTATCATTTGGCAATATTTTGACTATACCATAACGACCTTGAAACTTAGCATTAAGGGTCTTAGGTTTGCCGTCACAAGCGCTTAGGTCTTTTTAACTCTTACTAGATGACCTTTATAGTTTATGCCTGCTTTACGATTCTTATCGTATTTATTTTTATCTTTTTCTTGCTGTACACTAATTCGTTCACTTGTTTCTGTTCTTACTTCATGTAGTCTGTCAATGGGGGTTATCTAATGTGTCGCCAATAACATTATTTAAGATAGCTTTTGATGTATTGGTTAACCTTGTAGTGTCAAGTAAAACGTCTAGAAATTTGAAATATAGAATGTATTCAATTATTCCTGGCGGTTACAATAAATATGATACAGGAAATAATAACTTAAGAAAATAAAAGTCACTTGTAAATAGGAAGGCCTATAGCTAGGCCCATCGTTTCTTCGTCACTTCTCCGGTGTGTAGGGAGCGGAGGCTTTGCAGACAGGAGCGTGCGTTTAGGGCGCACGAGACGATAGGATTCCCCGGCGTTCAGCACATGGAGACCTCCTTGCCCATAGCGTGCGTTAGGGCACACGAGACATATAGATCCCGGAGTCGAAAATAACAGAAGATTACCGGCTATAAGCGCAGGACTGTTCCGTGTCGCGACAGAAGTGTTCCGACTATCCGTGCTAGACTGTTCCGCGCGAAACTTTCGTCGTGTCGTGATTGAAGTTCTGCAACTCCATCCGCAAAACTGTACGTACGAGACTTTCCGTGCTGTGATTGAACCGCGAGACTATTCTGACTCCACACGCGAGACTGTACGCACGAGACTTTCCATGCCGTGATTGAACCGCGAGACTGTTCAATCTCGTCCCAACTCGCCTTTTGTGTGTCGAATTTTCTGGAATGATTATTTTTTTGTGTCCTTTTTTTATGAATTTAAAATTTCTCACTAGCCTAATACATTTTATTACAAAAGAGGACAAAATTATACACATTAAAATTAATGTTACCATGGTGACAATAATTTGACACATTTGCCAAATATTTGACAACAATAACAAAACATTAAACATAATAAAAAGAAATTACAAAATAAATGGATAAAGGTTACAGGAAATTATATAAGAAGTTAACCAAAGCAGTATTATAAAAGATAAAAACTATGCAAGTACTCAAATATTACATATAAAAACATGTAAGTACCTAAATACTACAACCTAAATCCGAATACTAGCTCTGACGGGCACTTATGTGTTGTTTTTTTATGTTAATTGTTATTTGCTTTTTATGTTTCAGACGAGCCACCTGATGGTAAGTGGTCACCGTTGCCCATGGACATCTGCAAAGCCAAAGGTATCACTGATGCGTTGTCGGCTAGGAAATGAGAAGAAGGTAAAAAAGAAAGTACTGACTCTCAAGCCCCCAGCCGGAACACGAGTCGTTTGGCTGCTGATTCAAGCAGGAGGGTGGTAGCTAGTTAGGCAGGCTTCACGGAAAGATAATAATACCAGTAATAATATTAATACCTTAATAATAATACTGATAATGTAATTCATACGCGAAGCCCTAACACCGAGCAGGCTGGCTTCTGTCGCCTGTTACGAAACACTGTTCTGCCAGCATGGGATTGGGGGGAGGATTGTAAGCCGCCCCATTACGGCTACAATAGAATACTCCCCCCTACGCTTTCCGATATATTTGAAACAAAAGTTAAATTAACTTATTAAGTTAGAACTCTGCCGGACGGGAGGCCATGAAGTCAGCGAAAGCGTTTTGTACTACCTTACGGGTGTTGAACTTTTTCACACTTAAAAATTGTCTTAATTTTGAAAAGAATAGAAATCTGTTGTGCTTACCGGATAAGTACGGTAGGTGACGGAGAGCTTCCAGCTGTAACTATTGTAGTTTTACCATGGTCTGTCGTGAAGTAATAGCTCAGGCGATGTCGTGAAGAAGCAATGGACAAGAGCGATTGACCAGTCTTGGTTATTGAAATGCGAGCTTTTCCATCATTGTTTGCAATTTTTGGCAATAGACATCTGAAATCACTGTTTCACCATTAGGTAAGAAGCTGTGATATAAAAGTCCGGCACTAGTCTACCAGACAGTCACCATCATCTTCCTATGAATAACCTTTTTTTTAATGCACTGATTAAGTGCTGTACCCGGGTCCACCCACTGAGATGAACGCTTACGGTTGCCGTACAAGATCCACTTTTAATCGCAGGTTTAGAATTCGATTTAGAATTCCCTCGCTTCTATGCTGATTCAGTAGTGCTATGCATGCTTCGACGCGCAAGGCTCACTGTTTGTCGCTTAGTTCGTGTGGCACTAACTTATCTAGCTTTTTCATCTTTCCGATTTGACGTAAGTGCTTTAATGTTGTTTTGACACTAACTTGAAAGCCCGCATCAAGCCCAGCCATAGATTAAATTGGATCCGATTCCACTATCGCCTTCAATTCGTCGTTGTCGACAATGGTTACCGGCCGACCGCAAGGCTCGTTCTTCAACTCAAAGTTTCCAGATTTATAACGATTGAATCAAAAATGGACCGTATTTATGCATACAGTGTGAAGCCAGTATACGTCGTTAATGTTTCGTGTTATTTGCGCAACGATATTTCCACGTAGGAACTAATATTCGAAAATTGTACGAATTTACAGTTTATCCATGGCGCCAAAAACTACCACAATTTCGCAAAATTTGAAATTAAAGTAACACGGCCATCGAATAAAATTTATTTGAATTTGAACTGTGGGCCAATCCACAGATAATTAAATTTGAAAATGCTGGTTATAAAATCTCAAGTTTCATAGTAGTCACTGTGTTATAGTAGGTAATATTATTATATTACACGTACAATTCATAATTCGAACTATTAGATAAATATAAATTATACAATAATCATCAATATAATTAGGTACTTCAAAGTGGTAACTACAAGGTCCGATGACTATTTAGTGAACAATAAACATTATAAGCCTGCACCAAATTTAACTTGATTTCTTCCTCAGGGTGACGAATTAAGGATTACAATAGCAATTAATTTATTTTTACTGTTAAAATGAAAAAAAAGTTGATTAAATGATGTGGATGGAGTTAAAAGTGGGTCCCTCCCTTTAAGATCAATGTTAGCCAGCAACGCGTTGCTAATATTTTAGTGTTATGAACGTGCAAGGATGCTGGTGACCGCTTTCCACCGGGCGTCCCCCGGACGATTGTTTTTGTTTGTAAGAGGAAAATCAGTTTAGCATTCACAATTCACACCATAATTGATTTTTTCCAGTGTTTCGTCACCCTGGGGGTATCACTCAATATAGCAGGACACGGTATAGTGATGGGATTTGCAGCCATCCTCCTACCTCAATTGCGTCAACCGGACTCCATCATACCCATTGATGACTCTTCGGGATCTTGGATAGGTGGGTATTTTAATTTTTCGCCGCTTCTTAGAAATTCAAAAATCAAATTAAAATTAATTGAAAATTCTTAAAATTATAATACGATCTTCTTCCAAACGTATATTGTAAATAAAAATGCGTATATAAGAACAGTGCATATGATGACAATACCAAAAAAATTAAAAAAAAAGTATGTATAAAGAGGTCTCAATCTCTATTGGCTGCCGATGACGCAACAATAGATTCCGATTGAGTACTCGCCCGCCGGAGGGGTATCCGCTTCCACGGGAACTCTTAGAGACAGGATAGTCCCTTGGGACTACTGTCTGCGACCTGTGCTCGTCATACGGTATGATAAGGGATTTTCCCCCGCTAAACAGCGGGGTCCCGCCTTCTCCACCGGGAGACACTAGTTCTCCCGAGTTTATGTCCGGGTAAAAAGGAATGACCCTTGAGGCCCGAATTCTTCCCATACCGCACACACCCCTGCAGGGGCGGCGGATATGAATGACCCCGTTTGTTTCCGATTGAGTAGAAATACGAGCGTATGTATACAAAAATGTGCATTGAGATGCCATTTAAATTTATCACTAGTAGCAATGAGAATGGATGATTTTGGATTTGCATTTGAGAGTCTAATTTCAGATCTAGTAACGTCCCATTATACTCAAGTATTTGTAATCAATTTGTCTAGAACTGAAATGTCGAGTTAGCTTACGTGTTCATTAATTTTTAAAACACCAATGCAATAAATAAACTGCATTCCCGACTACTACTAATACTGCCCAAGGCAAATGCAGATCGGATGAAGATTTACTTACTAGTCACGAACTCGATTCCACCTATTATCATTTATATTAAGCAATAGTATTTTCCAAGTTAATTAAGTTTTATATACATACATAGAAGTAATATCTATGTATTCTGAGATAAATCAGAATCAGGATTCTAAGAGTTACAAAGACTACGCAACTGGTTAACAAAACAACCTAAATAAAATGTTTTGATTTCAGCATCAATTTTGGGGTTTGCACTTGTTGTTGGCAATTTCATCGTCCCTACAATAATGGCCAAATATGGCAGACGAACTGCCAATATCTGCAGTATTGTGCCACTGATCGTCGGGTGGTTCTGCATCATCACAGCTACAAGCATAACGAGTCTTCTAATCGCCCGGTTTCTTCAAGGCATCGCCATGGGCATGGGTGCCTCGCTAGGACCTGTGCTTATCGGAGAATACACAAGTCCCAAAAATCGAGGAGCATTTCTCATGACCATCTCATTAACAATAGCAATTGGTGTCTTAATAGTACACACACTAGGTTCTTACCTGTCATGGCAGACCACAGCACTAATAATAATATTCATTGTATTCGCCGATTTGTTGATTGTCATATACTCCCCAGAGTCACCGAGTTGGTTAGCCGATCAGGGAAGGTATGAAGATAGCGAAAAGGTCTTCAGGTGGCTTCGTGGCGAATGCGAGGAGGATGAATTGCAGCGAATGATCGAGATGAGCTTGGTTGTCAGAGAATCAAAGGCAGATGCAGACTTGTCAGATTCCTTTTCAAAAAAAATGAAGGCTAACATAGCATATTTCGCAACTACGATCAAGAAGAAAGAGTTCTACAAGCCAATTTTCATTATGATTCATATTTATACCCTAGGAGCCTGGTCTGGAGCCAACATTCTTGCGACTTACACCGTGGACATTTTCCATCATGTCATCGGTTCTGATGCCGACATTTCTCTGCTAATCATAACTTTAGATTCACAAAGAATCATCTCGAACGCAGTGGCTATATATGTCATCAAGAAGATTAAGCGTCGAACTATGCTCTTCGCGACTGTTGGAATCAATCTCTTTGCATTTCTAGCAACAGCTGGGTATAGTTACGCAAAAACCAACAACATGTTGGGATTCGATCATCCTTTTATCGGGATAGCGCTAATTCACATCCATATGTTTTCAATCGCGGCAGGAACTGTGCCTCTCCCCTACATCATCGCTGGAGAAGTCTTTCCTCTAGAATATAGAAGTCTTGCAGGGGGTTTGAGCGTCCTCTTCGTATCATCCAATACGTTCATCACTGTAAAGACTGTACCATTTTTGTTTAACAATTTCGGTATTCATGGAGCATACGTCCTATATGCCGTCGTAGTCGGATACTGTGTCATAATAGCGTGGTGGTTCCTGCCAGAAACCAAAGATAGGACGTTGCAAGAAATCGAGGATGAGTTCAGAGGTAGACCAATGTCGCCAGAAGAGTTGAAATCTATTCAATCCCTCACGTCCATGAAATTCTATAATGCTGACAGACGATGCAGTAGCCCTGTGGTGTAGTAACTGTAGTAACTCAAGTTATGCAAATATTAGCGTTATTTACTATTAGGTTGTTTTTTACATAAAATAAGTAAATGTTTGACAACAATTCCACCTGATGGTAAGTGGTGATGGAGTCAAAGATCTTGAACGCAATAACTTATAATAGCCTATTCATTCGCCCCTTGAAGACTCCCACATCATAATTAGCCGGGAACACCAATGCGCGCAAGTTATTCCAGTCCTTAGCAGTACGCATAATTAATGAAGACGCAAACCGCGTCGTCCGAGCAGGTGGTACGTTCACTACGTAAGGGTGGATACCTACTGTACGTCCAGTTGTCATCTGAAGGAACGGCAATGGGAGAATTAACTCGAATAATTCTTATGCACACTTTCCAAAATGTGCCCTATAGAAGATCGAGAGGCTGGCTGCCTTGCACCTGTGCTCGAGGTGTTGCAAATTGGTTTCTACCAAACCTGGGTCACCAATGAATCACGCCACTCCATCTAATCCAACGCAGATAGATGACATCTGGCAGCATCAGCCCAAATGTGACAACAGTGCGAGGGTCGCACTAAAAATTTTTAGAACTGGTCACTTGTAAACAATATAATAAAAAAGTAAGTTTGAATTTTGAAAATTGAACTCTTTGCTAATATTATTCACTATGTATTTTATTCATTTGTTTTACGTTTTGGCGGCAAATTGAAAATTGACTGTGTCACGTCAGTATGAATTTCGATGTCATTTAACTCACAAGAAAGTCATGATAGACTTCAATTGGCCTTTCACGATGAAGCTCCATCTCGTGCCACTGTTTACAACTGTTTTATTGAATTTAATCGTGGTCGCATTAATCTCGCCGATAATCTGCGTGAGGGACGGCCTTCTACGGTGACGACTGAAGATAACATCAGTTTTGTGCAGTATATGCGATAAAGAGTGAGCTATCAGCAGATTCGGAGAAGCTTAGGCATCGGTATGAGTTAAGTGCACAAAATCCTACATGAATATTTAGCGGTCAGGAAGCTTTGTGCCCGGTGGATACCTCATAATTTGACCGAGGCTCAAAAACTCCGTCGGCTTACAGGTGACGAAAGCTGGATTAACCGTTATGATCCGGAAACCAAAAGGCAGTTTTCTCAGTGGGTGTTTCCTTCCGAAGAGTTGCCAACTAAAGTAAAGAGAGGTCGAAGCGTGGGAAAAAATATGGTGGCCTCGTTCTTCGGAAGGACAGGTCATTACGCGACAATTGTTTTAGAGGATCAAAAAACAGTTACTTCAGAGTGGTACACTAACAAATTTTTACCACTTGTTTTGGAAAAAGTTCGACAGAAACGATCTCGCAGTAGGATCCTCCTTAACCACGACAACGCCTCGTCGCACACTGCCAGGCAAACGATCGACTATTTAGTTACGTCAGACGTGGAATTACTGAGTCACCCGCCATATAGCCCCGACCTCGCACCTTGCGACTAAAAACTTAGAGGAATACGTTTTATCGACGCCGAGGAAGCAGTGACTGCATTTCAAAGGGCCGTCGAAGAGACCCCTAAGCACGAGTGGGCAAAGGGCTTTTCTCAATGGTTCTATCGTATGCAGCGATGTATTGATGTGAATGGACACTATTTTGAAAATATATAATAAAGCTAATAACTTGCTAATTTGCTCAGTTTTTGATTTTCTAAGAATTTTTACTTAGATCTGTAGAGCTTACAAGGATTGTTATTGTATGTGTATACAGACTATCTGCATGCAGCTACCCATTATTTGAATCCGCTATGGAAGATGTTCTAAAAATTTTGTGTCACAAAAATAAAATAGTAGTTATATGTGGAGACTTCAATATTGATATCTTAGTATCAACTTCTTACTCGGTAAGATTCATTAATTTGTTTAAATCATTCAATTTAGAATATAAATTTTTTGAACCTACAACAGTAACTCCATCATCGGCTACTTGCTTGGATAATATATTTTGTGATTGTAATGTTATTGACAAGTCAATAATAAATTGTATTAGTTTAGATCATAGCAGACAACCTTCCAATGTTGAGTACCATTATGACCTTTAAACCATAGTATCATTAGTAGACCAGTCACGCAAGGGAGAATAAATTCTTTTAAAAATAATATTGCTACAAAGATTTCAACATTACCAATTGGCTCTAATGATACATGTAACAAAGCATACGCTAATGTTTAGGGTTAATTGATTATGCATTTAGTAATATTTTGAAACAAAAAAAAAAATGTGTGTTAGCCGTCACACTAAATTTAGTGATTGGACAACAATGGGTATTTATAAAAGTAGAATTAGAAAAATTTGAACTTTATGCAGAAAAATCGACTTCCACGAACCCTGAATTTTTAAAACTTGTTAGAATTTATTCAAAGATTTTTAAATTGGTCTGTGCGAAAGCTAAATCGATTTACATCGCGAATAAAATTAAGACCTCTGCAAACAAAGTTGAAACTACTTGGGACTTTATTCATAATAAAACAGGTAAAGTAAAATTAAACGATCATAGTTTTGCTTTAAATGTCAATAACGAAAATGTGACTTCCGATAACGCAGTTGCTGTCGCATTTGAAGATTTTTTCTCGAAAATACGGCATAAAATTACAAAAACCTTAAATGCGAGCCCTCAGCTTGCTATGGCTATAGTGGAATCATGTGTTAAGAATTGCCCCAATTAATTTAGTTATAAAACATCACTTGTTATACAATTATAAAAACTTTCAAATCTATAAATATTAAGAAAACAAGTAATCTCTGGGGTCTTTCTACAGTTATAATAAAACCAATAATTTATTCCATTGCGCCTCATTTAAGTATTATTTTTAAATAAATGTATTGAAAATGGTTGCTTCCCCAATCTAATGAAAAATGCTAAGATAAATCCTCTTTTTAAAAATGGTGATAAAAGCGACCTCACTAATTTTAGACCCGTTTCCATTTTACCAGCCCTTAGTAAAATATTTCGGATTCCGCTACCGTCCAGAGCTAAGCTCCCGACGCAACAAACAAACCAACTCATCACAACCGGTCTCACTAACGCAATTCGGCCTCATCAGACATCATGCCGGAACACGACGAATCGCTTGGCGGAAAGGTTTTATCTGATGGGTGGTAACCAAAGCCGACAGCTGATGTTATGGTCTACCACCGGAAGTCTCCTTATAGTCGCCTCTTACGACAGGCAGGGGATACCGTAGCTCATATTCTGGTCCCGAGGTACAGGAACAAATTTGTATAATTTGACAAGCTATGTTATTATATGTAGATATTATTTATTTTTGAAATCATATTTTAATCTGTAAACTAATGTTTAGGATAAAAATGTTTGTCGCGTATTTATAGTCTTACCTAACTTCAAAGAATATGCGTACAATAACTTTTTTATTTTTGTTGGTTATGAAAAATCTATAAAAAATACTCTGGTCATAAAATTTACATTAAAAATAAATATATATAATTTAAGCCAAAAACCTTGTATCAATAATTCACCTATAATCCTTTCTAGCCTCCACACTTTAGCAGCACACCTACTCTGTTGCAACTGGGTTTCACTGTAAGGTTTAATTAAATTAAACGGATATCTCCTCAGCCGCTCTCTCTTGACAGTGCGGTCATGGTTTCATGATGCTGCATCTATTCTGGAAAACGCAACCCTCGCGATGCACCATTTGTATTGTTAAAATGTCCCTACTCTTTTTTCACGATACCATAATTTTCATATATACATCATTATTACAACAGCTGGGCTCGGTCACAGGTCTCTGGTCACAACGAGAGGAGTTAAAGCTATAGTCGGACTAGCTGGCGAAGTGCGGGTTTTTCATACAAAACAATTGTACAACGAACATCAACTTTCAAATTCTAACGACACTCATTATTTACAAATATCTGTACTAATTTAAAAAAAAAGCACAGTTTGTGACTCCGTGCATATGCGGAAGGTAATCTGTGGAACCAAGCCACTTATTTGAATGTTTTACCATTCGAAAGGTACGCTATTTCGGATGGACATAAGCTATACGACTATGGAGCTACCTATATGTTTTAAATATTTGTATGTGCGTGTGCATGTGTGTAATTGCTTAATTCCAATGAAGAAGGGGCGGGCCGCCATTAGGTTAAATAAATAACGGAGTCACACCTGAAACACAATACGTCTAGCAAACTCTGTTCAAAGACAAGAACACAAGAAAACAAGAGACGTCCACGATTCATACACAAGAAAGTGACATCCATAGTAACACTGAAACAACATACGAGTGTGGAACACCTGTGCGTCCTGTCCGCACCGCTGGTTACGGTCGTGCGACCGACAAGATGGCCGCGACACGCACACACGCACACACACACGCACACACGCACACACAAACACACGGGCGCGCGCGGCACACAAGTAACAAAATTATAGAGTACCTTGTACATACGTGGAGATGTCATTGTTGTACTTAAAATTATATCTCGACACTTTTACGCCGTGACCAAATATTTCCCATAATCGTTCACTAGTAGGTACAACTACCAGCTATGCGAAAAGGCCTTTGGTTATTACATATCACAAGGTGTTCTTACATCGATTAAATAGATGTTCTGTCCAGGCACATATTTAGTAATATGTGCACACATTTAGTTCATATGTTTATGTTAATAAAACATTTAGGAAATTGTTTTGTATATAATAATGCGACTTTTTTTTATTTTATTAAAAAAAAAGCAACGCGCAGTCAACCATCCGATGACTGGCCGATTTTTGCGTTGGTTTATCAATATAAGCTATAGTATATTAGTACCGTCGATTTTTTAAAGTGTTGTCATTGTCATATTGAATATTTTTTTCATTAGCGCATTAAAATATAACAACGATTTTCCTGACAGATAGTTATAATTTATATGCTACTATGTTTTAATATAATATGTGGTGAGACACTGTCATAGACGGCGAGTCAATCCATGCGCCAATCCATGACGCATACTTATCATCAACATGTGCCCTCACATTTCGGGAGAAACCTACCAACGCTCCGTCCATCTGCGGATAAAAAGTCGACAGCGGTGGCCTTTTTTTTGGATTGGACGAAGCGGAACGATCGCCTGGCCGCCTCGTTCGCCAGACTTAGCTCCTCTGGACTTTTTTATGGAGAATTATGAAACAGAGAGTTTATCGGGAAGTTTCAAACACCAGGGAGGAGCTCCTTGAAAGAATTATGGCCACAGCTGATGAAATATAAAAACGAACTAGAAATTTTAATGACAGCAACTCATCAGGCTTGGCTTGCAGGTTGGATTGAGGGCACTCGCATGCCTTCAAAATCATGGCGGCCACTTTGAAAAATTTTTGTAAAACTTTTTTTGTTGGTAAATAAAAGTAACTTTTTTAATTAAATGTTGTTGTTTTTATTTCACTTTTATAACTTTTACCTTGAACTCTAGTCACATATGCGTGCGTGTGTGTCATATATACCGATATTTGAATCTGAACGAAAAAATCATTCAGGTTAAGGAACTTCCAATAGGCACTCTTCAGTTGCAAATTTGCCTTTTTAGGAGTGCACATTACTCATTTCCTTTCAAGGAAGGGGGCAGATCGTTCCATATTTTTGCTGCAGCAAACCTGAAACACGTCCTATACTGTACCATCTTACCGTGAGGCATATATATCTTCTGGGTACTGTGTAGCAGAATCGGATACAAGCATTTTGTACCCTTTATATGGCTCTCTCTGTGCCGGCATTCAATCTTGCACCGAAAACAGAACTACAATAGTTAAATTGAGACAGTTATTATTATTGCTATAGGTTTGTGACATCAATTGGCGCGTGAATTGACACTTTTCAAAGACTACACAAGAAGTGGTCGATTTTAGATTTGGCCCTACCGTTGTGATGATGATATTTTTTATTTTACTGAAACCCACTTGGTGAATAGGGCAAAAAGACAATGACATCCTATAAAACACTATAAATCTTGGAATGAAACTGATTTAAATATCAAATCATGTTAATACATTTTTTTAAGATCTAAGCACTTGTACGGACGGCGTCATTTATTGTGCGCATTGCAAAGGACTGGAATAACTTGCCCGTGTCGATGTTCCCGCCCTCTTATAATGTGGGAGTCTTCAAGAGGAGCGTCTTACCATCACGCGTCACTTACCATCAGGTGGGATTGTTGTTAAGCACTTATTTTATTAAAAAAACTTAATTTTTAATTTCGTTAATAGTTTACCGTAAAATATGGATTTCTCCTCATAGCTGAGAAATTGTACTGGAATTCAAAAATTTGAATTAACTCGTACTACGCAACGTTGCTCCAGTGTGAATCGATGAGTTGTGTTATATATTGTAATTGTATTATTAACTATAGGGAGTTTTTTTAACACATTAATTCCATCAAACTTTTTCAACAGCAATTCAAATTGTACTTAACAGGATACAAACCGATCAAAAAAAAGCTTTAAGATGATAAATTGATGCGAAATTTCGTGTTATCAAGCGTCGCCCCACGTGCAGGATTATATTCTCGACTATTTTGTGTTCCGTATTTCTTACATTAACTGATTCTTTACAGATATTTTAATAGGTAATTTCTCATGAAAGGAAGCCTTCGTCCAAATAACTCAGAAGTATAGACACAGCAACAATGAATCGTAAGAACAGTCAAAAAGAAACAAATAGTTTTAGTAGACTTCAAAACATTTTCATCACACTGAGTAAGTCTCGCTATTGCGGCATTTGGGTAAATCTAAATGTTTGGCTGAACCCTTAGGTTTCCATAGACTTATTTGCACAATAAGTTTATTTTAAAACCAGTTGGCGAAATGCGCCAAAGCATATTTCAAAAAACATATATCTAACAGAAAATCTATATAGGTATTTAGCAGGAGAGAGAGATACGAGCATTGTGTTCAGTCTCCTGCTAGTATTTCTGTGGATAATTAATGAGAACTGACGATAGATCAATATGACACCGAAGTATTACTTTTTGGGCTGGGAAAATTAGCAACGTAAGTACAATTATTTCTATTATTATATATGATTTTAAACTACTATCAGCGCAGAATTTATACATTACAAACAGGTATTCACGATCGACAATAAATAAAACGTGTCGTGAGAATGCGTTACATAATAAAATGTATTTGTATTTTTTAAATAATGTCATATATGGATTATGACAAACATTGATAACAGATAAATGTTTGTTCACGGGTAAAAGTGCTTGTGATGTCATATGTATTTATGTGAACGTTTACACTGAACATCGATTATATTAAAAAAATCCTTTGAATGTTGGTGATTATGAAATGGGTAGACATTGCCATTTCATTTAATTAAACGTCTATATATCTTAACTTGGCAGAGAGGATGCGCAGATGACTTGCTGTATTTCGAGTATGAGTGCCATGCCTCACGGCAGATTAATGAACTGAAACAAAATTAACTGGCGCCCTCGCACTGAACTGAAGCTGAAAACTGATAATGAACCACCTCCCTGCGTATGTTGAGATTAAAATCGATGGTATAGAGCCTAGTGTCCTCAGTAAGAGCGCAACTGTTACTAAGCACTGGGAAACTTCACTTCGACTCAAGATTTAACGATACTTCAACCGTAATTATTAACCAAAAATAAATCTACGTGAATTTTCGGAACACAATTTAATGCTACATAGACCAAATTTTAATTCATCCCGGCTATGAAAACATTTTAAACTTCCACACCTAAGTAGTAAACGCAATGAATATTCTCGTAAATTTTCTTTTTAATTAACATTTAAATCATCAGTGTATTCAATTGAGGTCTGTTATTATTTCCACATAATATTACATTGAGGGAGACTCTTTTACAGGTAACCTTGATAATGAGCAGGAAACCTTAGAACAGTTATTACCTGACGCATTTTGTATAATATTCTTAAGACGAATGTATATATTACTGTTATTTGTATTTATGATTTTTAGCATGCATTTCGTTCTCTTTCCTTATCTAATACACCGACTAGAAGAGCATGCTGATCTACTTCCTCAAACCTTATCGCTATCTGCACGACAATTAAGTATAATAAAAAAAAGACTAGACTTTCATTTATACATTTAACTTCAATAAATTTTAAACTGTTTTTAAAGAATGTGTTGAGGTGTTTTTCTTCCACTTCTCTTACATGTGTCCGCAATATTCAGGTGGCGTTTTTGACGGAGATAACAGAAAACCTGAATGTTATTTTTATTTCATTTAAAATGAACGCGTTAGTCTTCCACACCCCCCGATCATAGAATTCGTAGGATTTATCAGTAATAATACATCTCAGAGGCCTTGCAACACTTCAGTGAATTATTTCTACTATACATATATTTGGCACTGTGCCATGCCGATTCATCTACTTATATCAGGTTCACAAAAGGCATTTTACGAATTTGATTAATGTGGTGATGGATATCCATGTGAAAAAACTACATTACGATTCAGAAATATTGACACCTAACGTGACCTGGTAAACCATAAAACAATTACAGAATTTAGTTAAGGCAGACAATTTATTCGGGTTTTCACTTGGATCGGAATATCCAAATTTTACCAAAAGGTTTAACACTGTAAGCGTTAGGTATTTAAGTCGCCCGGTGTCCTGGAAGGGTCGCGATGTGAAGTGTTGCGTTTATGGTCATATACAAAATAGGAGGCTCGTTGACATCGCATATCAAACTGAATTTGCCAATGACATAATGTTTGAATTTGTTATCTGTAAATTACAGTTATCTGTAAAATTGTATTGTAGCTCAACTCTGATACATGTCTTAAATATGTCAAACTCATTAATCGTATCTGATCACCGAGAATTTTATCAAATTTGATTCTTGTCTGTCGCTGGGGAAGAAAGGTCCTCGAATGGCACCCACGTCTCGGAAAAAGGAGCATAGGACGTCCCCCGACCAGGTGGACTGACAACCTGAAAAAGACAGCGGGCATCCGCTGGATTCAGAGAGCTCAGGACCGGTCAGAGTGGTGCAAGTTAGGGGAGGCCTATGTCCAGCAGTGGACCTCCAAGGGCTGATGGATGGATGGATGATGATATTGATTACGTCAAAGTATACGTAGTCCGATTGCTCGTACCGATCGTAAGTGATCGAGATGGGCATGCTCGGACGTGTTTGGGAGTTGGATTGGATTGCTAGTGCCAATAACATTGAGTGCTGTGAAGTACGTCACTGTTGTAATAATAATGAGGTAGAAGTCGTTACGTCTGGTGACGGCTTTCCAACACCATAAAAATTTCCATCGCCCTTGACCTTTAATCCCTCCTTTAATCGAAATCGGTCAAGTGTAGTCAAAAAAAACATACAGTTTTGAAATGTAATTTATTGATAATTTTATTACAATACACAACATTAAAATCTTATAATATAAGACACGAATTGGGTATACTAAACAAAAATCTAATAATTAATAGGAGACCAAAACCCTTATACCAAGACAGTGCTAAAGTCAGTGTTATAGTACAGTAGAAAAGATGCATAATGGCACTTAAACAACAGCATCATCAAATAACCACCAAAATTATCATTTCCATTCATCTATTTTTGTACTTAGCAATGATATGATGTCAGAATTAAAAATAAAGGATTCATATTTAAAAATGTCACACTTTAATCAACTTTATATTTCTTCCTTTTGAAGTATCAACCAACCTGTGAATAGACAATAATAATCACTTTGAATATTCCTTTTTTTCAAATTTTTAAGTATTACAGTTTAGTTTTAAATGAGACTAACTCTTAAAATGACAAAACGGTAACACTTTATGGCTAGACATTTCTTACAGAGGGTTTCTGTTGCTACGTTATATTCATGACAATAATATTTAAAAACAACAATATATTATAGAGATTATAGTTACAAAATGTTATTTTAATATCAATAAGTTTTGTTACAATTACCGTGTAAATGTGTTTTGTACCTACTTACATCACAAAATACAAAAATATCGCATAATCAACCGTCTGTACATAGGTCACACTAAAAGTTGCCGGAATTGGCCACTTACATAAACAATATTTAAAAAGTTATTACTACATTTAAAAATGGAACTCTTTAGCCGTAGAATACAAGTTGTTTTAGAATACAATCACATTGTCAATTGTTTTCACAGTGTGGCATCATTTTAAAAATTGTGTGATTACAATAAAATGGATTTAATTGGGGAAAATTTTCGTTGCATGATTTCTTACGATTTCAAGTGTAATTTGACAGCTCAACAGAGCCTCGTTCAGTTTCAGACTGCTTTGGCCGAAAAAGCACATGATGAATGCCATGAAGGTTGTCCGTGACAGGCATGTGACCTACCATGAGATCCAGACATCTTTGAACATAGGAATGAGTCAAATACAGTCAATCCTACACAAACATTTGGGTGTGAAAAAGCGGTTTTCGATGGATCCCACACAATTCTACCGATGCTCATAAAAACGGACCGCATCACTTGGTACTATGCTATGCTTGCCAGATACAACGAAGGGGCTTCAAATTTGGTGTGGGACATAGTAACAGGTGACGAAACATTGATTTATAGCTACGATCCCAAAACAAAGCAGCAATCGAGCGTATGAGTCTTACGAGATGAGCCGAAACCGACCAAAGTGGCGAGCGTGAAAAGTGCCTCGACGCGGATGATTGCATCTTTTTTTAATAAAACTGGGCACGTGGCGACTGTTGCTTTAGAAAATCGTCGTGCCGTGAATAGTCACTGGTACACGACCATTTGTTTACCGGCGATTATTGACAAACTCCGTGAAAATAACGGTAAGCGCCGTATCATCTTGCACCACGATAATGTAAGTTCCCACACAGCCAGACAGACAAATGAGTTTTTGAAGGCAAAAAACGTACAAATTATAAATCATCCAGCATACAGTCCTGACCTGGCGCCGAGTGACATTTTTCTGTTACCAAAAATCAAGAACCAATTATGCGATCAACGGTTTTCACCACCAGAAGAGGAGGTCGAAGAGTCTGAAAAACATGTATCTGACGTCACCACAGAGGTGTGGCACAAATGTATTCAAAATTAGTTCAATCGTATGAAAAATTGCATTGACGCGAAGGGAAAATATTTTAAGAAACAATAAATACATTTTGACCATAATAGTATTTTTTTATTATTTATTCCGGAAACTTTTAGTGCTCTCCACGTAAAGGAGATAATTGTTAATAATTTAATTTAACAATTTTATTTTGAATTAAACGATAAAATATAAACTCTATTTTGCAATAACTTACGAATATGTAATTAATCTTTACAATAACACGATTCACAATACAATACCTACTATTATAATTGCGAATGGTAATAAACAAAATAATATTCTTTAATAACCTACAACACTCATATTGCTTCACGTTGACTCACATTCCGATTTCCTCGTCATAAATCTAATATAATCTTATTTAATTATATACACACAAAACCCGAGAACGTATATTAAAACTTATCTACATATTTCATAAATGTGTGACTTATCAGGTAGAGTCACTACCAATCGGGCGACAGGGTAATTGATTAATATTCCCAAATAAATACATTAACGTTTTAAACTATTTTTTTGTTCATCGATAATTGAATTTAACAATATTATACACACTGCACACCTCGTGCATTTAGTTAAACTGTACCTGCTGAAAATTTATAAATACAGTAACTTTGTGCACCCACATCACAGTAACATTTGTACCAATAAACGTAGCATTGCTGTTCAAATAAAAAGTAATTAATAGCAATACAACGGAATTATTCCTTTGACTCCTTCGAGAATTGATTACCAATAGAATGGGTAACTTAAAAAACATTTAAAAAATTACAGAGACCTTTAGAACATACTAATTCATCACCATTGGTCGTATTTCTATCATTCTAACGTACATCTAATGTGCAATATCTTTATATCCAATGATTCAGCTCCTTTTGAATCAATAGCAAAAAGTTTATTTTTCAAAATATTGGACACAAAACTGTCTGCTGTTAGTAATTTTTATAAAGCGAAAAACAACAAAAGTGTTCGCTGGTTATAGGCGATAGTATTACTACGCCTGTGGAGAAACCGAACGCCCCATTTGTAAGTCCACTGTCCGCATCGCTTATTTACAAAATGTACATAGTGAGCGGGTATTGTCGGATATATTACTTAAAACAACTTCTGCAAATGTCTACAACCGACTTAACAAACATTACCTACCAAAACTTACCAAAACTAAATTATTCATCGTCATGTTAACGATCGACTGAGTTAAGTAACTTCGGGTGCGGTCGAAAGTTGGATGAGTGATTGCTAGTGACTAGCTTCGAAGGGCAGCTTAAGCGATCGATTATTCAGTCGATTTTCATCCAGAGATATCAGTCATTAAGTCACGTCAAAGGCGTTAAAGCGACAGAACACCTTTGTCATTTACGATAGCCAACAAACATAGTAGAGTAGCGTGGTGGAATACACTTCAGTTTTCTCGATCTAAAGAAGACTTGTTTCCTACAACAGACAGCGGATGGGGAAAAACCACCAAAACCAAATATTTAAATCGAAATAGTGTGTTTCATGCTTTCTTATATACACCTTAATTTAGCCAAAGTGGATTAAGTAGCTCAGTTTTATTGAAGCATGTTACTACAGTCGTTTGATTAACTGTACCTGAAGTCAGTTAGATCCGTGACGTCACGGGATTCCCATAAGGTATATTTAATAAATAAGCGACCCCAATACCCTTTTCACTTTAACATAAAGTGACTTGAAGCAATTAGTTTGGGGCATAATTAACATCTACAGTGGATTATTCCTATTCATCAATAGATGATATAATAGAATCGACATAATTGAGTAACCTTATTTAAGTTTATTTTGCATTAGCTCACTTTTTATCGCTAAAATAGAATTGAAGATATACTTAAGATAAACACTTCTATCACGAACTATTTATAATAATAATGTGATTGATTGAGGTCGTTCTTAATATCATGTTTTTTACTGAGATCTTAAAATCACCTAAAATATAGATAAATATAAAAGGTGTTATATAAAAGATATGAAACAATATAATATCATATATACCTACTAATAATGTATAATATAGTTATTATAATAATACGAAGGGATCACTCTGCCTGTAATACTTGGAGTGATATATTAAAAAATAATTAAATTTGTAAGCAAGTGCTAAGGCACTGGGATACAAAGGAGTCTACGCTTGTCAATCGAATACGAATAATGTAAACGAAGCTCCTCGAAGATTAAAAATGGTCGAAAGAAAATTTTATTCCGATTAATAAAACTGAAATTTCAATAAGAATAACATTAGGCAAATTTATTTAATGATAGTGCTTGTTATTTGAAACTTTAGAGCAGAAAACCGCGATGTATGTATGTTGCATTTTAATAGACGAGGGTCTTGACCACCGACCGAACTACATATTTTGGTTATCACTATTGTATTAATTATGGATAGGGACATTGGAAATATGAACCAAAACTATATGATGTTACTAAAGAGACTGCGACGTCCGTTTCGGTTGGACCGTCAGTCGCTGCCTAGAGCGTTGTTTTTAAATTGTCTAATTACGTCGGTACTTTTTCAGGTAATTAAATCCATTTACATTAGCTATTCTTGTATATATTTTGCAAATAACCCCTCAAGGGCATTTGCTGAATGTTATTTGAGTGTTAAAATATACGATCAACAAAGAAAGCTTATCATTTGTTTCGTTAGTACTTAGGATAGGTTAATTTTGTTACTAAAATTTTTCCAACCAAATAAATAATTATTTCAGATTTATAGTAAGATGTAAATAATTTACTGATAGATAACAAAAAAATTCAATAAGGGATGGTATAATAATAGTAATATAAAAATTATAATGGAGTCAAATCTGTATTTTTTTTAATTAAATGTAGGTAGTATTTACTGTCGATAAAAAAAAGAAACAAAAAAGTTAAAAAAAACATTAGAAAAATAAAATAAAAAAAACATTAAATTATTAAACATTAAAAAAATTAACATTAACATTTAACATTAAACATTTTAAACATTATTAGCTAAAACATGTTATTCGACAAATTTTTTTTATAACAACTTCGCTTCGTTTCCACTAAAATGTCTCATGTCTCATATATTAATCAGCTTTTATACAATGGATAGGTTTTGTATCCGATGTACAAGTCAAAACTATTTTTTTGGAATTACTGACAACAGTCAGTCCGACAGGACCACGTATCACACTGAACAGATTTGAACGATACCTTACAATATCAGGTTTAAATTTAGCAATCATATTACGAAACCGCTCCGCGGGCACGCGGTAACTTGTACGGCATCCAACGCGAAACTAATCTCTTCACTCAAAGCAGCTCGTGCAAATTCTCGTGAGCGTTACCGATTCAATCTGCAATATGTACTTAGTCCCTTCATATTTGCACTGTTAGCGCATTTCCTTATATAACAATCGTCAAGGGGCCATAACTTATTAATCATTTCTCAAAGAAACTTATTGCGGTTAAATTCCAGTACTAGCAATAAACGGTAATGTTAGAAATATCCTTACCTTAAAAGATAATTGAAATATCAAAAAAAATATCAGATTAAAATATTTCCAATGCAAATTCATTATTAAACGAGAGCGATATTTCCACGGTTTGTAAAAAGCTCTGCGGAAATTTTTAATTTGAAACAGTATTACAGTATTTACAAAAAAATATTTCACCGGCCAGTATGTTTTATAAACACCCATCTAATGGCCTGGTGTGTCCTAAACAATGATAGCATTACCGATTGTAAATTTCAACAATTTACAGTTTTCTTTCTTCATTTTCGAAAAGCATTAAGTATCATAGAATTTATCTTACGTTATTCCTATACAAATTTCAATTAAATATTGAAGCATCGTAATATTTATGAGGCGGTTAAATATCTTTTTATATGATTTAGCCTAAAGATAAAATGAAAATGACAGGAAAACTAATCGTAAGCGATCACGGTTATCTAAAGACATGGGTACTCTCAGAGAAGTCACCAATACGCCGATCTAAAAAAAGATCATACCTCAATTCCTTTATTGAAAAACCTCATTACACAGTCTAGGTATTCTATAGTCATTAAGTATTCTATAAATTACACTTAAAATTATACCTCGAGTCAAATTTACATAAAATAACTCATATGATTCTGAATAATGAATTCATTTAAGTTAATTATGCATTAAGGCAATGAAATTTCAATTAATCTATAATAAATTGCATATTGCTGCTGTGTTTTTAATGAGCTCTTCGAATCCTGGCATCATTACTTCATTGGATACTTATTACCTTAACCAATGTTTTTAATCCACCCAATTTTTATGAAGTAAATTCCAGCTCACTGGTTGCCGATTAATTAATTAATTATTATCTGTATATTAGTATGGTACAATCGCTTAATTAATTACAGGTTTTTTATCCTCCTAATATTATTGATAAAGTATTAAAGTCCGTTAAATAATTTAAGTTCCTCTGAGATTTGGATAAGTTAAACACTTTTAGGTTGAAAAAATTAAAATTAATTTATATTATTTATTTGTTGTAGTGTTTTTCTATGCAGAAAACAAACAAATAAGCGGATCTTTTAACTGATAGTAAAAGATAAATATTAGCAACTCCACCACGTTTTGATGGACCTTGTAACATAATACTGTGGAAACTCCATTGTGGACAGTGCGTCCCACAGTTTACATATGTAAGGTAAGAAGAATAGTTAAAAAAAATATAGGCGAACCAATAATTTTGATACCTGATCCATTACCCATGATGGTACCTGGTTAAACATTGTACTATGCTTCAATGGAAATTAGGGAAAATTAAATTAGATTTGAGACGTGTACAGATCTAATAAAAAAATCGAATGAAGATAAAAGGGAACTCCCAATTAATATATTGAGATATAAGTATCGTAATTGTGTCCATAACAATAAAAATGTCACGTGAAATTTCACCACCACCCAATGATGCCGGCGGGCACTTTAGAAATGTGTAGTCCTACGTAGTATTCTGTTGTGTGCAATAGACCGCTAAAAGTTTGCACGTACATAACATTCTAAATTTTAAAATATTCCTAAAAGAGTGTATCGCAAAACCTATAAATACTAACATCCACTTACACTTTCTATCTGCTTCGAATACAAGCTAAGACAGGATGTGGCAGTGTGCTTAGGAGTCTATTATAAAATTTGTGCTTAATCGAAATATGTACATATTACTAATCGAACAAAACATTATACGTTATGGTCATATAAATTGATAAGCGTATGAAGTTACACAGTCGTCCCCATGTCGATAGGAAGGAGGGTTTATCAGTAGATATGTCGTAGCCAGATAGTAGGATTGACAATTTCTAAAATTACAAGAAATTCATTCATGAAATCACAAACGTGTAATGATATGTCAAGGTTTGGTTATTTCAATTATGTCACACATAACTCTATGTATTTCGCCATGGGGGTAGCAAATAATGCCAGAGTCCTATAAGGTAGGTCTAATTAGTTTAATTTAATATCAAAGTAGAACAACTAATTGCACAGATGATAGGATAGATAAAATCTATGTATCTATATTAATCTGTAATGTCTCTCTGTCTGTACATTCCTTTGTCAATTTTCATGATAAATATTCTTTTTGTGATACATTGACTTTCATTTGACCATTTTGAAAATGTTGGTCTGTCTGTATATCCCGTATGTATAACTCAAGAACGGCCTGACCGATCGTCATGAAGATTGATATGTAATTAGAACACGTGAGTAAGATCACTGTATAAAATATCAGTTAACCTAAATATGTCTAATCAAGGCAAAAAATATATTTTTTAAATAATTATGTAAAATGTTAACAATATCGTTAAACGACTGTGATTTAAGAGATTGACGACAAATCAAAGGACTAATGAACACTGCAATTTAATGACATTGCCGGTAATTTAATAAAATTGTCAATTCTACAATCAGGCCACAGCAGATACAAAAAATATATGATCTAAAAATATTAGGTACAATAATTGTATCTCGTAGATTAAATTTGGGTACGTCTCCAAAGCCGCGCCTGTAGAAAAAACAATTGTTAAAAACTGGTTAAGTCTAAATCATATAAATATTCAATGCCTATTTCTTTAATTTTAGACTCTGAACTTCACAAAATTTTTACTATAATATATTGACATCTTTATGTATGTCAACAATTGTCAAAATTTATTGCCAATTAACTGTTTCAAAAATGGTACAACAGTGGTATGGTGGTTTCAATAATCAAATACGCTCCTAATAGCAACAAAAACAAAAATAGAAATTAATGGTAGGCAATAAAAAATAAATCAAAGACATAATTTTTTTTTTTAGTTGCAGCAAACAATTGAAAAAAATCTGACTCAGCGAATGCCATGACATTGCAGCGCTGATTATTAGTCCAACCCTGAAGAATATATCAGACGGCTGCTTGTAAGCCGCGAATTTGTGTCTACTTAATGTTATAAACCAATTATTAAACAACCATAAAACATAAGCTTATATGTAGCAGATAAACATACATGCAAGTGGTCCTATAACAGTTTCAATTTTTCATCCTTTACGCAGAACCCTATTAACCTTTTTGCAGCGGGGATTAACAAAAGAATGAAATTACATGAAACGTTTGTTTTTTTCAGATTTTCATTATGATTTTTTACTCTATACAAAACATTTCACAGACATTTTTTTTCATTACAAGCTCACTCGAGGCTAAAACCCACCCTAGCCTATCATTAAATTAAACCAAATGAAGCTTTTTATACAATTTGTCTGTTTTATGAAACATAATTTTTTTTATAATGAGCAGACAATCTGTTTAGAATGTTTAAGTATGCGTAATAATATTTTACCACGTATTATATTCATTTATTCGCAACGCAAATTAGGGATGTTTATTAAACTTAGGTCTAAGCTTGACTGAATAATTTCGATGAAAAACGATCTTATGACGATTTTAATGGTCACGTTACTTTACTTTACTTGTTTCGAAGTAACTTTCTTCGCAATGAAAAATTAAAACTTACATTTACAAAATACAGATATTCACAAAAAAGGTTATTTTATGCTTAAACGGAAAAATGTAAGGGTTTGCGCTAATATAGGTATAAAAGTGCAAACATGGCAATAATATTGAAGTGCAAAGAACCTACATTACATGCCTTACTTACTACTCACCCTTGATATCAATCGTTAGAATTGACTTTGCGAAAGTGTCCCGTCGAACGATTCCTCATTGATAAGCCTCAGTTTCACTGATTCTCGTCTCAAGTTATAACTGGTCGATATGTGGCAATGCTTTACGTCAACAGTCAAAAGGTCTTCGTTCAACTCCACGCCGCTCTTTTCTACGTCAGCAGCAGCACTTGGCTTCCTCTTCATTCTAAACGAAGTGTTTCTCTGCGAACTAGAACCGAGATAGCTATCCGTGGTTGTATTCCCGTTAAACGTTTTTTCCGACTGACATCCCTCCATCGGTTCCAGTTGTATATTTCCTCTCAACTGAACACTTTTATCGATACACGGAATCAACTGCTTAAACTCCTTCCGAAAGTTTTCATTCATCCACGCGTATATAAAAGGGTTGTAACATGTCGACGACATGGCGATGACGTGACACACGAAAAACACGAGGAAGTAATATTTTGAATGGATAGCGTAAATGTAATAATCGTTATAAAGGTTGATGACGTTGAGTGGCAACCAGGACACACCGAAAATAGCGACCATGGCAATCAACATCTGGTTTGTTCGACGCTTTCTATTCTTATCATATTCCTCTTTGCGGCTGTTTTTGCTGGCGGCCTTAGCTTTGGCTCTGTCGTTCAATTTAAAACTGACGCACGTGTAACAGAAAGCTATTACTGAGAAGGGCAAAACGAACTGCAGCACGGTGGTTACAGAACCGAAAACGCGCCGCAGTTTTTCTGTCGGCCATGTCTCTTCGCAAAATCTGCCGATTTCCAAATCGTAATATGTCATAAATATCGCATAAGGCAACGTCACGGTGACGGAGAAAGTCCAAATCAGGACGATCACACTTATACAAGTCTCGATCTTCATTCTCGGTCTAAAAGGGTAAATTATCACAAAGAACCTATCGATAGCTATAGACATAAGCGTCAGTGTGGATATGTATACGCTACATCCTTGCGCGGAAGGCATCATGTGACATAAGAGGGAGCCCCAACTCCAAGATCCTCGAAAGGAATATAGAGGAGTAAATGGAACGGCAAATATGCAGAGTAAAATATCCGATAATGCTAAGTTTGTTATGAATAGATTGGTTACTGTCTGCATTGCTCTGTTCCTTATTACTACGTAACATACTAGAAGATTTCCAACTACCCCCAACACGAATATTACTGTGTATACGACGCAAAATATCGCTTGAACCAACTTGTTGTCGATAATATTTTCGAAGTCGTTTGGGTGTGGAGGTATTATCGCGTTATCTGCTTCATTTATCTTTTCTGTGTTGTTACTCCATTCTAAGTAATCTAAGCTTTCGTTCATTGCTCCAGATTGAGGTGATTCTACTCGCTCGAACGGCAGATAATAACTCGTTAACCTGCCAGTTTTTCGAGCGTCGACTGCAAGATCTAGATCAAACCTGCAACAAAATATAAAACGGTAACTTAACATCTTTTCACAAACTCAAAATATGGATTTTAGTAATACCCTAATAACAACATTATCTATAAACGAGATTACAATGCAGAAGTCTCCTAAGAGTATTTGATTCATTGTATTGATGGCACGAGGACAATTGCCCATGGTATTTTATATGAAATCCATCTAATTTAAAGTAAACACAGTCTTGTATTCACAGAACTTTCTGAGAGCTTACCGATGCAATACACTTTCTGACAACTGAAATGAAACTCGATCTAGATTGATGTTTTTATATTTTAAAATGCATTGTACAGGCGACAAAGGAAATCATACGGAAATTGAGCTATCCCCTTATCTAGCGAGCTAAATAATTATAAAAAATAATTTATCGATTTACTTCAACAATCAAAACTTAATTAACTATCAAACTTTCATATTAACTTTGGTATCCTATTTCGCGGGAACAGTTTCATTTGCCGAAACGAAGGAGTATTTTAAAATATTGATCTACATTTATTGTACAGAATAAAACCTTTCACAGGTTTTTTATATAGATAATAAGAACATAGATCACGTTAGCACGTAATATATAAAAGATCGCATTATATGCCTTGTTGCTTAATGAATTGCAGGTAGCATTGAAGGCAATAATCGGGAGCAGAATTGCATAAGTTATATCCATGCTATTTTCAAATGTGTCTACGAAAATCTATCCTATTAGAGTTCACTGTGCTTTGCATCAAAGCTCCAAAGATGCTCGTACGTGGTGGTAGACTTCTTTACCTGCTGTAACTACCACCCTCCTAAAATAAACAGGGAAATATCTTAAGAAGTATTTCAGTCGTAGTATCGGAGCCGGTAATAATAAATAGGGTTCCCAGCTTCATACTGGTTCATCGCCGCGTCGGTGACACCACGTATCGTAGGCAAATCTGTTATTTGCCTTTGAAGATACACCGTATATTAATGATACAGTATAAATAGCATAAACAAAAATTTATGTGCCTAAGGGAACGTATATTTCAAATATCTTTATAATTAAATACTTTTGAATTTAAATAATTAAACGCAATTACGTGAATTCACGGTAACATACAAAATGACATTCAATTAAATTACCATCTGAAAATTACCTTTGGAAGCTAGCGCGAAATATAATTCAATATTTACTATTTTATTATAATAGGCCTGTCTAAAATTTGTACATAAACTAAATTATGACGGAATCCGTAAATCAAATATTTATTGAAAACTTGATCAGTTTACGACCAAGTCTTCATTTCGTTTTAAAAAAGGCCAATCAAGAGCAGTTTATAGTTTAACTAATCTTTTATCGTATTGAAATTCATATGGATTAAATTTAATGGAATGTTCACAAGTTAAACTAAGTTAATAATAATCATTATAAACTTTGACTAGGTTTTTTAGTACCAAAGTCGTCTTTGACCTCCATTTAATAATTTCATGACGAATACCAGCTTTTAACCACACACTATAAATAAGATCCGAGTAGGTCTTATGTGGTTATACAGAACATACAAACTAATCTCGAACACTAGGAGCAGCAAATGAAATTATTTGGAAAATAAAATACAGGATTAAGTCTGCTCGGTCATCATACGGAACAGACAAAGATAATACTTGACATTTTGTATCTAGCCCCCGCCCACGCTGTGCTTCGATAAAAATAGTCCTTAAGTTTACCTTCTTACAACCGCATAACAATGCACCACTTGACATCCATCCTTGACATCCACAATACTAATTTACTAATTCAAAATCAACAATTCGTAACCCGAATTATAACACCAAATATTATTTTATCAATTTTTGGGTCGACTTTCGAAGACTGGCTGATTTCTGAGATTGCGAGTTTAGGTAGGTACTCCGGTCCTTCATTATTAATATTCCTGCTACAAATGTACATCACGTTGAATATGTTTTGCGACGGTGATATTTCAATATCTTTAACAACTTGACTGATGTCGTGAGGTTCCACATCCCGTACTCGAGATCTTCAGTTTTTATATGCATACAGGAAACGCTGAATATAATTATACACGTATGATTTGTTGATTGAAATTCAGCGCATCAAACTTTCGCATTGAGTAAGAATAAACTCACGTACTTACATATTCTGCCAGCACATTTAATTTTTTAGATTGACTAGCTATTACCCGCCCGGTTTGCCGGGTATTTTGAAATTTTAATAATCATAATAACCTTCATAAATCAATCAATGAATATGTTTCTAAAGTATATTAACGAATGACGTAATCAATCTACAAATATTAAACTAAATAATTATAACATTAAGATGGAAAACAAAAAGCATAAGATTTTTTTTAATTAATCCTTCTCAGCCTCGACAATTATTCTTTCTAGGCTGGTATGTTCAAAACGCGAAAGTCAAAAGAGAAATAAAAATAAATTTCACATGAGATTCTGTAAGTCTACATAAGAAATCAGACAGGAATAAATCAAATCGGATTCACATTTTAAAGAAAGGTTACATAACTTACTTCGCCAAGCTTAATGAACATGTGTAGCAGCTTAGTCTCATCGCGGACCATTATACAATGCTTAATATTTTTATCAATGTTTCAAATGTTACAGCAAAAATAAGACGCAAATAATCAACGTAACTCGAAACACGTAAAACTTGAATTTGCCCGACCAGTGAGCCGGGCGGGAACAGCTATTCAAATATTCCTTCATTCACACATTCAAATATTCACACACACAATTTATGTCTAATTTTGTTTTTTGTAATGTTGAGTCCTTACTCACGACAAAGAGAATCCTAGCGTGGGAACTAATGACTTAAAATTATGGAAGTAACGATACGTTCTTTGAGACTTTTAACAGTTTAGCCGTGACCACAATCGATTCAGATCGGTCGAATTTCGTAGTGCAATGAACACATCGCAAATACCCGCATCATTGTAAAATGTGTACTTAGAGATACCTACTACCTTAAAGTAGTCTCATATATATTCTCTCCACCTAGACTCAACATCATCCGATCGCCAGGGAAACTTAGTTAAAGTTAAGAAAACCAATTTCTTTTAAGTACCAGCTTATAAAGTATCCGCTGCGGCCTGTATAAAGTGTAGAATTTAAACTTAGTTTACAAAGAAACTATGTGAAAACCTCGATGTTTTCCAGAGATGTAATTATGGAGTTATAAAAACACAAAAAACAACTTGCCCTAGCGTCGCTTAGAGAAACCGCATAGAGTTAAAAAGCACAATGTTACTAACAACAACCTGTCCCCGCGTCGCTTACGGAAACCGCATGGAGTTAAAAAGCACAATGTTACTAACAACAACCTGTCCCCACGTCGCTTAGGGAAATCTCACTCGAAACGACAGGTATATATTTTTCAAGAATAGGTACCCTATATATTAAAATCTTTTGATTGAATTGCACAAAAATTCTTGTAGTTATCTTGAGATTGTCCCGTTCAGGCGAACAATATAGACAGAAACTATATAATAACTACAAAACAGTATTTACTATAAAACAAATAATTTATTACTATTTACATTATGTTCATTCCGTGAAAAAATGAAACCCGTGTGTCTTCTGTCTTTTGGTTCGCATTTCACGGCTTATTTGCACCAAATTGGATGGAATGAGAATTGTTATCCAACAATTTTGCTAGACATGTTTATCTCGGCTTCCAATTCCTGTAAATTTTTCTATTGATTTAGGTGATTTTTTCAATAAGGTCTTCGAGGTCGAACGTATTTACAATTTTAATAAATATTTTTAACAAAATAAATACAGCAATAAGTACCTACTAGTTATATAAAAAACATGATATATCACGTACAAAATGCATGTCGTGATAACTTGTAATTGAGACATTTCCTTTGCAAACTTTATGATTATATGCTTCTTTTCTTGTCTTTGAAATGTATGCTTTATTGATTATCCCCAATAAAATATCCATATTAATTCTATAAACTAGTTAAAATCATTTGGAGCAGTAAAAAGCATTATAGCAATATGTATATTAACTTCTAAAATTATTTACATAGTTATATCCTATGTGCAAAATAGAATTACACGGATTATTTTTGTTTATTAGTCTATATGCTGGGGACATGTTTACTGCGAGTTTATAAAAATATTATTTACCAAACTTTTACACCTGTCAACACATTTCTGTCTACTCTGAAACGTCTGCTCTGTATGAAAGATTGCAATTAATTTAACATTTTTTCAAAAAGCTTTTTAGTTGTTTCAAAACCGTGCTATGAGTAGCCTAGACACACACAGTTAACTCGTCAAAATAAGAAACATCAAAACAAATTGCCTTATTGCTATATCGCAGACTATAAATACCCTCAGATAAAATATTCTTGAATTTTTATGTTACATTTTCATTGAAATAAATAAAAAGTACTTAAATGAATAATAATATCCAAATTTCTACGTTATATAAATAATATGTCACAAAAGGTCATTTAATGTATATACTATCGAGTTTCCTATCTGCTCTGTTGACTAACATTAGACTAACATGTATTTTCGTTTTCGTCGCAAAAGGCTACTGAGAAAGAACATCAGACAGGTTCCAGACCAGTCGGGCAAATCCGATTAAACAACACTATGAGTAAACCGTTATATACGATAGTTATGTGGACAATGCTTTGGGCAATATCTTTACCTCCTATAGCTTTGAATAGCACCACTGTTACATAATAATGTTACAGTTAAAATTAGAATTATGAAACGGTTTTAATACCACCCTAATCAGTTAAAAGGTACGTATTAAGAATCAATGACAATAAGAAATATATAGTTCAATATCTTGCAAAGTTATCCTAACATTTTTATCAGACAGATATGCGTCAAACCCATAATGGTTATTTAAAATATCACAATCAAAACCGCCACTCAAACCCAAAAATGTATCGAACAAAAACCTGAACTATGACCGAACTCTAATTTATTATTATAAACCGACACTACGTCAGCAACACACCCTTCAATATACAGATTCCTTAACCTCCAACTGAAATTCACAAGCTCCACGTTTCAAAAGATAACCAATTTCTCTCGAAACTATTAATAATCCATACAATTGTAGGTAATTCAAATATATATCACACACATAAAATCTCATTACTATTAATCCAACTCAAGTATAGCCTCTTAGCGTTCGAAGATTGACTTATTTTAATTAAATAATAAAACAAATTTGACTAATAAGTAAGTTAATAGTCACACTTCCTGGATCTAACAACAAATGCGCTTGTTGAGCGGAGCCGTCCTTAATTACTTAACTGGGATTTGAGTCAATGAATGCCATGCGAAACATATGACAGTGAAATGACGTTTTACGTTTTCTGCTTGAATTAGTCTCTCGTGAGAATCGGCTGGTAATTGATATTTTGAATTTGACTCAATCGTCAATGCGCGAACGGTATATCGTGTTTAATTTAATATTGGATATATTGGTTATCGAGATAATTGAGGTTCAACTTTGGCCGCCGTTTAATTATTCCCCCATTTATAAGTGTCAACATTATTCCAAAAAATAATTTGGCCTCTGCATTGATAACAGTAATAAAACCTATTTATGGGTTACATATTTTTCAATCGTTTACAATATATGAAATAATACGACGACATACGAATTTGACTAGATAACTATTTCTAAACCAATACAAGCCGCCTACATACTGCGGATGTCAATTCGGACTATACGAGCAACATCATCATGCACTATTGGCCTTGGGTCTTCATATACAATACGTATGTATGACAGAATTCACACATCTTTAATAACGTTATCAAGAACTATTTGGCAGGTTTTCTCACAGTTTTCCTTTGTTGAAACGACTGGCAATTCATTTCCATGAACAACATTGCGACGTTCACAGAATTTACTGCAATTAGTAGAGACGTTACAGTACCTAATTTTATAGCAAAATCTACTTTCCGTTACAGCTGTTCATGGAGCTAAATACTTGTACAGCAATCCTCACGAAAAACATTCAGTTGTGTTTAGTTTTGATCGCTTACAAATAAAAAGGAAATAGATACAGTTCGACAAGACAGCCTGGAAATGCCAGAGTTGATGTGACCTAAGCTCGTTCTAAATATATATTTATTAGGGATCAAACATCAGAAGAGAGCAGCTGACGATAATAACTAATGTTCTATCCACGTACTCTGCCACTCCATTAATCAAATGAAGTCAATGTAACTATCTTTATAAATATTTAAATATTTACTGACAGTTCAGTACAATCGTACAATCCAGTGATTAATTTTTATCAGTCGCAGATACTAACGTGTTCCGTGGGTGAGGATGTCGTGTATGGTAATCAAGAAAGAAAATCAATTACGACGAAGGTCTGACTAGCTCGTTTCTCATCCGTGTTTGTCAAGTATCCCTTGTCCTAAGATTCACACCGCCACGTTACTCACCGTGTCCAGGATGTAACTTAGTCAAAACATCGGAGTAAAATACAATAATCTTGTTATAATTATAATACACTACAGTATTCCATATAATTGCTTATCCAAATTAATTTGAAATCTTTTAAGCACCAAAGCTGCAGTATACGCGCGACTTGTCTTCTGTATATCAACGTGGATTAGAAATATTTAGTGGCAAACTTGTTGAAATTCTGCCACCCGAAGACCTCCGTCGAGGCTTAACGATTACTATACAACAATAAGAACCGGGATCAACAAAACAACGTGGTCGGTGAAGGATGAAAATTGTCTTGATATTTTAGCACCTCGCGATCTCCGTTCAATTCGCGACCGTGTCCATGTTTAATTTGGTCGACCGACATATAGCATTAGACATCTATAAACCTTCGTATAAATATTATTAAATTCAATGCATTGAACAAACATTTTCCACGGTGTGCAAGTCAATAAATATCTCAGCTGTACATAACAGCTATATGCTGCCTGCTAAGATTATATTACTAGGCAACGTGCTCTTTATTTCCATGTTACGTTGTTCACTAGGACTTTAAATAATTACTAGTATTATATAATCAAAGAATTTCAGTAATATGACAGGTGCGTCGTTCTATATATTTTTAGTTTTAATTAACCCCAGTAAAATACAAGCGATATCCTTCCTGCTTAACGAAGGAAATATAGGTCGCAATCACTGAAACGCGTTCAGTAAAGATTTACGAGCGCAATGCCTCCTTATTGACAATTTAATTAAAGACAAAGATTCAGCAGTGCTGACTAGGGACACCTCATCTGGGCTCAATCAATGTTAAATTAGACGTAAATGGTCTTGAAAATAAGTTTTCATCTGCTTGGAGGGTAACATGAAATCTGTAGCTTTATTTAACCTTCCTATTCGTGATTTTCTTGCCACTAGTTTTAAGAAATGTATAATCGCTGTTATATTCGATACTGTAGGTCAGCGGCGTGCACGGGATTATGACACTGGGTATGCGGCGGAGTACTTGGTCACAAAAACTTTTTCTTTTATAGATTTTGAGCATAGTCACAGCCACGCGACGGATCTCTAAGTAATTCTCTAACTATGCCAACAGAACGAGTCTTAGATGTATTACTATTCATGTACATCTTCTACGGCAACGCAGACAAAACAGCGATCGATCGTCGCGGCGGAAGAAATTCTAATAAGTAAAATAATAAGCTAAAATATTATGACTACTTACCTGGTCAGCTTCAATTTCCACATGTTCAAGGTTCCGGCTACTTGAGATTACTACATCACCTAATCACCTATCACCTATCACCTAACACAAACCTCGCAATCAAATAACATTTAAAAAAATCAACAAACGCACTAGAAAAGCAAATCACTACAATTATTATAGAAACTCATTAATAAACTGTTAAATGTACACACTTTCAAATGTTAAAATTGAAAATCTTTTAAGAAAACTATAAATATACTGGCGCAAACAAAATAGTAAACAATGCTTATCACATGAAAAAAGCAAAATGGCCTCCCGCGAAACACAAAACATTAGATATCTGTCTATTATTTTTATTCCGTAGCCTGCCGCTGGAGTCGCGGCTTTCGATATTCATGGGTGTGTGCGTTGCGAACTGTGCACGGACACCTAAATTACTTCACACATGCGAACATATCTACTGCCGAAGGCAGGGGCAGGAGTTGGTAGATTAGGTACACTATTTTGCAGCGCCGATTGCTTGTCGCCAAACGTCTAGCAAACATAATGTTTGTGTGCTTGCAAATAGGTGCTATTTATATAATATTAGGCGTTTTTAAGTTATTATATTTTGTTTATTAATTTATTTACTATTAATTAAAGTCATCTAAAACGTACGAACGTTTTATTAAAATATCTGTGAATGGCAAGTAAAGCACTGCATTTCTGCCTACGAGGAGCGCACGCCCCTGCTGTAGGTAGCGATTACGTTAACCATGCGACGGTCATACTTATCATTGACATTATAACTTTTACAATTACTTTCATTATTAATTAATCAATTTCCATTGCCTCCCTTTCTACGACTTGTCAATTCATTACACTGTCCGATATATGTACATTATAATGTTTATGGAACAAACATAAAATGTATATAGTGTCTAATAACAATTTATAACTATTATGTCCGTTGGTTTGTATTTGTAAACGTAAGAAATAGATTTCCAAAGCGACCAAAGAAAAGGTAACTACAAATTTATAATTCCTAGTATTTGCCTAATGGTCGAAAATCGACACCAAGCATTATCAAAATAACGCTGTCTCTATTTGATTTTGTTGATAACCCTAAAGCTTGGCTATAGCTACCAAATAGAAGAAAAATAATGCAAATCCATTGACAAACTAAATAGAATAGGGGTAACAAAATTTCCTGTTCATATATACATATAGTCCTTCTCATTGTATTTCCTGTATTAAGACATTTTAACCATTTTTCCCTATGCGTATCTGAAATACACCCTTTGTCTATCGTTAGCCGCAACTAGTTATTATACATTATACACACACAATTGACATATAGCCTATGTCCATCCGGAATATTGTATCATTGAAATGGCAAAAGAATTTTTCAAATAGGTGCCATTTAGGAGATTACCTTCCGAAAATCCTACAAAATTCTATAAAACTCTATAAAATCTCTCTAAACTCTATAAAAACTCTATAAAACTCTACAAAATTCTATAAAATCCTATCCTCACAAAATTCTCACTCTCTCTTTATAATAGGTATTAGTATAGACTAGCTCAAATCGAAGCGGGTTATCTTGCATCGATATCTATAATACTTCTTTAGTAATATCCACTAATAGATCTTTATATATCGTACGTATTTTGATTCTTTGTAGTGCTCCTTGTTAGTTACTCAAATTTCATCTAACAGAACCTACTATGTATCAGGTCATTTCATACAGGGTTACTTAACATTGTTAAATATAATGTTCATTGAACAAGATGCGCAATAAAGTTTATTAAAGAAATAGTGTTAAAATTGAAAACTATTTGAACTTCAAAATTGTTTTAGCTGGTTTAATTTTACATTACTAGAACTGAGTGCAAACCATTTTTTGTTTGTGGGAAAGAAATTAATTCTCTTAAGTAACGTATCTGACTATATTTTACGTCGCAATATTTAAAATATATATAAAATATTATCTTTAGTAATTTACATCTCGGATTTCCAGTTAAGTACCTACTAGTTAAATCCTTATTCTCGGTATCGATCCACCTAATACGTTAGACAAGAAAAAACTTCCTAAATGAGACCCTAACAATATTATAATTGAATAATTGAAATTTTCGCTCCACTCCCTCGTTGGAATCAAAACTATTACACTCGAATACCTATTATATATGACGTACCCAAATCGAAGAACGACTAATTGATAAAATAATCGAGTATTCCAAAATATTATTCAATTACAAAGTTGAATAATTTGCCTAAGAACAATTTATTACTTGATGATGCGATCAAACGTAAATTGTTATTTAAATAGTATTAATTAAATTTCAGCAATCCGCAAGCAGAGTCTATGATTTTATATATAAAGCTATCTTAATCACATTTCTGCTCTAAAACCGATCAATAACTCTTCTTGGAGCCTAGATTAATACTAATTTAGAACAATGTATTTCCGTTACTTTGAGGAAATTAATTATATTAACTAAATATAACTTGATCATATCACAGTATAGTGCTGACAGCGCTTTCATTATACGATGTTTTTACAGTGAGATTCCGAAGTTAAACGTCATTTATGTAAAGGGACTTTTAAGCGACGCGTTAAAGCACAACCTGTAGGTAATGAATATTATGGTATAAATAAATATATTCATGACATAACGCCTGAAATAACAGTGCCGAAACCAATTTCGAACAAGTTAAAGCTTACTTTGTAATTACCATGTACTGTTTTAGAAGATGTACAGAAGAGTTTCTTTCGCCATTTTTTCTCTTCAATATTAAAGCACCTTTTCGAAGGGTTATAGATAAAGAAGGACGTGAATAAATGTATTTACAAAATACCGAAATAATTACATTAGTTTGAATTCGATGTCTTGATTAATGGTTGATAATTGATTAAGTTTGGTGGTACGGTTTCGCGTAAGGATTATTACTGGTATTATTCATCTTTCCGTGAAGCCTGCCTGGCTAGCTTCCAGCATCCTGCTTGAGTCAGCTGGCAAACGACTCGTCGTGTTCCGGCTAGGGGTTTGAATGCCAGTTCTAAATTTCCGTCTTTATTCTTCTTTCTGGGCCGACAACACATTAGTAATGCCTGTGGTGTTATTAATGTCCATAGGCGACGATGACCACTCACCATCAGGTAGCTGTTCTTATGTCGGCTATTCACAAAAAAGACATTTTCCTGTATATTCTTTAGGATATAATCATAATTAAAATTTAAGTAAAATTCAGTTTTACATAAAGCATACAAAATGCTATGCACTCATGACTGATAATAAACGTTTGAATTTCGACTACTAATTAAAAATTTCGTCGTTCATAGCGGTTAAGAATAATAAATAACAAGATGATAATTTAAATATATCACAACTCGATTTTTTATTATTTTTATCGTACAGCCAAGGCATAGTTTTACAAGAAGCAGGTTTTAAATTAAAATAAGTTTGTACATAATCAGAACGATTCATGCAACTATCAAACCTTGTAGATAACTCAATAACGAAGAAAGCATAGTTTTATAAAATGTGTCCAAGTACTAATTATAAAGGACATTGTAATTAGCAAAGTAACCCTGTCCACACTTGTTTTAGACTAAGGGAATATCATGCTTAGACAACTCTGATAGATTTAATTTTATAACCCAAAATTATGCAAGTAATTTAATTAACCAATGATTTATGTAACAAAATGCGTATTAAATAAATAAAAAGATCAATTTAAACACTTTTCAATTCAATAAGAAAATACGTAACAAAGCCAAAATATACGCGTGTTTTAAGGTTATACAGTACGTAAGACAACTTACAATTATATTCTCCGAGAAATCGTGGTTGGGTCCAAATATCAACTTTGGTGTTGACTTTGTGAACCTTAATTAGAAGTATATGCATTTTTGTCACATTTTAGAACAGAAAACACTAAAAAAATATTAATTGTTTAGCTAGTGATGTGCGCGCAAGGCTGACATGCGCACTTCACGCGCATGCGTGGTGCTCTGGTTATAGAGGTAGATTGTTTTTGTATGTTTCCGAGCCGACGAGGCGGTATTGACAGGGATTAGGGTTTGGCTTCGAGCAATCGATGGTAACTTTTATGATTCTGACGCTGTGTATACAATATTTAAATTGTTTTATCTGTCTATTTATCTTCTTTTAAAAAAAATTGAATCAATTTGCTTGTAACTAATCCAAAATTTAAAAAATATTAAGGTGGCTATACCTACTACAAGCAGTACGGGTAATTCGTAGGGTATCCTTATGTATATCTCAGTTAGTTTGTGATTAGAATGACAGGATACGATTCCCTTAACGTGAGACGTACAATATCTTTGTTGAAATATATTTTTTAATTTATTAGAGGCGATATCTTTAACCCTTCAGTGTTGGAATTAATTAATACCACTGTTTAATCCCGATAATCACATTAATTTTTGCGGACGCAAATAGTTCCTTGTGCCAAACTGTCGCTCGATGTCCATTGCTGAGGCACCTTTGATTCGCGCCTTGACCTCACTTATTGGTGTACAGGTTTACAGTCCAATTGGACTTATTTTATTCCGAACCGACTGTATTTCACAGAACTGCCAGTGAATACGTTTAATTCGTAGTATGTTAATAAACGCAATGGACGCCTCTTATGTTTATGAAACATTCATGTAAAAAATTTAACCTTAAACATATCTAACTGAGATGCATGGTTTAAAGTGAAATAAATTATTGGGAACACAATTCATCGTTATAATTTGTATATATTCTAGTTATTATAGACGGCGCGGCAATTTTGATCTCCCAGATCAAACTAAAAGTTGAGTCTGCGCTGAGACTACTTTGGGCATTATAATAATGATTATACATTACAAAAAATAGAAAGAAAAATATTCAAGGTTAATTTAGCTATAATAAATGGTTTTTGATTAACGGGTGCCATTATAATGATATCATCGCATAATTATTGCTCTGATGAGCTCTTAAATAAGAGGTCCTTATACGTGCCAAATCATCGTAACACGCACGCAAATGAGCTAGTACAAATTTATATATTCAAACATTTTCATAATTTTATTTTAGCATCTCAATGGTTTCACTGTAATAGCTGATTTACAATTGTTTCAAAGATCAAAAGACTGTTTATAAATAAAAAACACTAATTTTACATCTACATCTGACCTAAATCATTTACAGTAAGTAGACCTTATTTTTCATATTGTATTTTTGTTCTATATATGTGAGAGTTTGACGTTAAAATGTTTTGATTTATTTTAAAACTGGAATTTGATATTCATTTATAGCTTTTGTAATATCTTTTATATTTACGCAAAAGCCACCTAGTGACATTTTAATGGCCATACCTGAATATTGGGAAAACTAATATTAAACATTTATAGACACGTATATTAGTTCGATATTATTTCATCGACAGTTAGAAATCCCTTTGAGAGCTGCAGCGCTCCCGGCCTGATTGTAAAGGGCGGAACCGAGTGGAAATGTAACAAACTATTTTCCGATGAGATATTGTATCTGTGCAATCGCACGCATCCGTCCACTACGCCTTTATTACACACGCTCAATACCTATTTTATTTTTATTTTATTCACAAAGATATAAATGGAAACGTAAATAATGATTTATCTGTGTCAATCAATCCAACTATGAATCCAAGACAACCGCACTGCTGAAAAACGAAGTAGGTTATGAAAAACGGGCACTTCTCTTCGTGTTCGCTGGACCATCCAGTTCAATCTGATAGTGCTTGTCCGTGGTGGGTTTTTAATTGCCTAACTAGATACTACTCCTCCTTATAGAATTAACAGTGATGAAATTTTTTTTCTTTTATTTCCAATAGTTTATTACACGATGGATAACACTGTAAATCTAAAACAAACCTTAACAAGGTTGGTTTTAAGTCCAAAGTTCAAGGTTTTAAGTCCAAAGTAAACTTCAAAGTACTACAAAGTTATATTAGAAACAAAGTAACTACCGCATAGCGTCATTTAGTAAATGCGATACTGGGATCAAAACAAAATTCGACGTAAGACGCTTTGCTTTGTATCGTTTATACGCTTTTATTGATACAGAAATAATAAAAATACCGAAAGTAGGCAGTTCTGTTAAAAAATATTAAAGTATTTAAAAGGCCCCCGAAATGTGTTTAATTGTTGTACTCAGCTTACTCTGCTTTTTATCTGTTAATCTTGCTGCACGTGCTCTGTTTTTCATGTATTTTAAAGAGTTAACAACTTGTTATTGTATAGTACCCGTATTGTTTTACTTCCAATTGTATTTAATGTCAATTGAAAATTATTTCAAGAATTAAAGCCTTCACTTAGAGAAAATCAAAAATTAAAAATAATACATTAAATAATATTACATAATCATGTACAAGATGATATTATAGCAGAAACATTTAATGTTTAAATAATTTCGAATCAGCAATTTTGTAATTTAAATAATAATTTACAAATTTAAAGATGTTACTATTCAGAATCTTCTTTTTCTAGGAAAGGTAACATAAAAAAGGTCATAACCTATAATACTAAGTATGTACCACTTCTAACTTCACCCGTATTGTGAAACCGGTGTCTTAAAATGTTCCGCTACAAATTTCATTGTCTGTATACTCTTCGTTTCTAACTTCATACCTATAAAGAGACCAATGCCTGTAAGCGTTTCGCTGCAAACTTCATTACTGACGTACATTTCGGAACAGGTTCTAGTTAACGTTCCGAACAAGCAAACAAATTCTATCATGTTCTCCATAATTTAGATTTTAATATGTACTTATGGACGTATCTTAATAAATATCTAGACATTCTAACTAAAAAATCCTGAAAAAGAATTATTACAGTGCCATCAGATATAATATTATGTTAACAAAATATATATCTCATAACGTTTTGGTAACAATGGTTTACGCATAACAGCCATACAATACCGCACTTATATGCACGGCCTTTACGCCTATCATAACAATAGAACCTGTAAACGTAAGTGAAAAATAAAAGGAAAGCTTTAGGTTTATTATGTGGTGCTATATACGGTTGGATGACTAATGGGTTAACATAACGCTTGACGCCTCGTAAAATGGGAGGGGTTCGTGCTTGCTTAAAGAAATATTCGCTTACATTTATCGAAAAAACTACTTTTGGCTTATTCAACTAAGATTGTTACCTAGATATTTAAGGCTATCATTGTACACTTTATCTTGTCTTACTGGATTGTCGGTGTAGAAAATTATTTGGTATGTACGTAGGTGACCACATCTATGTACAGTATTGTTACGTGTCAGGATCCGTAGGCTCGAAAAAATGCCACAATAGTTCCGCAGAGACTTTATTTTACTTCACACGCACTTCACAATCACAGTTACACTCGGAGATCGCAAGTATTCGCTTCGTAGGGAGAGAACTCTTCGCTTCGTATTGGAAAACCGAATGCCTTGTGGCCGACCCTGCCCGCTATTTATATCGATTTCCGGGCTTCCAGATCCTGCCACGCCCTTCGTTGAAGTAAACAACAACAACAGGAATTCCCGAAAATCGACATAACAATAGCGGGTCAGGTAAACAACCTCATTTCGGCCCTCATCTATGCTAATCTCGCCCCTTTTGCCTGAAGCATACGGACCAGATTGGCCTGGAGTGACCCAGGTAGTTTTTATTACTACCTGGGTTTCTCTTTTATTGCCTCTATTGTTTGCCTCACCGAAACAGTCGGCCACCCTTCTAGAAACTTCGTAAGCCTGCCGACTTCGAGAAGCTTCGTAACAGTATGTATAGTTTACCGTCAGGTATTAGGGTATGTATTTGTGTACTAACAACCCTGTAATCCATTTAATAGAATTATGAATGAAATTTCACAAATTTAACGTTTATTTAGTTTTAATAGATTTATCTCAATCAACTTTTAATGCTAGTGTTCAATATGATTTGACTTCTTTGCACGCTCATTGGAAAAAAAATTAAATAGTTTTATAACCCAACCATCAATCAACTAATTATCTATATATTTTTAGATATATATTAATAACTTGTGTAAAACAATGTATATTTATTTTTTATGAGTGAGGACTTGACTATAATTCCACCTGACATTAAGTGGAGTTTCAATACAGGGTGAGAAAGGAACTACTAACTTAGTAAGGGCTTGGTCACTATTGTTTTAAAGACATCCATATTACAATCAGAGGAAAACACAAGAGTCCTTCTGTATAAAACTAGCAAAAAAAAATTAAGCGCTTCTTTAGTATAAGAGGGATAATAAAAACGAAAGGGTCGATACCAGCCATGCGTCGTGACGTCTGAATCATGATAGCAAGACGAATCAAATAACCCAATAAACCGAGAAGTTGGCTGTCTTGCACCTATACTCCGGGCTTTGTAAATTGGTTTTCACTAAATCAAGGTCACTAATAAGTCTCTAAGCATTCCTCTTTACTAAATCCAATGTCTCATAGTGGACATTGATGGCACATGCCCAAACATAACAGTACACTCCACAGTTGAACACATGACCGAACTTGTATAAGATAAAAAGCTCTGGTTATGTAAAATATCGTCTCATCTTTACACGTCAGTGTCTTTGGTTTCAAGGGTTTTTTAAAACGAAACTTCCACTCCCAACAAATAAAGGCGGTCGAAAATCGATATGTTCTAACATTACATTCTAAAAAAAAGGATGAACGGGCATTGTTGACGGATAAAAACACGTCTTTGTGGTGTTGAAGCTCAAAAGATTAGCAGCGGCCCATTTGTAGATTGCATGAAATATACAATTCATATACACCACTGTACCCTTCCTTTCAGACTTTACTGACCCTATTAGCCCGACTACGCGGCAGTTTTATTTCTACAACTGTGGTTTAGTGTGCATACCCATAGGATACTCGACAAAAACAGGTCAATCCCATTCTTGTTTTCCTCAAATGTGAGTGGCATACATTCGACTGTTCCCGTGTAAGCCGGCTGACCTGTTTCTTTTCCCGTATTGTCAATCGCCGAGAAAATAATTTCGTTTTAATTATACCATGAGACACGAGTTCAATATCCGGCTCCATAATCATACAAAGTATGGAAATTATTAAAACTGGCCTATTGTTGTCAGTGTCGGCAAGGCTGCCTTTTTTGGGAACGGCCCGCACATTGGACAAACTTCGAAGATTTGGACACTATTCTATTCCAAAACAGACATGATATTACATGATATAAATCGGGTAAATATGTATGTCTTGAGCACTACTGATGGAATGACTTTTGGTCCCTTAGCTTTATTCGCGTCTAGACACCACATGATTTTAATAACCTTTGCGTTCTAATGCAGATAGATCTCTTTCACAGAAGCATCACAATGGGACATTTGAGGTGATGTGTAAGTATCTAAACATAAATTTATGTCTTTGATGATAAAACGTAAATTATACACTAAATCACTTAACATGCTCGTATATTAACAAAATTCAAATATTCAACATAATTTTAAGTTCGCCATCATCGTAATGTTGATATTGGCAGCGCCTACACGAATAAATAAACTATCGCGCGTGTTTAAAGATAACTGTACAATTTCATCGAGCTTATTTGCTAGGGACCCATCTTATCAGCGGAAGCAAGGTAGGCCAACAGAAGTGATTTTTAACGGTTTTGGCAAGGAACCAAATAGCTCTATTACCAAACCATTGTCTGTAGCAATTTTCATCGATGAGTTTAATGTAGGCGGAACTAACCTTCTGTGATGATTTATTAGAAATCTTGGTGGCTTCTTTAAAGGCTTTCTTTCTTTATAAATTGACCGGCATAAATACGCTAAATGTTAGCCAACAAATTTAAGCGAATTCGGCATTTACCCATAGTCTAATAATTCCATGCTTGGCTTGTAAGCCTAATTCAAACTATTGTATTGTGATATACTGTGAGGATTTCTTTATTATGTTAAAGCACTTGATACGACTGACATATTTAGTTTAATCTCTCTAGTGTCATATTAACCCCGAAACGCCAACCCAACTTCGTGACACGCTTAGCCGGTGACGGCATCTGAATATTCATTGTCTGATTTCGGTGTGTAATAGACAGAGAGACAAAATATATATATAACATAATTGTATCGATAACAAAATCATAGCTAGTAATAAACTGCATAGACTCCACCTTGTATTATGTAACTACTACGATATTTAGAACCAATCCCACATTAGGATGTTCAAAAAGTTAACAATAATTTTGAGGACAGAAATGGCGCGCTTCTTATGTATTCGCATTCTTATTGAATCACACAGCACAGGAAATCTTAGTGCGAGGTGCGTTTACTATTATTATTTACCTCTCAGCATACTTACCACATATATACTCGTATGTATTATTCGTTAAAGTAATATACTGCATTGTAAAACGGATATAATAGACGTGGTGAATACAGAGTAGGTTATATCAATTTGCGATGTTCACAGGAGAATGATACAGGGTTTGTAGTACCCTCAGGCGATTCGCACAAAATTTTACCAGGCTGATAGCGTTATACTGTTCAAACACGATAAGTCCTGCTGCCCTAGGGCTTTTTTGTATATTCCGCTGTCACGCTAGAGTCAATAGCAAGTTGAACCTGCGCGCTTATTTATTACACAGACTAAACATGTTCACGTTGTTCTGTAATATAGTAAATTAAAAATAATATCGGTTTATAAATGTAGAATTTATTAAGCTAAAGCGCCATATACCGGAATCTTGTATGCATGTGACCTGCAATCTTAACTAAAGAAATATATTGACTAAATATTCAATCGCTGTACTTACCAAAAAAACTATACAAACAGCAATATTACACCAATCTGAATATATTGACACAATAAAATAATAAAAACAATTCATCTGAATCATAATACTATACATTTAACACGTGTGTAACTAAGGAATAAACAATATTTCAAATTACAATTACATTATACCTGGGATCTGAATGTGATTGCTCTTTTAAATGTTTTCATTGAATTAGTCATTAGAATAAAGCCTGATTAAAAATTTAAGCACTAGCAAACAATTCTGGAAATAGTACCGTTTCTTTATACAAACAAAGATTACATTGGAAAAAAACATTAAAATACAAATCCACAAACAAAACTCAGTTATCTATCATATAATAACAATACAATTCTGTTAGGAAAGGGACCAACACCGGTTTTTCAAACGAATCTCTTTATCATCATTTATTTTTATGAGCTCTTTAAACAGATTAAAGGACAAATTTGAATGCGAAGCATTATCTTAAAACCCACAAAAGACTAACCGATTTTTTTCAGTTAATCTTCTATTTTAAGGCGCTTAAGGCGCTGTCGTAAGATTTAACTTTAGGGAGGAAAATGAAATCAAAAAAAAACAATCCGTTATTTTTTAATACGCACATCATTGCCTAAGGATACGTTATATCCTGTCTGGTCAATACCAACTACATTTATGACGTCGCAACAGACAAGATTGAAAAATAAAACTTTGGATGTCAAACAAGAGTCTGTACTCGAGCTGAGTATTGAACTTGAGACTCCTTGGTCTGCAGCACGGTCACTACAAACGGGAGTAGGGGATCGAATAAAATGAAATAAAATATTTTTGTTTCATCCTAAAAAACAATCATACCAGTGGCTACTCCTTAAGTGCTTCTATAGTGTACAGGAACTTTTAGATAGCAATTCAATTAAATTTTGACATTGGACTATTTTAATACTAACTTTAATTTATTATAACAATACTTTATGACAAAATGTGTAATAGTTTTAAGTAAATTAAATTTGAATGACATATTGTATACTAATAATAATAACTATTATAAAGATTCAAATGAATAGCTGACATATAAGTATTAAAATGATTATAATATAAATTGACATCATGTAACCCAAAATTTGCACGCCATCTTTATGGTAAATTGTGAGCATTGTACTATATAGCAGTAAGATCTTTTGTTACCACAATTTTAGCAAATAAAAATATTCATTCATTCATAGATAATAATCGTGATGAACTTTTACTCACCAGAGGACTAGTTAAAAATATTCGTAGTAGGTACAACATACAATAAAATACAAAAAGGGTACATTTTGAGGAATAGTACTTAAGAGATTTAGAGAAAAGGATCTTTTATGTATGATCTACAACTTATTCAAAGTGACGTCTGATCTATCTCCGTTTCTTTTCTGTTGTACGACTTCAAAAAAGAGGTTCTCAATTCGTTCTTTTATGTTTGTAACATTATTAACCAGTTATCCATTATTTATTAACCAATTTGAAAAGTTCCATTTTTTTTTGTTTAAGAGGGTATACTTCTCATTTGGTCATATTTAATTAAAAAAGATATAAATTAATTATATAAATAAGGCATGCCTTATTTTAAGTTTATTCAAATTTGAAATTGTACACCCGCAACCAAACTATGTAATTTACAAATTAAGGTTTAATTTTATTAGACTCCCTCATTAGACTCAAAAGAAACCCTCAGATTTAACTATATAAAGTATATCATAGAAATTATTCTACATTATCAATCTCACAATCGAACCACGGCATATACAATATTACAAACGTTATATTTTATACCGTTTTATTAAATAAGGTCTCGTTTCTAGACAATTACTGAAGTGCCGATGTAGTGCTGTCTGAAAAAATAATTTTGTTCGTTTAATCAGTAAGAGAAATTTGAAGGTTAATTTAGAGATATGAAGAAATGAAGTTCTACTCATTGTGCAATGTTGGAATTTGTTTCTGGTAAAAAAATTATGAATAGTCAGATAAAGCATTAATTCATCGCTTTCTTTTGCCGGCCAAGATTAGTAAAAAAAATTGGTTTGCATTGTCATTCATTGTGCGCAATGGAAAGAACTGGAATAACTTGCCCGTGTCGGTGTTCCCGCCTTCTTACAATGTGAGAGTCTTCAACAGGAGAGTGAATAGACTTTTATAAGTTAGTGCGTTCAACATCTTAAACTGCATCGCAACTTTCCATCAGGTGGGATTGTTGTCAAGCGTTAACTTATTTTATGCAAAAAAAATCATGTTAGGTATCATACCTCTCAAATAATAATTGATTACTAATACACGTGGAAAGTATCTATTACAAATTAAAACTTAATAAAATAACATTAGATTGGAAATTAGATATGTGATGAGAAGATGTCTTTTCATCAGTTGTAGTTTTTCTTATATCGTAAATAAGAAAATAAATAAATAACGTAGCATCTCATGGTTAACCTAATTCTGAGAAAAATAAGATTTATATGTCACATGCACGTTCCACACATTTTCCTTAATACCTTTTTGTTTGGCTTAATACAATTGCCCTTACTGGACTATTTGGCAGCTACAAGAATCGTTTTACATGTTTATAAATCTTTATTCTTCACAAGATTTATAAGAATTTCAGGCGTATTAAACTCAGTAAAAAGTGTGGTAACACCAGACTGTATTAGAAATATTTTCAAAAACGCATTTTAACACTATAAAAAATTATAATCTTATCGTTGACAACAAGTCTTTTTGTTTTATTTATTACTACCGGCCGGTTCCGACTCGTTCGGGATCAACATTTTATTATTATACATAAACAGTTGATATACATATACGATTACTTTCCGCATTTACAAATTCACAAAATCACCACTCGTAGAGTCTACTACCCTGATGATGCTCTGTTTCGGAGCGAAACACGTGTTGGTACAGAAATATATATCATCACACATTGTTTGCCGATTGTTGGAAAGTAAATTAATACTAATTTAAATTCACAAAATTTGCACTTTCTCTTTATAATATTAGTAAAGATGATACACTTGTCAAAATGTAATATCTTTGCCAGGCAAAGTAAAATAAAAAACACTATAACTTTATGTTTCAGTCACAAAGTTTCATGTTTTAATTAAATTTATCCCTTCCAGCAGATTAAAATGAACGTTTACACGCTCACACCACCGCACTAGAATTCCCTGTGTTGCAGGCGGCATGGACATACACAAATATGACATTACAAACACTCATGACCCGAGAACAAATATATATCTGTCACATAAATGTCTGCCCCGGCCGGGAATCGAGCCCAGGACCCCACGCTCGGCAGGCAGGGTCACTACCAACTGGGCTATGGGGTTGTCGATTCGGAGAAAATCAGCCATAGCATTTGGACAGACTCAAACACGCGAGTGGTCCTCTGAGAATATCTACCCGTATGAAGAAAAGTTGTGACATTTAAATTAATTGTTATTTTAACTTTTTAAATATTATAATTAAAACTTTAATGTTTCTTTATTCTCATTCTATCAGCTGCGTATTAACAGTAGGTAATTAAACTTTGCATTCGATTTCGAAATTAGATTGGATCGAAACGATTATTTAAAAACATTCCAACTAAAGGACACAAACAAGACCAATTTGGAAGGAATTCACACCTATACATTTCTCTGTTCCTTCTCGAACTCGGTACGTTTTATAACATAGCAAGTAAAGCAAAGTTGTCAGTACTTTCGAATTGGCTTCCAAACTTTCTCGTCATAGTCGATACCGCCAAGTTTTCATTCTTTCTCAACTATTGTTTCGAGACGGAAAAATTTATAGCGTACCCAACTATTTATCACCCTTAACGCGGTTATGATAAATGATGATTTCTGACGAGATTTACTTCAGCGAAAAAAAACTGCGGATGTCTGCATATTTAAGAGTTTTTATATTCTGAACACCAGGCGAAAAAATGATGGATTTCTTGATGGTGTTTCATATTACTTATGAATACGGGCAACATTTTTTTATATAAATAGTCGACAAACGAGCAGATGAGCCAGTGGTAAGTAATCATCGTCGCCCACGGACATTGGTAAAATTAAAGGTATTACTGATGCGTTGTCAGCCAGGAAATGAGACGAAGGTTAGAAAGAAGGTACTGGCTCTCAAGCCCCCGGCCGGAACACGACGAGTTGTTTGGCGGCCAACTGTAGCAGGAGGGTTGTAGCTAGCCAGGAAAGCTTAACGTAAACATAATAAAACCAGTAATGATATCAATGACTTAATAATAATACCGACAATATAATCCTTCGCGAAGCCCTACCACGACGCAGGCTTCTTACGACATCCTGTTCTGCCATCATGGGATTGGGGGAGTACTCTAGGCCGCCCCAATACGGCTCAAAGTTAATTTTAATGTTATGGGATTTTCTCTTTCTCCTCATACTCTTCTGAATTAAAAGATAACCGAGATTCATTTTGTGCATTGCAAAAGTACTGGAATAACGTCGGAATAGTCAATTATCACGCCTACTTACGAAATTCAAATCTTGGACTTCATCACCGCTTACCGTGAGATGGGATTATTGTCGAGCATTAACTTATTTAAAAAACACATCCCACTTGGAGAAATGTTGGTCTTAGTTATTTTTCGAAAAGCCCCGTCATACCACTTCGGATATATTTTGAAGCTCATTACATATTTTGTATGTAGGTGTCATAAAAAATTTGAAAAACTGCAATACAATTGTAATATATTTTGAACCATCAAGTAGTCATAATTCTATCACAATGAGTGTGTTTGTGTGTTTGCTTGTGCCACATGCGTATCAGATGTATTTCATACTATAATTTTCTGACAGTTAAGTAAATAAATAGTTGATAGTATTAGGCGTTACTTTGCGAAAATTCATTGTATTAAATTAGTATTAATTTACTTTGCACCAACCCGCAAACAATGTATGATGATATATATTTCTATACTAACACGTGTTGGTGCACATTGTTGCAAAGTAAATTTAATTTTAATTTTAATTTAGTTAAGTAAATGTATTTTGTACATATTTTTCGAACTGTTTACTGTTTTTAGGTTGCGGATGGGAGGGGACTGGTCGCTTCAACACACGGTGACACTATATTTGTAACTAGCTCGAACAACTGCAAAGGATCTTAAAGGGAAAGTGCGTCGATGAATATATGGATTTTTAGACCATTGCAGTTTCTCGTAAAAATAAGGTGAAGACTTGGTTTTAATAATTCCGAAGAGCAGCTTAGCAAAACGAAATCCGCTACGATATTTCATCCAAAGTGAGTTTGCATTGTTAATATATGAAAATATCTGACAAAAAATATAAAAAACCCATAGTAAACGAATGTCGCACCAGCATGATCTTTTCGGCCAATCAAGCTCGAGTGGCAGTGCTGCCAGTAATACTCACATAGAATTAAATTACTGATCTGTATTAAAAATAATAGCAACATTATGAAAATAAATAGGTACAATAGTAATAAACTTAATGAACCCTAGTAAAAATATATAGATTTTTAATGCTGAGAAAATCTTTAGTAAGTGGAATAACCTGCACTTTTTACAAATCATTAAATATTATAATTAATACAATACTTATTAATTGCAAATTTGTAGACTATAAAAATTTATTTTGTTAACAGGAACGTTCTGTTTATACGCCTTATGAAGTTGAAACCGAAGACTTTAAATACACTGACCTTACCAAGAAAAAGTGTGAAGTCAAGAAAGAAAGACTGAATCGAATTATAATTATAAAACACGACTTGTTGGCTACAGACGACAGATGTTCTCTTTCTTCAAATTGCTGATTAAAAGTAATATCCCGTTAAGAAAAATTTACGAAATGTTATTACATTTTATTTTTGTAATATATAGAATAATTAATCACGTTCAGTTTATACGTGACATAACTGGGTACACTTTTTTGTAATACTTACAATAAATAATACATAATTAAAAAAAACTTTTCTCGACTATATCACGTGACCTATCGAATAAAGGCTCTTGTTATGACGAACATAAATATAAATTTTTATTTTTATTTATTATCCAAGCACCAGCCCCTAACTTATCTTTATAAAGTTTGTTGAAAACTGAAAAAAAGTTGTAGAAACTAAATAGCCCACCGTTTTATTTTCAAACTGAGGTCCCCCGTTTATTAGACCGACATTTAATTTTTTGATATAGCAACATCCATCAAAAGAGCAAAACAGGTCAAATAAGAAATCAGGAAACCATTTATTTGCTGCATCCTGTTGGCAGATCGAACATATTTATGGGCATTTCCTATCAATAACAGCCAATTTCTATTATAAAAAATAAAAATATATCCTGAAAATTTTATTACCTACATTTAAAATTTGAATCTCCAAACTTCCATTACATAAAAATTATTAGGGTCAATCAATCTGGCCGATTATTTTAGTAGTAAATTTGACAGAAAATGGAGCCAGCTATCCCAATAGCAATACCAATCTATCGCTTATTTATTTTTTTAATTCATCCCCTACTGATATTTACAAAATGTCATTACTTTTTACAAATAACTTTTAATCGAGATTTGCACGTCTTTCAAGAATATTTTTGTTGGATTTTAACACTGATATCGTTAACAGCTGTAATTTCAAAAAACTTTTTTTATTACAGTCTAAATTATGCTGTTTTAAAAGTAGGATAGATGGATAGCTAGAGGAACAAATAACGCAAGTTTACTAAATAGGGTTTTCTGCGCGATATCCTTAAAACGTTACAGCATTAAGCCGTAAAACAAAAGATCTATAACAGGAATAAAATATTAGTTGGCATCCTATCACATTATTGATTGGTAAACCGTAGTACAAACAAAATTATATTACTATTATTTCATCCAATTCTATCTCTGAGGATGATGTAAACGAAATGATTTACCAAAACCGCAACATCGAAACCGCTAGGCGTATACATAAATAGCTATGAAATATTATGAATACATTAACCGCACCGAACACATCGCGTTGATTTATTTTCTTTCTGAAAATGAGAGATATTGTTATATTGTGGGCATGGAGGCCTTTAGAAGGATGATAATAGATCAATAGAATTCTGGAGACCATTGACAATTCGAGTTTAATCTAGTGCTGGTCCGACTAAACTACGAAGTTTCCAAGCCGTTATATTCATTTTCATTCACTAGCAAATCTCCCTTGCATCGTTTCAGAAAAACTATGCCTTTCACTTCGAAATACCACCTGCATTGTTTTTTAGATTAATTTATAACTTTTTTTATTCATGGACGGATTGAAATAAAACGAACTTCAAATATTAAGTGATCCTTACATTAGTGAAAACTATACTGAAAACTGTTAAGCCATTTCTGAGATAAGCGCGCACAAACGCACAGACAGCACAACAACTATTATTTCGGGTGCTATTGCGTTAATAAAGTCCCCTGATAACATCTTTTCTCATATATCCTTAATGTACGGAAAGCGATCAGTTAAAATGTTATTATATCCACACATAAGACCCAAAGCTTATATTCTTCGGACTTGGCCCAGACACTGCCTTATTAGATATAAGATTATTTAATTGGCTAATTAAAGAATATAGTATTCAAAGAAGGACTCAAAGAGCAATAGTCATGAAAGATATTCACCAAAACGGTGGAGCTTATTATTTATGTAGGACTTCTTTTCTCAATATATTTAAACAATACAACTGAAAGTCATTACACTGTGGTAATATTTTGATATAGTTACAAACATAATATTTATTTTAGCTTCACTGGTTTCAGGTCTACATGTACGAATAGCTGTATAACAATAATTATTCATTAGTATTGCATTGTTTGTACATATTAATTTGTTTTTTCAATCTTCCCTACGTCATTGTCTTGTGTTGCCATCTATTACATTTTTAAATCACACTGTGTTGACTTGTAGAGAATGCACATTATGCGACCATAAATTTGCATATGTTACTCGAACTTTGGAGCATTTTAAAAAGACTTAATAAATATATGAACAACGGCTACCTACTGAACTGCTCGAAATTTACAATTTAACTTTACGTAATAAACTAGTTGTGTTTTCTATTTATGTATATAGAATGAAATAACAATTCTATGTAACACTTTTATCTAGAACCCATTACTTTGAGCAGCTGGAGACAAGACAGTTATATCCTATCCGACGCAGTTCACACTCTCCGTATGGAACATTAATCTTATTTAACTGTAATTTTGATTTACGGCATCTGGTATTTATTTGATAAGAGAGATAGTGATGTCAGCCTGCATATATAAAAATATATATCATGTAAACACATACAGGGTTTTATCATCATACTCCATATAAGTTTTGCCCATATGACGGCGACCTTGACAATGGGTGGTAACCCTCCTACCGATAGAAAAATTTTTCCCGGTCGAGGAAGGGAACGCGAAACATTCTACAGACTGTATCGTTAAAAGTAATTCTAGGTCTTATATGAATATGGTTTATGAGTTTGTAAGCTTTTATTTATATTGAATACGCATAATGAGTAGAGGTAATAAATTTACAAACATGAAAGTTTATTAATTAATTGATTGCTTCGTCGGACTTCATATTGCTAGTAGCTGCTGTGCTTTTAAAAGTGTGCTATATTAAAATACTAATTAAATTCAAATTTTATCTTTGTAATGAATATTTTAACAAATCGTTTTTTTTTTTGTTTTAATTTAAAACTACAATTTATGACTTGAATACTACAAAGGACTTTGAGCTTGAATGAAAATGCTTCATAAGCAAAATTGAGATTGAATGTACTGAATGTTTGTATGCTGACATTCGTAGCAGAATAGTTTACGATGCGCGTTTTACGGAATAGCACCGTGCCTTTTGCGTTTATAAAAAAATGCCAGCGCCCACGGTATTTCTAGCTCTTGCACTGGAAAATAAAAATATCTCTCTTGCCAAAATACGCTTTACCCGGAGATTTGTACTTTCGTTAAACTTTTAATGCCAAATTTTTGTCATCAAAATTAATACCTTGATAGTAAAGAGATTTTTAATGAAATTCTACATACGTGGCACGTCCACGGGATTTTGGTTTTCAGTTTGGTTAGCTACAGAATGTGCTTATTTTACTAAGTTCTATGAATATTTTTTAAAGTTATATCTCTAACACGAGCTGATCAGGAGAGACCATTCGCCATAGCCTCAACCGTTGTTCAGCAGGGTGCACCACGAGCAGGAGAGGTTGGCTGGAACTCAACGATGGATGGAGCGTCTTACACCCCTGAACTTGCAGCCTGCAGTAGTGCTTTATTCTTTGTTATGGTAGCGGTTTTTATAACTTTAATCCTACGTTTATATTTTTGTGGTCTGATAAAGCTGATTCGATCACTACAAGATGGATAATTTGTGATCGGAGATGTATATACGGATTTTACTTTCTTCGTTTGTGATAATTTTTGATGTTCCTTTTACATATTTTAGTCGTGATATCTTGTTCGCTATTCTCTCGGCGAGTCCGTTCTTAATGTCCTTAGAGTAATTTTGTTGTTGTTTGGTCAGAATAAATCTTCAACTTTTGTTATAGTTCACCTTTGCTACGTAGAAGTTTTACTGTTTACGGTGATTCAAAGCATACATTTATTTTGTGATATTTTGTGGGATTGTATGCGTCAAGACAAAAAATGTTTCGGGAACTCTTGGACTAAATTGATTATAATTTTTTTAACTTCATATTCATGATGCATGTTTCAAGTTACACAGTTTTATTATCTACATTCATTTACTGTAACTAAAATTATTTATATTATTTTCTCGCTTATTACGGTCCTGTAATTCCGTATAATATTTTCGTAAGATTGCGTAGTCTTATAAACAAATTAAAAATCACAATTGATATTAAAATATTAAATACAATGGATTTTATTTTATGTCCAGTGCTGCTATTCTGCTGCTCTGCTATTCTTTGATTTAATTATTTCTGCTCATCACTTAAACTATGGGTAGAAATAATAATTTCACTCACCTGGGTTTAATAATGATATTAATTATATTTACTTTCATATATTTCAACGTCGCTTCCTGAAAATTTATGAATATGTCGAAAAAAGAATTTATATGTCGACGAACTTCTTTCAGCTTTTTAAGACAGTTACAATAGTGTTTAGGTTCTTTCCGTTTTCTATAAGTATTTTGTTATCTGATGTTGATTCACATGGAGAAGATATATGTACATATCTGTGAGCGAGCCAGTGCGGATAGAAGGTGTTCGCTTTACGCTCATGTTTCTTCCTCAGATTTCTGCAGTTGAAAAGCGAAACAAGTAGTTCGGGGATATTTAAATATCCATGTCTCGTGTTAGAATTACATTATCAATATTATTATTCAGTCATTAATATTATTATTGACATTATTATCTTTCCGCAGTCTGCCTGGCTAGCTTCCACCTTCCTACTCGAATCAGCCGACAAACGACGGGTCGTGTTCCGGCGAGAGGCTTGGGAACCAGTACTTTATTTCTTTACTATACTTTCTTGGCCGAAAACGCGCCTTTGGTTTTGAACAAAAAAAAATATATTTAGATCAGTAAATTACAATTTCTAAATATTTAATTAACAATCAGATACACGTCCACTCAGGTGATGCACCGGGCGACATGCATACAATGATGATTAATGAATATTTTTGTTTACTTTTTTAATGTCATATCATTGGTTTATGTAAATAAGGAAACATAGATCTCTAGTTACACAGTTGTGTACGTTTATTCCACCACTTAATAGTAGGCATATAAAGTATGAGCCATTGCTTCGATGAAACAAATTTATGTTATGAATCTTACTCGTGTTTTACAAATAAATTAGGAACGTTTACAGTAGCTTTAAAATGAATTTTAAGGCGTTAACGTGTGCCCTAGCGCTTCAATCTTTGTAAGTTATCCACGCTGCTTATTGGATTACATTAAATACATATTTTTAGTAGTGTATAAAGAAATTTTTTTAAAGGATTAGGATTTAATCTATACAATTCCAAAAGCCGAATTTGAAGTGAATAAAACTTATACCAAGACTGTTTTTTAACAATATTGTTAATGTAAGAGGATATATTAAATTTGAATTAGTGGGTATTATTGATTCTCTTTTATAGGTTTTAGTAGTTCAGTCTTGCTTCATGGGTAGGTGGACACTGTCACAAAATTTATGGATTATTACTCCCGAAGCGAAGGCGGGTCATTAGTAATTAATAATACTTCAATCTGTCGAGTCGTTCAGAACTCCTTCATAGACAGTCTTCAGTGAATACAAAATATTAAATTGTGCCCGCAACTTTAGCAACGTTTTTCCCCGGCTTATTTATAAGGAGTGAAATGTCAATAGGTATTAATTTAATTAATTAATCTCTATACAATTTCTACGCTCTAATCTATATACTTTTTATATTGATAATATACATTTTCAGCTCAGCGAAATGCTTGAAACTAAGAGTTTTTAATTTTTCAACTTTTATATTACTGACTTTTTCTAAGAAAGGAATCTTGGAAATGTCATTCTAAAATGGTATGTGTAAGAAATTTAACTTCAAAAGAAACGGGTTTTCATTAGGACTACGAATAATATAATTATGGAGTTTCGGTTAAAATTAAATATTTATGTATCGTAGGTTATTCTAACATTTGGTCCCTGAGAGTTTTTTAATAGAGATATAAGTTTGTATAGAGCTTTCCTTGAACTATTATGGAAGCACTTGCAACTTTGTAATGAAAATAATGAAATACATGGACATGAACAACAATGGATAAAACTATGCCGCTCGGTGTCTACTTTTAGATGTCTCTGGCCTCTATATCACTCAGGTCAATCCCGATGATAATCCTACATCATGATCTTTTTTTACCCTGCCAGTCTGCCTACCACACTAAAAATCAACCATGTAGAGATGTAGCGATTTTCAAATACACAGCGTGAAAAATAATTTGGTTATGTCAGTGAAATCGATTTGAAACTAGACTTATTGGTATTTGCAACTGTACATTTTCAATAAAAGTTTGCAATTGCGTAACGTTCCAGTTTTCCCGTTTTGTGTAGAGCAAATTTATTTACTAAAGTTAACGCAGTAAATACGTAAAATTTATGAGCTTTGTACTGCATCATTAAAACATTTAATAATAACGAATATCAAGTATATAAAATTTGAAAATATTTGAAATAACGTCAGTCCAGGTGTGTTATAAATATTTCGTAAAATATGTAATAGAATACTTTGCGTACTTCATTTTTGAAATTAGATTGTTAAATCCATAGAATACAAGTAGCGCTTTTTTAATAATATGTGTTACAAATTGTAAGTGAATTTGTGAAGTACTTGTAGCTCGTTACCAGAATACGAGCTACGGTATCCCCTGGATGTCCGGATTTGCGGACGGTAAGAGTAGGAGGTGGAACTGTCCGGCTAGTGACCCCGGTAAGAACAACATTGTGTGTGGCCACGTGCCGTCGTTAAGATGGGATGGGACGGGACATTTTGTCTCAGTCGGGCAGGTCCTGACAGGGGCACCGCGCTCCGAGGACTCCGGTTGCGTTCCGACGGAGATCCCGGAGTCCTTTACATAGCGCCGAGGAAGGCCACCGGTTAGGCTTTTAGTGTGGTAAAAATCCCACTTAATCACTCCCACGACAACGGGTACCTTTTGAAAGTTTCCCCCTCGAGAAAAAAAAAATGAAGTGAATTTGTGAAAATATACCATGCATACAATTTATATCAACACGTTTATTTAGAAATGATAACAAAATATTAATGTTATGTACCTTTACATTTCATATACCCAGATAAATTAATTTGTTTCAAACACCAAAACACCACAACCCATAATTGAGTCCATAAGTTAAATTACCAGGATCGTATCCCCTCTGACGCTTAGTTTGGCTGTCGTCGTCGTTGTTAATGGCATTATTATCTTAATAAATGGCAAACTTTGATAATGAAAACACAATATTGTGTAATTTTAGACAATTCTTACCAAGACGTTTGAGTACATTTCAAGCGGGACAAATTTAAAGGATTTATCTATGATATAGAATTTCCTGTGTATTGTGTCCTTGTGAAATCGTATAATTTGCTACATAATGAATGTGTCTGGACACTACGAAACGGCGCCATTTTATGACCAACTTATACCCTATATCGGTCGATGTGAAGTTTGAAAATTTAGGACAGTTCACTTATGAAATATGTGGAATGGGATTTATTGTATTCCCGAACAAATTAAATTCTTTCGATGAAAAATTTAAATGAGTGCATATAACAAACGAATGATATTCGTTTACCTTGTAACACATATAAAATTCTACCAATGTTCAGTTCAGAACCGCCTCCATTTTAATAATATTAACGGGTCCGTCCCTTAATAATTTTTTTAATTCATTTTGTTTTAAAGCTTAGATACGTTGTTTATTAATAAAAAGACGTCCCTTAATTATTTTTTTAATTCATTTTGTTTTAAAGCTTAGACACGTTGTTTATTAATAAAAAGACGTCCCTTAATTATTTTTTTAATTCATTTTGTGTTAAAGCTTAGACACGTTGTTTATTAACAAAAAGATGATTATGACGAAGTCAAATCACAAATATTTTTTAAATCAGGTTTTAACGATGTAGATGCTAAATATATTTGTTATCTGTATAATTTTTGTCTGTCACTTGTAATCACGCCGAAATTACTAAACGAAGTAGGACATTTTTTGGACATTCATAACTTACTCGCGACCCGTCCTGGCTTATCACGGAAAAAATATATTAAAATATTTTTATTTTCTAAGATAGTCTATCTACCGGTGCTTTACTGTGCGTTGTGTATTATTATCTAATAACTAGCTCGGAAAGGAATTTATCTAACCGATTTTTTCATGGGACGAAACTGTCAATCTGATTGACACATTTTTTTCTTGGAATTCTAATGCTCAAAACCATCCAAATTTCCAAATATTTTCCAAAAAACATATTTCATAGAAACCTTGTTCTGATAATTACAAACATACCAAAAAAAATCAATTTCCTTATAATTGTTTGTATGTATTATAGATTTCTTCGGATTAAAAAGGAAATTGACAAAAATCTGTATAAAAAAAATCAATTGATGAAGCCGTTGTCAAGTGATGGACTTTCGTGCATGCGCCAATTGATTTCCTTTTTATTCCGAAGAAATCTATAACACATACAAACATTTATAAGGATATTTATTAGACGTTTAATATGAATGTGTAATGTGGTGATTATTAAAAAAAACGGTCCGAATGCGAAATACTTATTTCTTAACAATAAAACAGTAACGGGTTCGAATCAATGCATTGAATACTTTTTGGAAATTTTAATGTAGATTCACTTTGTTGTCGATATAAAAGTCAAAACATAATTTTTTATTATTCCTTATGTATCTATCGTACTGTCTGTCTGACCACATACCACACAACAACCACTGAAAAGATTTGGATGCGACTTGGAATTTTGGTTGCTTATGATATAGGTACTTTTTATCCCGGGAAATAAATCTATTCCCACGGGATAGGAAATAGAAATTAATATGGACATGCTATTGAACAAGCATTCAATAAAATTTTGAATGCCTGCATAAATTAATGTTTCTAATTTAAAAAAAAATTGAAAACAATTCGGGTGCTATTTCTAAACGCGAGGCGTAGGTTACTTGAAATGACGCAAGAGCGTGTTACTATTTCTTTATATTATGGCAATACTGAATTAACAAATGATAATTTAAGCAGTGACAGTCGTGTACTTTTAAAGTAGATGTTTCAAATCGCACCCTTAGAATGAAAGGGACTTAACTCAAAAATTGAAATTTATGGGAAATGACGAAGAAAGTTTTCAAAAATGTATGGTCTTCAGTAAATTTAAAGAGACTGATGTATGAGGTTTTTCCTTTTTCCCTTTCTCACTCATAATTCGGGCTGTTTTTCACCATGGGGTTTTAAAGTAGGCTGTTTTAAGTAAATTTATAGTAAAATCTGGAATTTCAGGAATTTTGAGTTAAGTCACTTTCGTTCTAAAGGTGCAAAATGTAAACTAGAGGACAAATCCTGCAAGCACACCATTTTTCACACCGAATTTGCGAAAATAAAAAACATTTGTGTATTTTGTTATTCTAAAACACTTGGGTATACAATATTTTCGGTTTTGCCATCTTGAGTAACAACAATTAAACTTTGTCGATTTACCAACACAAGAACAATGTGGTTAGTGTTAACTCTTTTTTAGTGTTCCAATACTACCACATGCATATACACAAAATTTTATATTAAATCGACCTATGGTTCAAAAGATAAAAATCACTGCCACCAGCGCCACCTATCCAGCACTGACGTAACTATATTCGTCGGAGTGGTCATGTCGTCCTTCATATGTATGCAAAGTTGCATATCAATTAAGCTAACGGTTATCGAAATTTAGGTGAACATACATACACACATATATTCTCTTTTATACATACAAATGGTAGTAAAACGGCAAAAACTTCTAAAGTCCTTGAAATAATTTCTTACAATTTATTAGCGAAGTAAGAACACATTTTGAATATTTATTTTACATTACATTAAAAAAAAACATGGTCTGTGTCCATTACTGGTATACGCACCGTACCTTTATTTTAGGTTTGTTAACACTGTTTGTGTCCGCGAAGAGACCCACGTAGCGGTCTTATTAGATAGAAATTGATACAAATAGATAGCAACAGCTGTCACCCACGCAATATATGGGAAGAAAAAGTATTCATTGCAAGTTTGTTAGAACTTTTACTTGCTATTATTAAATATTGTTTGGATGGTGAAAGAAACTTGTATCGAATTGCTAACAAGACTAAACGTGTTGGGTATGCTGAGATATGTGTGTGGCCTCACACATACTTAAAATTACAAATAACAAAAAGTAAACGTATATAAACTTACACACACAACTCCGCACTGCGGTTCTGCGTTGCGGGTGCGTCCATTCCGTGCACAAGTATGACAGGTTTACAACTTTAACGCTTATTATAATAATTTTACTAAAAACAATATCAATCCCTTAACGCAATAGAGTGTACAATATTTTTTGTTATCCCATCTTTAGCTAACACAAACAAACTGGATGGTTTGCCCAGTCGAGAGCTGAAATATGGTGTGATATGAATTAATGAATTAATGATAAATTTATTTGAAAATAACACTGAAATGGTAAAATGATAATTTTAAACGTCAAAATTACGATTGTTCCGTAATATCTAAGTTAATTTTCATTCTGGCAATACATTCGATGTAAATAAATGTTATGCATTAATTTGGGTTCTACCCTCCTTTTTTCTCGTTTTTTCGTGGACGAGCGCCATCAGCCCCGCGGTCTGTTTTATTTCAAGTACGGTACACGAGCTGTACGTGGCTTTTTCGTTGCTTTTAATTTGCTGATTCGATGGTGCAACCCTTATATTGCGTCGGGATTTCGTCTTTGAAAATACAATAATAATAATGGCCGACAACTGTAGGTAGTGAGAAAAGAGATCTCATCCCTACTCCGAGCTGTTTACTGGGTTAGAAGTGCCACCGGTAGACCCCTGGAGGAGATAACTGGTCAAGTGATAATTAATCAGTTATCGACCTGGGTTGAAAATTATGGAATTACTAATATCGCTATTAAAAAAGGAGGTTGATGGTAGAAGGGTCAAAATTTAGGGCTGTATGCATTTTTAATACCACATCATAAAAAAATAACAATAAAAAAATTTATCCAAAAAATAAAAAATAAAAAATTGGGGTGGACCACCCTTATCACTTAGGGGTATAAAAAATAGATAACAACCTATTCTCAGACCTACTGAATGTACATATAAAATTTCATTAAAATCGGTCAAGCCGTTTCGCAGGAGTATGGTAACTAAAACTGTGACACGAGAATTTTATATATTAGATATGTGTATATGTGTGTGTATTAGCTATTATAAGTATTATATTACTTACCAGAGTTAACCGGTAAATATATGTCACGCACTACCAAAGGCCTCTAAACTGCTAAACACTATCATAAGATTCGTAGATGCAGTATGTTATGGCTTATTACCATGAATGTAATTTTCAAAAATCTTTTTTTTTGCACGTAACACGCGCGCGACGGAGCGTACTGAAAAATCAGCGTCGCGGTCGCATCACACCGGCCGCGGCACACGCTGAGTGCGCTCCTATGTTGTTGCGCTTGTTGCTGCAGCACACTGTCATTAAATTATAATTATTTTTGTTTTATATTTTTTTCTTTCTGTGTTTTATTTCTGTTTTTTTTTACTGCTATTTAACATTGTTGTTGTACAAATCGTGAATAAATGTATTTCTTTCTTTCTTTCTTTCTTTCTTTCTCTCTCCCTCCCTCCCTCTCTCTCTCTCTCTCTCCCTATCGTATTGGTATCGTCTAATATAATGTAAGCATCGCTTAATTTAAAGTTCGTTTCATTTCAATCCGTTCATAAATAAAAAGCTATAAATGTATCTTAAACAAATCAGGTGCTATTTCTTAGCGTAAGGCGTAGTTTTCTGAAGCGAAGCGAGAGCAGTTTGCTTCTGTACAGTCTGTGCTTTAAACAGTTTTAGTAGGCTTGCAGGTAGGCTTTGTTATCGATATACAGGTCAAAACATAACAACCACTGAAAAGATTTGGAGAATACTTCTCATTTTAGTAACATTATGACTCATAGTCTAGGACACTTTTGATCTCACCAAATAGATCAGGTCCCGCAGAATAAACATTAACATGGACATTCTATGAACAGGGCAATGAATAAAAATATGCCTTTCTGACCGCGCCATTATAATACAATTATTATATTACTGTTTCTAATTCATAAAACAAAAAGCCATTCCTCAAACAAAGCGAGTGCTATTTCTAAACGTAAGGCGTAGGTTTTCCGAAACAAAACGAGAGCGGGCTGCTAGATATACAGCTAGATATAGTTGTCATTTTAATTAAATTTCATTTATATTTTTTTTGGTACCTCCGGCCTCTGTTAACGCACTTCAAGGACAAATAGGAGACAACGCTAGGCCCATGGATCATTTATTAGTTGAGTACAAAAAGGTCTAGATTGATACTTACCAGCAACGGAACGTTTAGCACCACCAATTTCTGATTTTTATTATATAATCAAAATCAATGAAGTTCAAATCCATCTGATATGGAACAGGATTCTAACCTCTAAATACATAAAGAATTTACCATTTCCCATTACAATTTTAAAGCTTATAATTGTCGTATTTTTTTCCAATTAGAAACATATTTATTTGTTTCAATAATAACAAACTCTTCCTTTAACTTAAACACGTTTAATTGTCAACATTAGTTGTCTTATTATTTCCTAGATACAACATGTATGTTTTGTGTACACACATACATAAAAATTAACACCTCCCAATACATTTAGACCACTAGGCTATGAACAACGAGATTAATGATATTAATGTTTGAAGCCGCTTCATCGAAGGTAAATTGTATCGCATTGATTGATACTAAGTGATCTGACTCAAACAATTGTTCAGGCAAATAACAAACGAATCGCATAGAATTTTCTCGGAACTACTGAATGTATCTACGCATTTTGTTCGCTTCACATCGCCCAGTTGTTAATGAACTCAAACAATTCGATTATTTAACGCAATTCTCTTTACTAAACTCAAACATAACGAGACAATAAATTGAATATTAAAACACTTTTCTAATCGGCCTTTTGCATTATTGTGTATTGACGAAAATTTATGTTTAAGTAGATTTAAAATATATATTTTTTCTGACGAGAACAATCTGTTACCGTGGTATAAGAATCAAAAATGTGGAGACACTGTTCAGACAGTAGTCAACAATGTTTTCACGACATTGTTGCAGTATACGACAAAACCATATAGGATATTCGTAATTATACTTTCGGTTCTCGAATGCTTTTAAAATTACACCGTGGTATTTACAGAACCTACTGAATTTAGAAAATTAAATTCTATATATGGCTAACATCCTTTTACTCAGATCGTGACACTGACGCCTGTTAAAAGTGAAACATTGCGACTGAACTGTGTAATAATAAAATCTTTTTATAATATACATACCTAACTGTTTTCATAGTGTTGATTTTATGTATAACATATAAGGTTGATTTTATACTGAGCAACCCTGTATATCGTTTATTAAAGCTGTATATTTTTTACTTGTACTTAATTATTAAAATGGCAAATAGAATATACCGCCAGGACCTTCATAATTTAAAAACACAAACCATCGTCATAAAAAAATCGACGTAAAAATTAATTGCGACTGATTAACAAAATTCACAAGGTTATAAGTCATGGAGTACGGGTCTTATTGGACATTGATATTGTGTTTTTATTTTCATGCGTTCATGTTGTGCCAACAGCGTGGATAAATTAATTAATTAAGGCGATTGTCGGTTGTTATTCTTACGCAGGAACATCCGTCAGTATGTATCTTGCATACCTATTTTATTATTTGTTCTTAATTTTTCTTATAAATGGTAAAGTATTTCCAATTTAATTCTTCCTTTTCAGTAACAATATAAGAGCATCGTAACCATCATCAGGACAATTCTTCGTTCTTCGTCGTTTCTTCAGTTACGATCCAACACACTGAAACAAATTATGCTTAAACCAACTTATTTCGCATTATATTTTTTTTATGTTAAAAGCCGACAAACTAGCAGATGAGCCACCTGATGGGAAGTGGTCACCGTCGTTCATGGACATCAACAAAACCAAAGGTATCACTGATGCGTTGTCGGCCATGAAATGAGAAGAAGGTAAGAAAGAATATACTGGCTCTCAAGCCAACATTAGATTATTTACGTTAGAATTTATAACACATCCACATTGTTATGTAACGGTGTGGCGTGTCGATAACAGATTTACCTATATTAGCACACGTTCTACTGCAATGTGAGACTCTGAACCAAAGGCAAGCTATTTCCTTACCAGTTCTATTACATACTGCAGAGGAAGCAATTATGGTTCCGTATTTTGATGTCTAATCAATAATGTCGGGCATGATTTCTTGTCTGAAACTACCTATCATTCTAGTTCACACTTAAATTTGCGGGTATATGTATACATATTTTTACTTGGACAAATATTTTAAAATACTGTATTGCTAGCTGATGACATCTCCTTAATCTTTAAAGTAAATAGAAGAGAATACAATTTCGCAATGTAAATGTAATGTAATACAAGTGCCAACTCATATTGTTATTTATTAACAAACACACTTGCGATTACAATGGAGTCCTCATATTGGAACCTTGTCAGGAAACTTAGCTCTGCTGTTTACGCTGATGAGAACGTGAGGTTCTTAACTGACGTAGACACAGTGAGATTCCTTTACTTTAGCTACATTCACAGTGTGGTGTCTTATTGTCTGTTGTGAGGCTCAGCTGCTGATATTTATATATTTTTATTTATAAAATTATCGTAAACTTGTATCTTTCTGACAGCAGAGGCAGTTTGCAGCTTTATAAACTGACTATTAACGTGAGCTGTTTTAAATTAGAATAATAAACGATTTATATCTGTAAACAGAATGAAATTCGTGACATGACATAATAATACTAACAACGATAAGAATTATCTGAAACGAAATAACCAATACGACTTAACATTTGTTGGAGGCGTACTTAAAAGCAATGTCAGCCGTTACAACTAAATTTCAAACTTCAACCTCTACAGTGTCTTACTAATTTCCTACTAAATAATTTAACACTTTACTTTAGGAAACTTTGATATGTAAATTACCTTAAATTAATTAAACTTTTAGTAATATTTATCATAAATATTATTTAATATTTAAATAATTATATGCTATGTGCATGCCGTGGTAACATGTAACTAAGATAATACTTAGTTTGTTAATTGTATTTTTGTCTTTGTAACGTATGATTCGTTGATTATCCTCAATGAAAAATTAAATTATATTTTTTTCACTCATATAAAAATAACAAAAAAGGATTAGTACATTGCATTATTAAATTTTGTCGGGGTATGCGGTTTACCCCACGCATAATCTACTTCGTGCGTAGCAATAATTGTTCTCACCACAGAATAAATTATAGTATTGTATTTGAGTATGAAATTGTGCCGCCAAATAAACTGTAAGTTCGATGACCCGTCAACTGAGTTAGCGAGTAATAAATCAAACTCAAATTACGTATTTTGTAAATACACTTATGCATATAATTTTTTACTTCTACTGCCGTTTCGAAAAGATGCTTTAACATTGAGGAGATGAAACGGAGAGAAACTCATCATCATCATTGTTATTAGTGCTTCTACGATCACCAAACCGATCTGATTGTATGTAATGGGAGGTTGTTTTGTAGGAAAGCAGGTCAGTCTTGGAAATACTTTACCACTTATAAGAAAAATTAACAACAAATAATAGAATGGGTATGCAAGATACAATACTGACGGAGGCTCCTGCATAAGAACAACAACCAACAATCCCTTTAATTAATTAGTTCCGCCTGTGTATACCACAACGTGTCAACCATAGAAGTTTAAATAAATAAAAATAAAATTAATGATTACAATATGATAAATGACTATAATTAATTAAACTGTTTTAAAATAGTTGCTACAGTGGTGGTGGGTTCAGTTGTGGAGGGTAAATCACTTAGTTATTTAGATTTACGGCCTAACACATCACATGCTACCACCGCTTACGCTGTAAGCTGTTTCCATAAAGTGAGGGGAAACAAGTTCTTCAATTATTATGTATTTCAACTTAACCAATCGTTGAAAATATGACGATAAGGCCAAAGTTAGTTACTTTCTTTGCTGCAGGTTGTCGTTTTATTCAAAGAATTCAAGTTTACGGAGTTTGGGATTCGGGAAAGACATTTAGGCAATTCCCAAGGGGCACTGGCAATTTCAGATGAAATTCCAAAATTTGTTCATTGTATCGGATAGTTGCCAAATAAAAAAGATGCATGCATATTATAACAATTTTTTCTTATTTAATTTTTCAGCTTCTTTAAATCTGGAAAAGAAAACCGCCACCGAAATACCATTTATTGTTACTACCATTGTTTATTTAGCCCTCATTAATTTGATTAATTAGTTCATGGACCTAAATTAAGTATTTGCATGCGAAAAATATTAATGAACACTTATATTTCAGGATTATGCACGGTAATTGTGCATGCTGGAGAGACGTGAAGGTACCGTCACCTACAAGAGGACACAAATGAAAAAAGATAGCTGTTTCGATGAACATCTGTCTCGAATTGGACACGAGGTAACAACACGATGAGACCACTATGGGGGAAATTGGTCCAATTCACAATTCACAGCACACGTCCATAAATTGGCCCGTGTGTGCCTATTTATATACATTGGTTATTGCCTTAAAACATATGTAATTATTTACACTTACGATCCCACACCGGTCACATTATTATTTCCAACATTGAACGACCGACAAAAACAGGCTATCGAGGTTAATTAGGAAAAGAGGTGATCAATCAAGAAAATGTCATGTGTGGATATTGCCACAGTGCACAATTCTACGGACTTTTGATAATGACGAGACTATTAGTCACATTCAGCGAAACTGTCACAAGTAGCAGCCCCCTTGAAAAATGATAGTGTAATTTTAAATGCTACTCTTAAAACGCAATTTCGATGTCTACTCGACTCCGTTCTTATTAAAGATAATCGATTATATTGCCACTTAGTTGATAGTGACCGTGATTACCGATTAAAGTGGGTTCGATTTTTGCGGGCTCGGGTTCCGCCCCNNNCCCCCGCCCCCGAACAGACGATTAAGTGACGATAAAATATTTGTTCTCGTTTTAGGTAACATTAATGCCATAATTGTTGATGTCCACAGGATATCGAGGGGGTGAGTAAGAAAAGAATTAATATATATTTATTTTCGCAGCCAGAATCGATCGTCGTGAAGAACCTTGGGGAGGCCTATGCCCAGCTGTGGGCGTTGTCCCGCTGAGAAGATGATGATGATGACATATTTATTGTTACGAGTAAATAGAGTAATATAAAAATAAAAACTATATTATAATAATACCTGAGCTGGGTCCCAGTTATTGCTACTGCTGTATAGAAACGAACATGGTTCAAGCGGCAAACTAAAATTGTTTCATTTCACAACAATATTAGATATGACAGTTAAACATGACCACAGGTGAATATTTACAAACGTAATCACACGGTTAATCCAAAACAATAAATAAAATCGTGCTAAATAAAGCAAACATAAAAAATTATACCTTAAACCGTCAGTGAAATATTACAAATTGTACTTGAAAACAGAACTGAGAAATCCTAAATTCGTTTCGAATAAAATTTGAATGAATTTTAACGCTTGTTGTCGTAACATTTCCAACTACAGGAAAAATTATTCCAATAAAAAATAACATTCTTTCGCTTTTTCGTAAAAGATAGTTTTAATGCTTCCCTCGTGAATATGAAACCCGGCAATTGATACAGAAGAATTCTCCTAAGACATAATAAGCCAACAGCGCCTTAGCTTAGGGTATTAATTTAAAATCATCTTTACGACACGTAGTAAAGTTTAATATAATAAAATAACTTGAGCCTTCATTTGATTATGATATGGTAATAAACACTAATGACACACGTAATTGAATTGTGTGTAAGTATATTAGGTCTATGGTACAATCAGAATCTACAAGATACATACACCGTGGCACAGAGTAATATGCAACAATAGTTCCCCGCACTCAAAAACTTTCCGCGGCGTGTAGCTGAGAGCTGTAATTTACGACACTCGTTATTTATGTTTTGCCACACGTTTTGTACTGTTTCAAAAAGCACCTATATCAGACTTAAATGTTCGCTGAAGCGAATATTTCTGCCAGTTATGAAACATTATGTAAGTACATACTTTTGTATTGATGCGGAAAAATCAGACGGGCTTTATAGCTAAAACATTAGTAATGTATCTATATCTATATATATAAAAATGAATGTTTGCCTGTATGTCCTTTATAGAATCGTAAACAATGCATTTGATCATGTGATGATCTTTAGCAAAGTTGTTGTGCACGGGCCCACGGAGGTTTCGGAGTTGGTACGACCAATTTTCGACAGATGGCGCGACTGTTTATTTTAGTTGGTGACGTAGCAACGCGCGCAGGGTACAGTTAGTATATATATAAAAATCAATTGATGTTTGTTTGTCTCGCTAAAACTCGAGAATGGCTGGACCGATTTGACTAATTTTGATCTTGAAATATTTGTGGAAGTTCAGGGAAGGTTTAAACGGTGAGAAACATAAATAATAAGTAACGAAAAATACTAAAAACGACAATTTAATTTTCCAATAAAAGATTGTCACTTGGTTGTCAAATGTTTATAGGTGCGTTCAGAAATTCGTCTGTTTCAGCTGTCGTATTAGGTCCGATCTGTTTTTGTTTCAGAAACAAAAAAAAAGGGAAGTGTCAGTTAGTTGTCGAAAAAAGAAAATTAAAATAAATAAATTTCAAGACGATTATTAAAATCTATCATCAATTTGTCAGTGCGCGAGAACTTTATTTGCTGTTATTGTTTTAAAATGCCAAGGACAATCAAATGTGCGACGAGCTACGTCATGTGCAAACCGCACTGACAACCAGCGAAAGACAGATTATGATAACATTCGTATTGGTATGACAGGATTGCGTTACACAGTGAATAATAATGAAGTAGATAGGCTTAGAATTTAATGAATTCAGATAGACCAAACACAACTATAGCGAGCACGACACAATGAAATACAGCGATTGCGCAGACGCAGTGTTCCTATAAATCGAGTAGCATTCCACTACGACCCGGAAATAGATTATTGTACGGACCATGTATTTTTTTGGCCGTATTGGGGCTTCCTAGAATACTGTCCCCAATCTCATGCTGGCAGAACAGGGTGTCGTAAGAGGCGACAGATGTCAGCCTGCTTGGTGGTAGGGCTTCGCGTAAGGATTATATTATCAGTATTATTATTATATCATTAATATTATCACTGATATTTTTATCTTTCCGTGCAGCCTGCCTGGCTAACTACCACCCTCCTGCTGATTCAGCCGCCAAACGACTCGTCGTGTTCCGGCCGGGGGCTTGAGCGCCAGTACTTTCTTTCTTACCTTCTTCTAATTTCCGGGGCAACAACGCATTAGTGATGCTTTGGTGTTGCTAATGTCCGTGGACGACAGCGACCGCTTACCATCAGGTGGCTCGTCTGCTCATTTGTCGACTATTAAAATAAAAAAAACAATCCGAAACAATCACTCATCATCGAAATCGTTTCAGCGTCTGAAACAAGGAACACCAGTTGAAGGACACCCAAATGTATTTGCCTCGGACGCTCTAGGTCGCATGTACACAGTACATCTAAATAACGATGAATGTTCTTATCTTCGATTGTTGTTGGTGAATGTTCGTTGTATAATATTGTTTCAGCAACTGAGAACAGTTGATGGATTATTGTGTGCGACTTACCGTGAGGCGTGTGAACTACTACAGTTGCTCAAGAACAATTCTTAGTGGGATAATATGCATAAGGAGTCTAATATATCTTTATCGTCACATTAAATTCGCATATTGTTTGCGATTATAATATCGACATGTTTCCCCTCGAATCCGGAAGATTTGTGGATGAAAAATAGGGATGACATGTCTGAGGATGTGTTGCATCGTGTGCGTTTTCAAACTTTAAATCATACAACTACAAAGAACACCAGACGAAAAAATATAGTACATCAGAAAGCTTTAAATTGATTAAGTTTATAACTGTGTTGCATTTAATGTAGATAAAAATGTTGTATTAAGTTTTGACCATATTTTTCACAAATATAATTATGTAGGTGATACGAAGTTCACCGGGTCATCTAGTTTTAAATAAAACATGCTACATGCTTGGTGTCATTTACTTACCGCTTTTAATAAATAATTCAATTCTACAATACTTACTATAATAATTTTATGGGACTTCAAAATATAAAGAGTTTCTATGTTCGAGTGTATTTTTTTAGCTGCTCGTATGTACAATATGTTTTGAATTATTCTATAAATATTTAAAAAATACATCATTTCACGTTAGTACCTAATTTATACAATACATAGCTTTCAAGCTTAAAGTTTGTTTACCGAAGCGAAGCGAAATCTAGTTGCTAGTTCTAAATATTTTGTAAGGAATTCTTATGACCTTAAGTCGAAATTAAGCTTCCCTACTCATAGCGCAACCTGCTGATGTTTTAGCGCCAGATCTCACCTGATAGAAATTACTGGTTTTCTACCATGTATTTACAATGGTACTCGTGTGTATTAAGGTTCTTGACGTCCTACCACCCTCGTCCTACAATCTACTGTGACGTACTTTGAACGAATCATGGATAGGCAATTATTGAGTTATCATTTCCTACAACAAACCCATGAGCCTGAAGAGCCAGTTTGCCATCAGATGGTGACCGCGCATTAAACCATAAAACTTTCATTAAATAAAATACAATTAACCTAGAATTACGACGCTATTGTAATACCCACTAATTTACTATTCGATGTTGCAATATATTTATCGTTCGTTGTTATAAAAGCGGCATAATAGGCCACCGAATTTTAGCGCTCATAAATACTACGAAGTTGCTTATTACACAAATAGATTACAGTTGTAAGTCTGTAATAAATTAAAGAATTTCTTAACTTGATAGATATAATGCCTTTTGAAACTATTTACAATTAATTAAATTTTACGCTCCCTGAAACTTGGTGCTCGTTATAACTGTAAGAGGTGCTCAAGATTTTTATGTTTTTTACTGATATTTCACATTCGTTGCTATTTAGGTTTACCAACGTCATGATTCATCAGATGGAATCCTAAAAAAGCTATGAAAAGCTAAAAATATGTTACAAAAAATAGAACTCTAAAAGATAACAGATCATAAACATGACAGACTTTTTATGGACTCAAGGGCCAGACATAAAGGTAAGACGGACCACCTACTAAGGGGTCACCGTCGCCCATAGATATAAGCAACATCGAAGGAGTCACCATATCAGGGGCCTTTATTAACGCAATAGAACACAAAACAACAGTTGTTAAAAATTTTGCCTGTTTGTCTGTGCGATTGTTCGCGCTAATCCCAGAAATGGCTTGACCGATTTCGTTCCGGTTTCCACCAATGTATTGCAGTAATCATCACTTAAAACTTAAAGTTTGTTTCATTGCAATCCGTCCATAAATAAAAAAGTTATAGATTTCATGTTTTATTTTTTATTCGCAGAACGAGAAAAACCCAGTCCTAAAACAAGCACGTGATATTTCTAAGCATAAGCCGTAGTTTTTCTGAAGCGAAGCGAGTTCAGTTTTGCTAGTAGTCGAATATAAATCTTTATCGCCGTTATTTTTATGTTCATATTATTTTGACTGACTTCATAAAGTTCAAATCTTCTGAATTGTTTTGTATGTAAATTACCCATATATACAAACACAATGAATCAAATACAAATCAGTGGAATTCATTCAAGCAATGTTTTCCTTAAACACATACGTAGTGCAGTGGGAAAACAAGGAAAGCAGCCCCAGAATTACATATACATTACTTAAACACAGTTTTTTTTATGTTAATAGCCGAGAAACGAGCAGGCGAGCCACCTGATGGTAAGTGGTCACCGTCGCCCATGGACATCAGCAAGACCAAAGATATCGCTGATGCGTTGTTGGCCAAGAAATGAAAAGAAGGTTAGAAAGAAGATACTGGCTCTCAAGCCCCCAGCCGGAACACTACGAAACATTTAGCGGCTGACTCAAGCAGGAGGATGGTAGCTAGCCAGGCACGCTTCACCGAAAGATAATAATACCAGTAATAATATTAATACCTTAATAATAATACTGATAATATAATCCATACGCCAAGCTCTACCACCAAGCAGGCTGGCTTCTGTCGCCTCTTATGACACCCTGTTCTGCCAGCATGGGATTGGGGTAGTATTCTAAGCCGCCGCAATACGGCTAAAATAATTGCAATAATTCTCTAAATGTAATGTTATTCATAAATGTATATGATATTAAACACACAGAGAATCTCGTTGCCGGATTCTGAGTGTCTGTCTTCACCGTCTGACAACCGATTTCATTATTTTTTAAATATTGCTAACCCAATGAATCACTCGTTGTCCTGCGATTATTATCAATCGTAAATAGTAAAACGTGTTCATCATATCCGGTAATCAATAAGCATAAACGAGGTGCGGACAGTAGTTGAATGGAACTTCCTGAGCTACTCTTTGTTTGGGACATACATTTACAAAGCTATCAGTCCTGACTATATTGACATTGTAATATGACAGTCGGTGAGGTATGTTGAAGGCTGAATAACTTTACAATTACTACTAATACTTTAGTCGGTTAGTAATCCTTCCACAATCCTCAACGGGGTAAGTCCTAGGTCTGTTCAATTTCTGAAACCAATGCGACGAAAGATTCTTCAAGAAATGAAACGTAATAGTATGAGTAATGGAATCTTTTGTGAATTTCACAATGAACCATTACAGCTTATGTTTACCTATTCATTATAAGTTGGTGATGGACTCGAAGGAAAAGAGATAAATAAAAGTTATAAAATATTTTTCTTACCTTTTATTGAAAACTGACACGTACACGGCTTTTCCATTTGCTCTCGACATCTTTTCAAATAATCTCATGGAGTTATTGCGTTTATCTGCTCTTGGAATTCGGACGCTGAAACAAAATATATATTTGTAATCGTTATTCGTTAATGTACTTCATATTTTTATAGCTCTGATCCATACGGTTCCGTACACTATACCAAGGTTAACGCTCGAACGAGTAACCTCCAGAATTTTCCCGATCGTAGAAATAACGGCCTCTATATTTTCAAAAGTACTGATCCCACAAATTGTAATAAATAAGGTGATATTTGTAACTTATGTTTCCTTGATTATATATGTGATAGAAAAGAATATACTGCAAAAATATATTTATCCCTCTGTAAGTTGAATGTTACTATTTTATGAAATGAAAAATAGTTTTCAAGTAATATTTTCTATTAAATATTCTACTACATATTGTTACTCATTTATTTGTTAAAAAAAAACTTATTTATTATTTAGACATCACTGCCATAATAACAGTTATGTAATCAAAATTCTATTCTTTATCAAAGTTAATTTTTGAAAACATCTATTTAACTGGATTTTAAAAAAGTAACGTAAGAAAGTTTAAAAACAATCATACAAATAAAAAAAATATTAATATTCATTACATAACATTATTATTACATCTATGTAGGAATGAAAAAATCGTGGTGATTTTCTCTTGTGTGATGTAGTCGTCTTTCTCAAAATGGGCGATAGTGCCCCCTTGTGGACGCTGGGGGCCTAGAGGGGGACGGTAAAGGTACCAGAAAAAGTGAAGGGTGTTGAAGTGATTTAGGGAGGCGATGGCTGATTCGAGCTCCAGACCAGCCTAAAATAGCACATTATAATTAAATTAATTAAAATAAAAAAAATTACGTTTAGGTAAAATAAAATAAAATTAGGGGGCACTAAAAAATAATTGACTTTCCAAGTGGGCGGCAGACGAAATAAGTTTGAGAACCTCTGGTGTAGTCACACACACAATTATTTTATTTAGCAATTTCCCCGAAAATTGATTCCCGATATCAGAATTCTTTCATTTACAGTCACTGAACTTTGTTAGTATGTTAATTTCAACTTGTTCCGTCCACTGAATTCGGAAAAAGATGTTTCCAACAGTCTGAAAGACAAACATGCGAATAAGCATGTACATAATCCTAATATATTAAGATCATAGTCAGACTCACTCATCACTACATTAGTTTCGTTCCACGTCTCTTATACTATAACTTACCTACATAGTTTCCCGGGGTCAAAATATCATTCGTCTATAGCTAAAGTAATACGTTATGTCGCCAGCATTTTCCTGATAGCTAATATGACGATCTTCCCGAAACAGCTTTGCCTGCTATCCAGCCCATGTATCGACTAATAAACGACTGACTCAAAACCATACTTATACAGTAACAGGTGCAGGAAAAATATACTAATTACCTTCCCACAAAATTGTACTGATTTTAATTGAGTATTTTTAGGCATAAAGAAATTAATTTTATAGTTTACCCATAGAGAAATTAACAAGCTCAATTATTCTACGCATCTATTGTAATAACTTTATCATTCGTTTTGATAAGAACTACGTAAATTCATTCAAATATTTTCCTCGACGTACACAAACAATATTTGCTTTTAAGTGTAGGTTTACTGATTAATGTACTTAAAATCTATAAATTTATTATTTTGACAACTTTAATCTTTGCGCATATAATTAGAACAGAAATGCCGTGAAGTATAATTAAAACGGCACGGCCAGATCCAAATGTATAACTCATAGTTTAGTTTTAAATAAATAATGTTTATTAGTATTTAACTTCACATGAGTTCCCTAACAAAATAACTTCATGGCCGCAGTTTGCGATATTAACAATGACCATACGAAGACATACTCGTACATCTCACGAACGATAATAGGTTGGAAATCCAAAAAATATTCAAACGATAGGTGTTTCATTTAACTACATATATGTTATGGAATCTAAAAAATATATTACAAAAGCAAAAAGATTTGTAAGGTTAATAGAACATTTTTGAGGATCGTATTAAGAAAGATTAATCAATATGAACATCAATTAATGGAACGAAAGAGCGAATGATTCGAAGCCGTGCTTGAGACAGCTGTAACTTGAAACTACATTGTCACTATTACTGCTATTGCTACAGAATAAATAACATTGCAGTCTCCGATACTAAACTCTGCCTTCTCGTGATTTAATTGAATGCCTTTTAGTTAACAAGTGAAGCTTTTATCTTTTCCAATTTACTGTTTTCTTTTTAGGAGAGTTGCTGTGAGCAATTGAATATCATTTATTCAGTAATTGCTACTGATTAATTAGTACTTACTTGTATTTACAAGTTCTTACAATGGTTTATCGCCTTTAATGTTAACAAAAGGCCGACAATGTATAGAGATTTAACAATACGTAATTTCCGCAAGGTTATTTCTTGATAGAAAATAGTAACAAAATGATTTCAGCGTAAATCGTATTATGTTTTTAAATGCACTTACCCTCGACACTCTTACCCAAACTGTTAAAGATAGGAAACAGCGTCGCACCTAAGACATTGGCCATGTCTAGACGTCTCGCTTGATTTACTTTATGGAATAGTACATTAGAATGTGCCGACATCATAAAATGGAAACCACTTTTATTCTGTCTGTCTGTCTACATCGTGTCTGTATATAAGTAGCAAATACGTAGTCGTATCATATCGCTTCTGTTTATCTTACATTTTACATAAATTGAGATGACAACGTCGATGATTTTCATTTCGTTATTTAACTACCTAAAGTGAGTGTGATCGTTTGAAATAATGTGCAAGGATTTGGAAAAGGATGTAAAATATCAGGACTTGAAGCCGGTCAGTATCACTTGTTTTATGCCGAATCATATTGTCGAATAATTTTTACTATCCTATTATTAAATTACTTTTTGACCTCTCAGAATTAAATCGATTTATGACAAAGAATTAGGAGAAAGAGAAATGTAGAATTTCAACAGTTATGATTATACTATAATGAAGAAAGTTGTCACACTCACATTTCCTTATGTTTCTTTTCTGGCTTTGCACGTGTGATATTGCATTTGATACATTTTGTGTTATTAAACTCGTTACATCGAAAAATCATTATTTCATAACTTCACGTAAAGAAGAAAGTAAAAGACAGTAGGAGGCATGACAAATCAAGGATATACGTTTAAATTGGTACATTAGTTTAATTGGCAATTCTCTGAAGTTATCACATCACTACTGAGTCCATTCTTGCTCTGCATATTTATGATTAAGCCGAAAACTTAAGCAGGGGTTACACTTTTCTGGATCAATATATACACTTTCATGTGCGTAGGCACATACGAGTTTATAATCAATTATGATGTTGAAAAGTCCACTAAAAATGTTGCGTATAAAGCTTAAATTCGGATCGTTGAAGGACATAAGTCTCTCGTCATTGTTGAGCGAACCTAGAGCGAACTTCACCATTCTGCTTCACCATACTGGGAAGCGGTTAGTTAAATATAGTACTTAGTTACATAGTTACATATAGCTAAGTTAGAACGTAAATATCGGAATTACTTAGGGAGCCTAAAGATCTTCGGGGTTGAACGACAGCAGTAGTCAGGCAGCAGCTCAATGATAACCACTAAGATCTACGAACACGATCTAAGATACACGTCGATACACAAAAGCGCTTGAGAAATTTTTACCACTAGCGATCATCCATCCAAATTTAACACTGAAATACACACAGTTGTCCCAGACTATGAGCATATGTCAAAGTTCGATAAATATGAACGAGATTGGCCCATTTGTAGCCTCTTAAATATAACCACTCATGTAGCCCAGAATCCGCTATATGAAAACTTCCTATAACTGAAACAAAACGACGCACGACTAGTGACATCACTGCGTATTTTCATTCACAAACGAAGCAGCGAACAGCAGCGAACGCACTTGTAAACCGGCTCTGGAGACTACATAAAGACTGTTGTTTTAGGATAAGGACCGGTTTCCAAGGGTTGTTATTATCATAATGCTTGCTGAGTTTTGTGAGAGATTTTCCTATTCGGGTATGCGAGGTAAGAGTTGTATACTTTCCAAATTTGTAATGTTACTTTGGAGAACCTTGACCATAACTGCTGCTTTAAGGGAGACCATGCCAAAACCAGGGTCCGGAAAAGCCGTTCATTTGATTAAGCCTTTGGAAGGGGGTAAGCCGTTCGAGTGTTACTCGTTCGTTTGGATTAATCTTCGATCAGCTTAGCCAGTATATTGATAAACCTTTCGATCGGGTTAACCACAACCAACCCAAATTATTTGGGATAGGGCTTTGAAGGGGTTTTTTTAAAGACTTGTTATTTTTAATTTCCCTAATTTAACCGCTTTCTTTAATGAAAAATAAATCGAAATACAATCATGTTTAAGACCAAAATCGATTGCGTTCAATAGGGAATCACCTACCGTTGAAAACTGTGGAAGGAGTTTTGATTAGGTTTTGAGTTAACTCGAATTAATCAAATGAACGGCTTAGCAGCCTTGAATCGAAAACGAATCGAATATTTATAGAGTTTAAGACCGATTTAGCTTGCGCTCAGTCCAAGACCGGTTACCTACAAAACCTTGCGGGGGTTTTGAGTTAACTCGAATTAATTCAAACAAAGGTCTTAGCCGTATAAGCGGTTAATCTTTGAAAGGCTTACCAGTATTTAATGGTTTCTCAAAACCAGTGTTAAAAATACCCACTTAAAAACCCTTTCAAGGGTAAGCGGTTTCGGGCCCTGGCCAAAACATTTTGGAATAGTCTTTCTTTTTAATTATCTTCTGAAAAGACAGCATAAAAATATTTACACTGAATAATGTGACTAAGAGGCAACGTGTAGAATTTAAAATAAACATTTTTTCCTCTTCCATCTCGTACTTTCGTTAAAAACAAAAGAAGTAGATGTTAGAACTATTGTTATAATAAATTAAGTGTTTTTAAAATCGCTCTTTTAATTCTGTTTGTTAATTTGTCCATTCTGAAATATCTGTTTTTCTATTTTTATAATTAATTAAATTATAGATTCTGACAACACTATTTTTCCGTTATTTTTCCTTGCATGCAATGCCAATTTTTTTTTCTAAACATATTTTTAAAGACACTGAGATAAACTTATTTTACATTTACTTACAAGTAGTCAGTTATTTACCCATACACCTTTTCGAGCTAAATTCATTATACAACCCATTACATTTTATTAATGCTGAGATGAATTACACAGAGTACAAATCAATTAATCTCCACAAAGTAATACACACCTGAAAGATTGTCAACGAATATTTCCTGTAGGTACTTTAAACCTATTTTTCGAGGTAATTTCACAAAAATAAAAACATTAACGTTCACTTGAGAACACAAAGCCGTCCAGGTTGTATTTTTACAAGTGCGTCTATTTCATTATACAGTATCTCTCTGCAATTCTATTTCTTTATACATGAACACTACCACAGCTGAATTACGGAGAAAAACGAATATCGTTAAGAAATAATAATATTATTGACGCACTGTAACTTGGATATTCGGATAATGTCGTAATATAATCTCTCGATTAGTTTTTTCGACCTGCCTGAATAGAAACTACCAATATTGCAGCATTTCTTACACTGTACCTGCGCAGCAAACTTGGCTACTCAGACGATGGCGCGACGGAAACGTATCACGTCTTCAATACACTTGTGTATGTGTTTCCAATCATTGGGGGCATCATGGCCGATAATTGGCTTGGAAAATATAGGTCGGTTGTAACTTAATCATTATTTAGTTGCCTTATTAACTATGTATATCATAACAAAAAAATTCCGCACAGCAATTTCGGATTGAATACATTCTCGCAATAGAAGTCAACAGAATCAGGAAATAAATCGTAACGTGAAGAAATGATCTCTTAAAAGTTTGCAGGTATTCTCAGCTCTACATTTCCTTGTTTGTTTCCATCTCGGCCGACAACACGTCGGTAATGGCTTTGATGTTATGGGTCTCTGTCTATTGACGTAGGCAGCGGTGAATACTTACCACCAGACGGCTCCTTTTACGGCGTTGATATAATTAGAAAACAGGTTTTTATTAGGTTAGATAAAAGATTAGCAGTAGCTAATTGAAAAATCATTTTTCAGGACAATTCTGTATATGATGTTTGTGTATGCGGCTGGAAACATTTTGGTAGCAGTCACGGCGATCCCACAGCTACATCTGCCAGGGCGGTGAGTTAAATTTTTAAACGAATTCACCAGCTCTTATTTCACATGTCACAGTTGATAGTTTTTTCACATAATTCAACTTTTACTCAGCGGAAACAAACCCATTCCCTTGGTCAAACAGCATCATGTGCTATGGTATTATTATAATTAATTGTTAATATGTGCAAGCTTATTCAAATGTGGCATGTCAAATTTTCACTTAAAGGGTAATTTTTGAGCAGAACATACCATTGTGAAGTTATTATTTAAAGATGAAAGCTAAAAGTTTTGTGTCGTGTCTTTTACAATTATTAACCCGTTAAAAAGGTGTTCCTGTATGATATATGTGACTAAGAAAAAATTTAAGTAGGGAATTAACAAAAATTTTGTTTATCCAATTTTCACATTTAAACGATTAACAAATTCAGTTAGGAACGAAGTTTCAAATGCATTTTCAGTTCTTAATTAATTCCTATCAAAAGTAAATGGGAGGCTCTCAGTGTCTTTGGCTGCTTTCCAGAATCGAGTATAACTTTAACAAAGCGAAATTTGTTTCTGAATAACGCGTGGTCCCCTATTCAAATGCCTGGTTTTAGGGCGTTAAAACATTTAGCGCTGAATTAGTGCTGCGGCGACTATTTGGCAGTGTGCTAGTAGTTACTGGAGACAATTATGAATACAATATTTTAGACATGGCGCATATTAGGTTCTGTTCATATTAGGTTAAGGTAATTTTTCTAAAGCCAGGTTTGTCAGTATCTTGTGAATATAATATTTGATGTGTCTGAGAGAAGTTCAAATGGCAACCAGAATTGTATACGATACATTATACATTATCTTTGACGGTTTTCAATTTGAGACAATTAAGAGAAAATTATTAAGAAGAAAATATTTGAGAAAATTACCTTTGACAGTTTTAAATCTTTAGTGACCGAAAAGATTTAATTACTTCTGATGTTGTAGTTTCTTTAAATTCAAATTAAATACTAAATCAGTAACGTATTTTCTTCATAGATTATAAGTTTCTACCGGCGATGAATTTAGTGAGTTGGTCAACGTAACAGGTATATTTTGAAAATAATTTCCAAAAGCGGTTGCTACCTCTTTTTCAGAGGTAATTTTATTGTCATTTATCAGTATTTCTATTTCAGATCTCGTGATTTATTCTTACCGGACTGAATTTAATTTTGTTTTCAGATTATGCACAATGCTTGGTCTACTTATGATAACTATGGGCACTGGAGGTATTAAGCCCTGCGTGACAGCATTCGGTGGCGACCAGTTCATTTTGCCACAACAAAATAAATACCTCGCAATATATTTTAGCATACTTTATTTTAACTTGTGCGTGGGAAGTCTTATTGCAAAAACCATTTCGCCAATTTTGCGGTCAGATGTCCATTGCTTTGGGGATAAAGATTGCTATTCATTAGCATTCGGTGCGCCAGGACTTGTTGTTATTGCTTCAATCGGTGAGTAAATATGTTCTTATCTTCTTTTCTTTAAACATGTGTGTTAATAATGATAACTACTGTGTTGATAAAATCAACAACAAGCAATCAACAGTCGATGACAAACTAAAAACTAAAATTATCCCGGAAAATAAGAAAATACTCATCGCTCCAACCTGTTTTAAGTGCTAAAGTGTTAAATTAACAGTATTAAGTGCACAGTGGTAGTGCTTTTACCAGTATGAAACCTTTCACCCCGTCTTAGAATCAACCGGGAACTTTTCGTAACGTTTTTAGGTTTCACTATCGAAGACTCATTTAAAATGTGGATTCTGCGCTTCCTTCCTAGCTATGAACACTTTGGAGATTCCATTGATGTTAAGAATGACTATGGGAGTAGAATAAAAATGACCCACACTAGTCTAAGTATATAATACAATTTACGTTACAAAGCCCCCCGTAATTGCAAAAAGAGATGCCTACCATACAGTAGGCTGCTTTGAAGCCGTGCTATCAGATACTACTGAAAACTCATTACAAAAATTTGCTCCGCGCACCCTTGTTCTAATATTGATCATGTAATTATGCGAAAACGTATACTGAAATTATACAATTTTGTGTAAGTCTATTCTCATAATTATGCTTCCTGCATCATATATAATTATGAGGCAACAAAACATTTATTAATATTTGTTATGTATTATATGTAAACATTAAACAGACGTAATAGTTAGTAGCGTATACAACAATATATTTTGTAATCTCAAGGACGACCTCACAGCTATATTGAGATCAGATAGTAACTTTGAGGTCATCTATTTTGATCTTATATTTGCATACGAAGATAGATAGATAAACTCTACATCTCCTGTGTCAACTATACTGAAGCTATAAGGAAACATGTACTTAAGACATGTCATAAAATAATTGCATTAATTTCACATACTTTTTTAAATACATTTTGGAAAGTGAAAAAGCATTTTAAGATACTCATGCCATTAAGATGTGCTGAGGAGTAAAACGCTCCTCCTATTCTGTAGTCCAAGCCAACCTTCAACTTCAACTTGTGGTGCACCTTGCTACAACAGGCGAGCCAATGGCGATAAGTTCTTTCTTTTGCAGTTCGCTAGGATGTGTACAACCAAGTGCAATTTGATACTCAAACATGGTTTTGGGGTATTTACCTGCTCAGCTAATTACCACCCTCCGTCCAAATATCCATATCGGAATGTTTGAAAGTTTCCTTTTCTGTGCTAAAGAACTAGTTTACAAGTGGTCTAGTGTTTGCCTTCTGGCCGGCACCGCTTCAGTGACGCCTTGGTTCTTGATGTTACAAATGTGCATAGACGGCGGATGCATTAAATAATAATAATAATCACATATTCCGTCCGCTTGTTTACCAGCTGTTACTATGAAAAAAAATTATCATTCAAGTTATATGCATTTGTAACCAACTTGAAACGAAATATAAATATAATGGTATCATTAGAGAGATTGATTTTCTTGCTATCTCGCTCAATGTTCTTATATCTCTATTTTTAAAACATAACTGTAAAATGAATACAACGTTATAATAATTGGTTTTGGACAATGATTGACGATGGACATCCTTAACACAACTAGAGCTACGAATTACATTAAAATAAATAGAAGGTGTTATCACAGGCAGAGGTTGTCATGAGTCAAAAATGGGTAGTCTCTTAACTTTCAAACATATTTCCTCCTCATTTCCCGTGTTGCTTAGCTTTTTTATGCAATTTATGCAGTTATTTGTAACTTATTCCGTGTTATCTATTTTTTACAGTAATTTTTGTCAGCGCTAGGAGAACATACGTCATCAAGAAACCCGAAGGCAACATTATTTTGGACTTCGTGAAGTGTATAATGGTAAGTTCCAGTGTACCTTGTCCAAATATAGGATTAAAACGAAAACATCTCATCTCCGATATTGAAAACGATACAGCAATCTACAAGAATTTACGTCAGAAATACGTTTACGCGTAACTACGATACTTTTCTTATGGAACATATATGATGAGTCCTTGTAATATATAATTTATTTTGATTCTTTTATGGAATTATTTTCAGCTAGGTCTCAAGAACATCGTAGTCAAGAAAAAGAGAGACAAGCATCTGCATTGGTTGGATAGCACCGAAGGTTGTTTTGGAAAGACCTTCGTTAAAGATACTAAGAAAACGCTCTCAATACTCACACTGTTTGCTGTTTTACCAGTGTTTTGGTCACTACTAGACCAATTGGTAAGAGTAATTACACTTACAGCGTAAATTTAGCTAATCGTATTTGAAAGATTTCATGTTTCATAATAAAACCTGCTTCATACAAGGTTTATTGTATGTACCTAGTTGGCAAATACTACTGAGTATAATAATATAGTATACTATAAGAATCAATTCACCAAAGAGACATTTCATAAACTTACGTTTGCCAGATTATTATTTGTTAACGTTATTTGAATTATAATTCTCGGAAATTCTGGAAGGCAACCGAAGGAAATTCAGCCTGAAACGTTAAAAAACATTTGTTATCTCCGCTTAAATAAGGGTGAATACCTACCCTCGTTAACTCTGCTTGCTTAACCTATTTTTTCCGAGATTTTAATCTATATTGAACAAGGTTTGAAGGAAACCAATAAATCTGTAATGAGAATAATAAATTCAGTATTGGCATCCAACACTTATGAATACATTAGAAGAATTCGCCGATGACGCATATCCAGGAGCCAAATTGTTATAGCCTCTAGCCTACAACGTACCCAAACTGTACCGAAAGATTCATAACTTGGCACTCTTCCCCGAGCTCTTTTAAATTAACATGTCTTTTCTACTTTACCAACGAATATGTAAATTGCTTACTTGCCTCAATATACCTAAATATCGTTCACATTCTCGTATAATTTCAGTAAGTTTGAATTCTTTAAATAGAGCATGTATTTTAAGAATTTGGACTTAAAAATAAATTTAAAATGTGCTTGTGATTTTCTTTAGTTACAATGACAACTTACTCATTGGGAGTTTCAACTGCGCAATAGGCATTTTGTTTTCAAATAAATGTCCTGTCTATTACGTCTTTGCGGATCATTACCAGCTGAAATCCTTAGAGAATTTTAATGGCAATAGTACTTAATCGCTTTAATAGTATTGTTTGTTTTTTTATGTCCAATAATGTATATTGCAGGGTTCGCGATGGACGTTACAAGCTACTAAAATGGACGGCCGGTTCGGCTTCCTCACCGTCAAGCCGGACCAGCTCCAAGTGCTGAGCCCTATATGTATTTTGATTCTTATTCCCTTGTTTCAGAAAGTAAGATCTATTTGCATAAATATCTATAAGTAATTCCTTTTTCTATTCTCATTTAGAAATGTGCATAAAATTAGTATTTTGGTTTTTCGAGCAGGATATTTTTTCTCCTTTTTATTGATACTCGAATTGGAAACGTTTTTAAGGTGATCTTTGTAATTCGAAGAGCCTAATAATTCAGTTTTAGCTTTCTTAATATAAACAACCGACAAAAAAGCAGACGAGCCAGCTGATGGTGAATGGTCACCGTCGCCCATAGACGTTAGTAACACTAAAGGTATCAATGATGCGTTGTCGGCACAAAAAGTAAGAAGAAAGAAAGAAAGAAGTAACCTTATGGCTATATCATCGTTTAAGGTTCCTAAAGTACTATAAGATCTAAATCAATGAAAATAGTCTAACTGTACTGTAACGAAATTTGCAATCCCTTATTACATGCATTTAACATTATGGTTTAAGGATGTTGCATGTATCGTGGTTGTGACAACTGTTATCAGTTCTAGTACCAAATTTTAAATCAAGTCATTATTGATCGTTTTTAGTTCGTGTACCCATTCTTGGAGAAGTATAATATCCTGATCAATCCCCTCCACAAGCTCACTTTGGGAGGAGTATTAGCGGGAGTGGCTTTTATAGTATCCGCTTTGGTGGAGATTCATCTCAAAGTAAGTATGTATTCAAAACAAGAACAGTTACACACCTACTCGAGGATTCTTTGCGTTGTAGGTGAAGATGTGTACTTATGATACATCACCAAAACCCAGGATGTTCCTTCGGTTAGCAGACAGGAGCGTACTACCACTAAGTTATAAAGCTGCATAATAAGCAAATCGTTATAAAGTGGTACAATTTTATAAAACTTTTAAATGAAACTAACAATTACATATTTAAAACTGAATTAACAGTCTGTGGAGGAAGCACAGTGGTGGTTAGTATGTCATGTGTCTCTACTTGTTATTTAGGAAGCTAACAACGTACCTACCATGGAGCTACAATATAGACTGATAAAGGGTTTAATGGCCCATACAATTGTGGAATCTTCTTACGCCAACCGAATTTCTACAATATGGCATAACGAGTAATATCTTTCCATAAAATTTGAGATATATGGCACGTTGCCCATCGAGAAATAGAAGCGCTCCAGAAATTTTGTTACAATGACCCATTCAACTACCAAACACTCCGCATTTGCTGAAATCGGTCGGCTAATATTTGCTAAAGTCGGTCAGTTTTTATATAAAACATCAAGCTATGAGTGCTGCAATTTGTTATTTTATAGTAAATTAATATGTTTTTAAGTTATTTGGGAATTTATGACCTTTCACTTTAATCGTATGTTTGCTTTTACATTACCTTGATCTTTCAGACGACGTACCCAATTTTACCACAACCGGGATTGTCTCAATTACGCATCTTTAACGGGAACCCCTGCTCTATGTCAATACATAACGAAGATTATAACCTAATGTACACGATACCGTCTCTGTCCCACTTTGTCAAACGTGATATAAGAATGAAAGAGACAGGAAATATCACTTTCAGCATCGGTGGTCACTGTATAGAACCAAGAGATGAAGTTTTACTCCTTGAGGAAAATAATGCTATTTCGTTTTTCATAGCTGGCAATGATGTGATACGTTTGAAAGACAATATTGAGAAGAGTAAGTCAGGGTTGCCAAGTGTTAGGTAAGTGATGTTAAAATCGATACTATCTCCGCAGACAGTGGATACTACACAAAAAATTTATTTCACCCTCAAATAACTGAGAGCTAGTAATACGACACATTTGCTTAGAAGTAAGCGTTAAACTTTCACACATTCATACCCCCACACTAGGAACTTAAAATATAAATTTACAATTTTTTTTAATATATTTTGAGATAAAACATGACACACACAATTAATATTGTCACTTAGATAACCTATTATTTATGTGTCAGACTTATCCTTATCAATGACTGCAACATAATACAAAGTTGGCAAATATAAAATTTCTGGCCAAACTAGGTGATCATGCCACGGGAGCGGCAATTCTTACTTTCAAGTTTTAAACTTGCATTTATTATGCAAGCAATGTATAAAACTTCGATAAGGTAATTCAGGAATTATCCTATTTTCGAATCTTGTATGCAAACAAAGCGGAAAACTGTTACAACAATAATACATAATGCACAGGGAAGACTAATGCACTATTTCTATATGGATCCTTTTTTCAAAGTTATTTTATTTATTGCTTATTATCTCCCACTGCCGTTTAAAAGAGTCGTACAATGTGAATTTCGATTTCGTTTCATTACATAGCTTTTTTCAAATAGTTCATTTCGTACATACATACAGTAATAGTATCTTTCCTGTACTTCTTACTTGAAGTTATTAGAAATCACTTGCTTCCCTGAAGAAAAACTAAGAAGTTATGCATGTCTGGGAATTCAGTCCATAAACACTGTACGGTAGAGTAATAATATCTCCTCATAATTGAGCATGGCACCTGGAACGTATTCCACCTCCAAATACGTCCCCGATGTGAATTGGTCGAGGATTCTGTTTCCTAAAGGCCTTCGATATGCCTTAACTGCTTTGACCTTACGTTAATCAAGACCGACAGCTTAACGTGATGGAAGCAAGACCGAAGCAATTACAATGACACAATTCGAAGCAAATTTTTTTTACCACTAATGGTTACCCATCTAACTACTTACCGCATCTCATGTCGCTTAATTCAATCGATCACTTACCATTGATTACCTGAAGCCGTCTCGCGTCAAGTTATAAGCGCTTTAGCTATCGAACGTAGCGTACAAACATCTGTGAGTTGTTGAAGTGGTCAGTCCAGCAGTGGGAAAATTGCAACGTGTTGCTGTGATGATGATGAAATTTTAACTTATTTCTTCTGGATTTTAACGTTACCAGTTTAAACGACTCTAAATAAATTAATGAAAAATAATTGACATGCAATCCAAATTACTCATCAATAACTTACAGGTTTCTAGTGCAAAATGTGACATCAAATATAACACTATTCAACGAGAGGCAACAACAAGTAGAGTATAATATAGACGGTATTTCACCGCAATTGGAAGTATTCGCTGATATGTACTCCATAAGAGTAGACGGTGAAAGAATTCTGAGTAATTTAGAGTTGGAAAATGGCGGCGTATATACCATTTTAATTGATAGCTCAACGAATAATTACGTAAGTAATTTTAATAATTGTCATACTGTATAACGTGTCGTTATAAGATTTAGAAAGCCCGAGTAATAAAAAGAATTCGCTTGTCTGGATTTGTCTGTCTGTCACGCATACTTTTATGCGAATGAATCGGTCTGTATGTAAGATTATGTTCAACTTACACACAAAAGTTGCACGGTGAAAGGGGCAAAAATGTTCATTAATCAAACTCTTCATATAAATTAAATTTAAAAATTAATTCATAAATAGTTATGCTTTTTAATTCCAGTGTCACATTGAAATAGTATTATCAATGATACATGTTAACAGACTCATACCCGCACTACGATTCCTTGTTACGGGAGGGGTGAATGTACACAAATATTCCTCAAACAGCTACAACCCGAGAACAAACATTTATCTCTCATAAATGTCTACCCGAACCAAGAATCGAACGTAGACCTGGCTCGGCAGGCTACATCACAGATAAACAATCATCAATTAAGATCATAGATCGACAGAGGGTCGTCAAACATAAAAAAATGTCATTATTTTAAGATTACACATTTTTGATAAGCTTATCAATCATTGAATACAGTAACAAAAATCAATCAAAAACTTAGAACATCGTATCAATTGCATGTAATAATGAGTAGAACTAGATACATTGTAACGTCACGCACATTCAGTTATTAAAAGGTTTGTTTAAATGCAATATTGTTTCAGAGAGCCCAGATGATAGTTTTGACAGTAGCCAACTCGGTAACAATGGCCCTTTTGTTGCCTCAGTTTATTATTATATCAATTGCAGAAGTAAGTTACAATACCATTTGTACATTCAATTTACTTCCGTCTTCAATGGGGTTACGTCTTGAAACGTATATAATCCAGTAGTGGGCTGATCTTAGAGAATTTAAATCAAGATAATATTTATTCGAAGTTGGTTTTAACTACGCCATCTTTGGAACTACGCCATCGTTTCAACAAATACCTATCATGAGTAGTCCCGGAAGAAGAAGCGGCATGAACTCCCAAACTTTTTTTCTACTGACAGTTACAGAAAGCATACAAGCAAGGCTATACAGCAAAAACCCACGCTCAAACAGTCTTATCCTCAAAGTAATGTTCTCGTTTGTAATAATCTTTCTATATAAAAATAATTTTTTGTGAGTTTTATATACCTCAAATGCAGTGTAGTGCCTAGTTGTTTAAACGTCAATCTCTCAAACAGATGTACTAGATTCCAATACTTCATTTTTCACTTAGGTAATAGCATTTTTTAAATAATTGTCAGTTGCATCGTTGAAGTTAACAACGTGCCCGAGTGTTTTTCATATTTTTCATAATGTTCTCAAAAGTGTATCAAGTCTATCAACCTCAGTACCCGAGTCCATTCAAATAAGATGAAAAAAAGTGTTGTAAGGCAACGCTAAAGAAATACCAGGCTTTTATACATTTTTCTTTTAAAGTAATTATTTGTTTCAAGATCATTCCTTCACTAAGAAACAATTTAATGGTTATTACTCAACAATTGTGTTTCCTTTTTGGACCGCCTTATGATGTTGATTTGTATTTCAATTATGGATCGCTCTGCGATTTTTTTTCTTAACAAGATTCGTATTTGAACGTTTCATTCGAAGTTTGAATTTTGTAAAAGTTATTGCAGTAATTCCTATTAAATAAAACAAATGAATCGTAAATGTGTTAAAAGTATATTTCTTACAATAACGGTAATGAGAAGCTCTCGGTGTCAATTTTTATTTATTTTAATTTCTGAAGTGACTGAAAAGTACTGGTATTAAAACAACAAAGGCCACTTCGGTTGAAAAACAAAATAATTTCTACAGAAAAAAACTATCAGTAAATTCATAAGTTAATTTTTTTTTATTTGACCTTATTTAACCTAAATTACACCAAAAAAAAAGTTATGCCTTCTTTGTGCACCATGAGTGGGTTCGGAGGAATAGTAAGTCCCATCTAAGGTTGTCGAAAGTAATATAAATAAATAAACGTTTACACACTCACACCCCCGCACTAGGATTCCCTGTGTTGCGGGTGGCATGGACAATTATCACATCACAAACACCCATGACCCGAGAACAAACATTTATCCGTCACATAAATATCTGCCCCGGCCGGGAATCGAAACACGCTCGGCAGGCAGGGTCACTACCAACTGGACTACGGGGTCGTCAATTAATCCTTATACCTCAGACCCATATTTCATCCTCCTATAGTCAGAACAATATCAATATCAACATCCATTAATGATAATAACTTTTATGTATTATCTGTACAAAGTGTATCTACTCTATGAATATAATAATATATATAATAATAATAATGAATATCAAAAAAGGGGGAAGTTCTCAATTCGTTTGCATTTTTTTTATGTTTGTTACGTCAGAATATATATATGTATAATTGTACTATTGTACCAGTCGTGGTAAGGTATTACTGTACGTATATAAAAATACGGAAATTGCTTTTAAATCTAATAAGAGATTGAAGAATAAGGTGTTTGTTCTTCCTTACCCGTCGGGTCTTTTAATAAGGACCGGGCGGTTCCGAGAACAAGTTTTGAAGTTATGATGCTAACTAGAACAAATTATTTACCAGCTGCGGTCCGCAGTTTGACAATGTTACAGCGTTGTAATGATGTAAAGTTCCCTTTTTTCTTTCCAATGGCCGAGGTAGATCAACAGTTAATTAACAGTTTTAATGTAACTTACTTATCATTCATCATTAACCACTTATAATATCCAAATTGCTGGGCTGGGCTGGCGTGTCCTCTCACAGAGTGCCGCTAAGATGTCCACCACGCTGGCCAAGTGTGGGTTGGCAAACTTCACACACTTTTGAGAACATTATATAGATCTCTCAGATATGAGGTTTCCTCGCGAGATATTCCTTCACCGAAGCCATTGATCATTTATTTATTCCATCTCTGATATTATGTATTTCAATGTAACATGTCTTATAAATCACGTGAAATATGGGTCCCTTTTAAGATTACAGGACAGGACAGGAGTCTGTAGGTCCGTTTGTCTCACCGGCTTTTTTCGAAATTTAAATACCCTACTAAAAAGAAAAAAAATATTTTGTACCACTTGCTTCGAATGTCAGATGTATACCGTAAACAAAAACATTTAAACTTCAACTATTTTATAACATATCACTATTAGTCAAACTTAATAACTCGTTGAGTTTTCGACCTCGCATTGGGATTGCATGTGCTGCGAACGGCATAGAAATACACAAGGAGACAAAACATTAAACACAACAAAATCCGACAACTAATATCTAACAGAACCAGGAATCGAATCCTACAAACTATGCCATGAGCTATTGGTATATTACTATTGGTTTTTTGTAGGTACTGTTCGCCGTGACTGGTAACGAGTTTGCGTTCAAGGAGGCCCCGCAGAGTATGAAAGCGGTGATGACCGCAGTGTGGCTGCTGACTGAATCCGTCGGCAATGTCATCATCATTCTGATCACACGGCTCTTCCTTAACTATGCACAGGTTTGTCGACTTACTTTATACTAGGGACCTGTCATAGTTTTATTTCGGGGAACGTAATACTCAAGTCATTGTGAACGTAAGGCTATTGTAATCGCACCTATATAACTGTTGCTATTTTACTTTATAAAACATTTTATAGACTTTTTTCATATTTACCCCGTGTTCTTAAAACTTCCTTGCAAACAGACAGATTATTTTATACTAACTAAACAAAAGAACAGAAAACTGTGTACTCCTCTTTCTCCTCTATTTGTCAACCGTTTTTTTTCTTGTTTTATTTGCTGCCTATTGCCAAGCTTCTATAGTTTAGGGTGTTATAAAAAAATTGCAAACAGAACTTTATTTAATGATTGGGAACAAATTTCAACCACTTGGCGAACGGTAGTATTTACGACACAGTACAGAACAGTAGGTAGTATTGTTTAGTAGTAGTTGGCTTAGTGGCGGAATGTACTGAAATGCTTACGCGAGAGAGAACGAGTAGAGAACCCACATATCTTGATGACTTGTCAGTTACCACACTACACTTTGTGAAATTAGATTCTGGTTCAGCTTACGGCATATTTTTCATGATACCCCACACTTGTGAACTACCCTCACCAGTTTTCCACGCTGCTTTACACGGAAGCTCGAAACGCCTTGGCGGCGCCCCTAGCGGTGATGGAATATCGATGAAAATCCCTCACCGTCATGTAAACTATCAATCAGCCCGTTTACCTGCATGATTATAAATAACCACAACTTACTTGGGGGTCGAAAACGAAACTTATAACTATTAATGCTCTGCATCAGTCACGACAACCTGAAGATCGTAAAATACAACTTTCACACTCTTTTCCAGGAAACGCAATCCTTTATCTACACAGGCATCATGTTTGTTTCCATAACGGCGTTCCACTACCTCGCGCGGGGATACCAGTTCGGCCATCACAACGAAGATGACGAGAACACACCGCAGAAGGAGTTCAGGAGTAACAGCGAAATATTGTATTTGCAAGTTAAACAGGCCGAAGACTGCTTAGACCATTAGATAGAATTATTATTTGAATTTTAATATATTATTATTAGATTAGAATATATTTATTGTATCATAGAATAACAGTAAACTATTGTGATGACACCAGCGAATTTTTTTTTTGTCATTAATAACTATGAAAAACCTGTTTGACAAACTATTTCGCAAGTAATGTATTGTATTCTGTATCATATAAACAAAAATTCCCGCCAGGTTAGATAATAGCTGAGCAACAGCAGTTCACGAATTTCTCTATGTTCGGAACTTGTAGGTATACAGGCGAGCAATGTAGAAAACATAGATTGCGCGATTTTTTTTTTTTATTTATTCTATGTTTCACAATGTTTTATGTTTCTCACAGAGTTCTTTATATGATTTGCAAATATTTTATGTTACACTGGTTTGTTTCCTTACGTCTCGTATTGCGCTCTGTCACCCCGCTATTTGATACGGTGTTTCAGATTGTATACGAGTTTATTACACAGTAAATATATACATTATAGAGAATATATATATTCTTTATATATATATCTGTTATAAATGAGATGGTGATACCTCTTATCTTAGCATAGATGAATATTATAATACATATGTTATATGATGATTGAAATATTTATGAATCTCTTTTATAAATTTTGTATATTGGTGTATTTTATGTACTGTTGTTGACTTTTTTGATGTTGTTTACAATGACGTTGCAGAATTCCAGAAAGGATTTTATGGCTGACTCCTTCTTCAGCAGGTCGGTTATTTTGTAAAGTGATAAATAGAACATTTTACACAGCTCTTCATGTTGATGCCTTCTCCCAGAGAATACTAGGCAATGTTGTAAGAGATTTTGTACGGTCTGAGAAGAGACGCCATCGCAAGGGCAGGAGCAATCTTCGCGAATCTTAAGCCTGCACAGGTAAGCTCTATGGAATCCGTGGTTGGTCAAAATTTGTGTAAGTTGAAATGATGGTGGTGTAACATTGGCAAGCTCCCAGATATCCATTAATTTGGGGAGCAGAGATTTAGTGTGAGAGCCCTGTGGTGAGGTTTCATATCTCGCTTGCCACTTGTGATTATTTTCCGTACGTATACATTGTTTAACGTAAGACATGGGAAACTTTGAGTAGTCGGGGGATTTGTGCAGGGCTGCTCCATGCTTGGCAGCTTCGTCAGCCATCTCGTTGCCATAAATTCCAGCGTGACCCTTGACCCATGCAATTTCGATTTTGTGTGTTGTATTATGTGTGTGTATAATACGGTGTATTTGTGTTACCAGAGGTTGAGTATTGCTTCTGTTTTGAAGAGAGTGTAATGACGACAGTGAGTCTGTAAAAATATATGTATACTCATGCTCCGTGTTTACGGTCCATTCAGTCGCCTTTAATATGGCATATAGTTCGGCCTGAAACACGGTGCAGCTGCTGTGTATTTTAAATTTCTTAGTAGTTATGACAGTGTTGTCAGGTCTGCAACAAACGAATGCTGCGCCCACAGTACCATCCTCCTGTTTGCTACCGTCCGTGAAAATTCGTATAGCTGAATGATTGCCGATTTGTTCCATTTCTCTTTGATCAGAGCAGGTAGTCAATTGGATGGTAACTCTTTCAGCAGGGTGCAATAGGTTTGTAACTGGTGTTGGCTTCTCGTACTCTATGTCCTGAGGCAAGAGGTCCGTAGTTCCAGTCAACCGTGTTTTCTCTATGCAGTAGACTTCACGCACTTTAAGGTCTAATGGCATGAATCTAGCAAGAGCAAGAGCAGCAGTAGTAGATATAGTGCGAAAGCCTTTAATAGCTTTGATGGAAAATGCACGTTGTAGACTTAATAAAGTCTTTTTGACATATCTTTTACTTGCCACGTGCCCCCATATTCCCGCTGCGTAGGTAATGATTGGTTGAATCACCTGTTGGTATATAGTGCGTATGTTTTCAGGATGTGCGCCCCATGTTGGTCTGGTGTAAATGCATAGAGTATTAAAAATACGCATTGCCTTTCTGATAACATACTGCACATGACGGCCAAACAGCAGCTTTTCATCAAGGATGACTCCGAGCAATTTAATTTCATTACTGAAGTTCAGAAACTGACCATCCATCGCAATCCTGACGTCCTTTGCCTGTGGAGTGAATGGAATCAGCTGCGTTTTAGCAGGACCAAATTGAAGCTTAACACTTTTTCCCCATCCTACTATACTGGACAAAGCGGCGGTGGCCCGCTCCTGGAGTAGTGAAGTAGTAGCGACAGTGAGCACCAACAACACATCATCGGCAAAAGCCTGAATGTAGCACCCGGGTGGAAGTGGGGCGTCCAGCAGCTCATCGAGAATGATGTTCCATAAAATAGGGCCGCATACTGAGCCCTGGATGCACCCTTTGGTCATTGGACGCATGACTCGCACTCCCCCATGATCGAGGATCACATGTCTATCTTGTACATAGCTAGAGATGAGTCCGTAGATGTTTTTAGGGCACTCAATCTCTCTAAGGCGATGGAACAATGCAGGCCACCAAGCGTTGTCAAATGCCGCTCTGATATCCAATGACACTGCGATTACCTGCTGTCGATTGCTTTTAGCACATTGGACAGTATCGAGTGCAGTTTTGAGGGCATCAGTGGTGCTAGTCTGCTCTTTGAAGCCAAATTGCTTCTCGCTGGTCTTACCTTTGATACCCGTCCAGTACATCAGTCTCTTGGTGAACAATTTCTCTAGTAGCTTACCAAATACTGGCAGTAGTCCGATTGGACGGAAGGATGTAAGCGTTGTGTAATCTGCCTTCCCTGGTTTAGGTATGATCTTCACATAAGCTGTTCGCCACTGAAGGGGGAAGTGCTGGAGTGCCAGGCATCGGTTCATAATATCAGTCATTAATTTTGGGTAGGCTATTGTAAACTGGTAACAAACGTCGGATGTGAGATGGTCTAGACCTGGAGCTTTTTTGGGGTTCATGTATTGTAAACACTCCAGTACCTCCTCCTCGACAAAAGGCAGGTCGTCTGCAGTTGTCGGTGAGTCGTTACTGTGTACGCGAAGTTGATGATGTCTCTGTTCTATGTCTGGAAGGTCGATTGGGTAAAAATGTTCTAGGATTGCCTCCGCTGTCTCCTTTACCCCGGATGTAAATTTATCTCCAATCTTGAGCGTAGTGGGTGGTGTTCTAGGAGCAGATGTTTTTAGGAGCCGATTGGTTAGAGACCATACATTTTCCTTCGTTTGGGGTTCACAAAATTTGCGAAAGTTCTTCGTTGACTCCTCTCTTAGCGCTTTGGCATAGCTAGCTTTTTTGATCCTTTGTTCCTCAATGAGGTCTGTCAGAGGCAGTTGTCGCTTTTTTGCAGCTGTCAAACGGCGGTGAATGTCTATAACATCTTTTTTGAGTGTGTCAAGGTGATCACTCCACCAGGGTGGTCTGTGATGTTGTCCGGTTCCTGTCTTAGTTTTCATAGATGCTCTACAAGCCTTATGAATGATTAATGTGATATCTTCTAGTAACAATTCTACTCCTTGTGAGTCCAGAAGTTGTATTTCTCGGTCCAGAATATCGGAGTGTGAGATGAGTGTGTGTAGTGTGTCCTTAAAGATGGTCCAATTTGCTTTATCTGATTTATATAGAAAAGTGGAAAAACTGTTTGCTTGTTTGTTTGGTTTATTTAAGGTATTCAAGTCAAATTCTATTGCATTATGTTGGGAGGATGTGCAGATGTTGAAATTTACTCGCCAGTTGTTAATTTGATCCAAGATGGAATTTGAAACAAGAGTCAAATCTATGATTGAGGACCTATCTCGCCCGTGGGTAACCGTTTCAAATGTTGGTGTGTTTCCTATATTACATACGTATAGATCATTACTGTAAGCCAGCTCTACCACAGCCGAGCCCCTGGAGTTTGTTCTTGCGCTACCCCATAACGGATGCCACCCATTGAAATCTCCGCATATAATTTGTTGCGATCCGTTGGTGGCCTTCAAGAAGACGTCCAAACGTTCCAGGGTGTTATTGGTGTCTTCATTTGGTTCGATAGATTGCGCGATTGGGGTATACATATAATGGCGGCATCTGTTTTCATATATTTCAAACGCCTACATATTTTTTGTTCAATGAATCTAAGTAGGTATAGAGTAATTACAAGTTAATTTTATTCCTGTCGAAATGTATTGCTATTTTAATAGCCACCAAAATATTATGAGGCAAGTATTTTCATTTGGAGGAAAAAATAAGTACTATCATATAATATCAAATAGTATTATATATATATATATATAATACTTATTATAATTCAATTTTTTATATGAGATATCGTTATTGCAATAATTATGACACTAACGATAAAATTACAACAACGAAAGTAAAATACATATAGAGCTATATTATTATATACTCACGAACACGAGATTGTACTCCAATATTTTATCATATACTCATGATGTAGGAGTACAGAAAGATTTATAATCGTACTCGAAGTACCAATAAATGATCCAGGAGACAATTTCTCAGGAAATTTAAATGCCCCTTTTCGGATTACAAAATTATAATTATTACCAAGGTTCACAACATTAAAAACATTATGAAACATTGAAATAATATAAATATAACATCGTATTTTATTTTTATTTTATCTTCGCAGTGTGCATTTTTTTTAGAACAACATCATAAAAATATTAAAATAAAATAATGATAAAAATCGACAACCATTAACATAGTAGTAATAAAAGTAATAGTCTGTTACTTCCATAATGTTAATGTAATATATACACTGTGGTACAAAACAATGTGTCAACAAATAAAAACAATGACAGTTAAACGAAAGCTAAAACCGTTGCTAGTTATTTGAAAAGTTTGTTATAAATAAGCGTTTGATGTTTAGTTATGATGAAATGTACATCATAGAAAAACAGTTGAGATTCCTTACTAGGAGTTACTTTGGAATTTTAATATATTGGCACAAAAGGTAATTATTGTTAACTGACTGATACTCGCGACTTCGTAATATATACACAATGTATTTTATGTGCAAAGGAATACCAAAAAATATGCATCACTGAATACGTAGTGCTTATAAAAATCGTATTTAAAATTTTAAAACTTAATTTTAAATGAAGATGTCGCAATAAATTTGACAAACATCTATCATTTTATTTAAATAGATTAATAATGAATTCAAAGATGCTGTATACTCACCATATACAAGGTACTCCATTAATATTGATCCGTGCCTGGTGTTATCGTATTCAATTCGAATCCAGCAGTAGTGTTTTTACACCTAACTTCGTATCATTCAAAAGCTTAAACTCACAGTAACGCGGCGTAATTATTCTTATGGTGCGTACTAATGATTATAAATTGTGAGTGGGAAAATCGCACACTACTTCACAATAAAAAAATGAAACTATCAGACACTAATGATAGGTAGTATAATTCTATTCAATTAAATGTAGTATCAATTGATACCAATAAAATAGGTTGTTCAATTATAATCTGAAGAAGTCAACAGGTAAATGGAAGCTATTCTATTCAAAGTTTAAAACTATGATAAGGGAAGTCTATCATATTAAGTCCTGCAATTGATTTGTTAATGCTAATGAATGAATTAAATATATAGAAGACTTTAATTATATTAGACTTTGTAGTTGACTTCAAATAAAATTAATTAACTTTATAATTTAGTTCTCAATAACAAGTCATATATTGAATAATTATTTCTAATTAAAACATTATTTTGTAGATATAAGAATGCCATCATCAAAAATACCCTCCCCCGCACGTTCACAAGGGGCAAAGTCTACACCTCGCCAATACAAACCACGAGCTTCCCGCAGTGTGGGCTCACCAGCACGTTCCAGTTCGTCTGTTAAACTTAGTACTGTAATACAAATGAACTCATTTGTCCTGTCACCTATGCCTTCCCGCAGATCAGTTTTGACAGATACAACTGACATAGACATACCTAGACGTAAGTACTGATTACCTTCAAAAACCTTTAAATAATTTCTTATCCCTTTCACCTGTCATCTATTGAACATAAATGAACCATATATTGAGAGTTATGTTTGCATGATAAAACCACATTTCTTAGATGGATAGTATATAACTGGACATAAACTTTGTTTTGTTTTTGGTTTTCATATAAAACACAAAAAGAACACAAGGAGATTTTAAGGAGATTTCAATTTCATTATTGAATTTATCATAATGTTCCAAATTCAAATTTTGTGTTTTAATGTTTAAAGTCCTTAGAGTGTGAAACATAAAAAAAATATTTTCATATCCCATACTAAATTTAATACAAATAAAAGAATTTAAAGATACACTATAAGTAACATAGAGGTTGGTTAAACACTTGAAAAAACAATTTAAGAGCTAATATAGTCATTTTAAAGGAATTCTGTCACTATCCTGGCTGTCTAGATTTAATGTCAATAAATAAATATTAATATACATTTGCCAGTAAACCATAGCATTGATAAAAATTATAACCGTCGCAATGGACTACAAAGGTAAGATGGTTTTTGTGGCTAACCCCTATCATTAGTTCCATTGTTGTGAAAATCAAAATATTACCAATAATAGCATAGTTCATTTTATTCATGCCTGCTGGCAGAGGAGTTCTGTGTTTTACTCGTATCAATGGCTGTGACAGATATAACAATTATAAAGAAAAATTTGTTTAGTCCTGAATACATTGTAATCATAATTGATGTAGCGCTCACAGTAAAACATTAATAATTGACCTAAATAAACGACATTCAACACTGTTGCTAGGTTCTCGAGTACTTGTTCAGAAAACATGTTTAATCATTGGCCCTGCTTGTTTACAATTTATACAGCAATTGTTAAGCCATAACAGATGCCACTGCCTTAGGTTGGCTTCTGATCTCTCCACTGGAGCTCACTAGAGCTACAGTCAATAACAATAGCTACGAATTAGTTACCATGCCTCTCACAACCGAGATTTCAAGTTCTAGGAATGAATTTCAGACATAGTTATAAAATTAATGAAACACAAATAAGTTCAATGCTATCTAGTTACTTGCCATCTATTTTAATGGAAATTAAAGTTTTGATTTAACTGGATTCAATTGGGATTTCCAGGAAAAAGTTGGTGGAAAAAGTTAGATGAAAATTCCAGGGAAATAATGGAAGTACTTAATAACAAGGATGCAGCAGCAGCTAATAATGCATTAGAAGAGTATATTGAGGTTGATGTTTTGAGGTCAGTATTAATGTGCCACAGGCTATTTACATACTCATTGGAGTCATAAACATTTGATTATTCCTTATAAAGGACTTACTTTCAAATTATTATTTAAAATATATATGTAAGACTGTTATTGGGCACACATCCAGCATTTATCTTACAAATTAATTGATTATTTAAACAGAAACTGATTTTGGGAACTGACAAGGTTCAAAAATCAAACCCTAGTAATGTTACGTGTTTGGACATATGTTGTCTTGGTATTTTTACGTGGATGGTACTGTATTTTTATAGTAATTTAGCTATGGAGGTCCATCCAGAATAATATAGCTTTCAAATGGTAATAAATTTTTTCAAATAGATTCCGTATTTCCAGAAATTCTCTTTTACATAAACAAACACAAACATCGCACTCGATCTTTATAATATTAATATAAATGAATTAAATATAATGCAAGATTTCAGTTTCATGTCATTTCTTAGTAATTCTTATGCCCAATTTTTTCTCCTTTCCTTTCTCTTGAATCACTTGATAATAAATGTAGTTCACATATACCCACATTACATCATGTTACCACATCATCTTCATTTAACAGCCATATTTTAAGTATCCCCTAAGTATTAACCCAATTTTCTCAATTCAACACAATTAATACATATATTTGTTACAGCCAAGAAAATAATAACTTTACAGTGGATATACCAGAAAGCAGTGATGGTGAATCTATTGGTAGTATTGTTATTCCTCAAAGAAACTTATTTACACAAAAAGAAAGTAAACCTCAAAAAAAATTCGCCCATATTATCGATGACCGTGAATCTTTGGCCCCACTTCATAACACCCAGAAGGATGACGATAAAGCATTACATGTTAACCGTAAGAATCTTTTCAGTCGAAGTAAAAAACAAAGATCTAAACCACTTTTCCCGTCAGCGCTACTCAATATTTCTGCCAATAAAACGATAGCGAATAAAACTAAAGAACTAGCTGTCACTGATGCAAAACGTGAAGTCAAAAGTTTATTTGGAAATAGACCTGGCGCGAAACGAAAAAATATGTTTGCTGATTTTATTGTATCAGACAATGAAGATGAAATTCCAGAAATACAGCCAATAGTATTCGGGTTCCAAAAAAAATCTGAGCATAAACGGCGACGGAGCGTGAACCCTCGCGGTGGTCGTGAACTTATTTCACCTACATCAAGCATAACAGATATTGAAATGGATGATTGGAGACTCTTGCCATCATCTACAATGATGGATCACCAATTAGAAGATGGACTGCGAATTACTCCAAGTAAAAGAGCACGATTGGAGAAATTGCCTGAAGCAACAGAATCTTTGAACACAGAAACTAACAGAAGCAGAAATAAAACCAAACATTCACATAAATCATTGCATTCCAAAAGCAAGTCTATAAACTTATCCCAACACAAAAAAATGGAAATGAATGGATTAATCGACCCTAAAACGAATATTAAACAGTCTGATACAGTTGCTGAAAATAGTAAATCAACCGTCAAAAATATGTCTTATGAGCGAAGTTTAAGAGAACGACCGTTTCAAAGTAGAGAACATAGTAAATCTAAAAATTCAAGTCATAGAAAAACGAGTAACGATGCCGCATTTGAAGCTGTTAATATTTTTGAAGAAAAAAACGCAGAAACCAGCAAAAATAATGACAGTAAAGGCTCGAACACATTATCAAAAATAGATCAAGTATTTCAGAGTGACGATGATGAAGATATTAGTTTAGTATATGAAAACGATGCCAATGATGAAGCTGAAAATGAAGGAGACAGGTTAAAAATGGACGGTAAAGCTGAGAAGTCAAAAAGTGTTAATGAAAATGTACAAATGTCAAAACAAATGCAAGATATATCAAAATTACAAAATATTACACATGAAGCAAGTGAAATCCATGATAATGTTACTAATACGAATAATAATAACCGAAATGATCTGGAAAGGTCGACTCACAATTTAAGCAATAATGGAAACCAACGTGTGCCTTCTAAATTTAAAAATAACGGAGGAGAAATTGAAAATATATTAAATGCCGATAAAGGGCAAAACAGCTCTAAATATAATAAAGATCATAGTGATAGTTATGAGTCAGAAGAAGTACAACATTATCAGAATAAATCTGATAGACATGAGCCAAGTAAAGTACGTCATAGTCATAATACCGATGTTAGTTGTAAAGAACGTGATATCAACAGTGATGACATGACAAATCAAAAAAGACAAGATAAAATGTCAGTCCATGAGGATATTGATTCTGATAAAGACCAAGAAGTACAAAGCTCAAGTATTGTGGAAGAAGATGAACGAGAAATAAATGGTAACGATCAAAATTTCAGTGAGGACGAGGATAATACTGGAGAAACAATTGAAAATGAAATTCAAAAATATGAAGGTCAAGATAGTGAAAAAAATTTCGGTCAAGAAGATAAAGAAAAAGCTGGTAGTCTCGATATAAAAGCGGTACAAACAAGAATATGTGAAAATGAATTGGATGACAAAGAAGATAACGATAATGAACAAGACGGAAATATAACACAAAATGAGAAAAGTCGCGTAGAAGTGAATCAAAATGAATACGGGCAAGACCAATTTGATAATGAGATTTTAAGTTATATAAATGAGAACATGAGTAATAATCAAGATCATTTAAGTGAAGAGAATATATCTCATAAAACACCACAGAATATAGGGGTCAACGTAACACAAGAGTCTACCCGTAGGTATGGAAAGAAACAGGAAACTAAAGTTCCTTCCCCAGAAGTAATTCTAGATGGTAAACTATCTCAAATGGATTCATTTTCAGTACAAAGGCGTAATACTAGTGTACGTAAAACTAAGAGTATTATTAAAAACCTTACTATTAAGCCAAGTCCTGCATCTGTAAACGAAAGTACGCATTTTCCAAATGCAAGTAGAAATTCAAGAGCTGAAGAATCAGGGTGGGATTCCCATGGAATAACACGCGCAACGTTACGTCAAACCTTGGGCAAGGATTTTACTCCGAGAAAGTCTTTACGGGCATTAGTGATGGAAAAATCTGCTAAGCGGAGAACCAATTTTACTGACATCAATGTGGATATCAGTAGGTTTCCCTTAGCTAATTCAACTGAATTAATCGGATCAGTACCCTTTGCCGCGAATCAGTCTAATGTTAATGACAAAAATAATGAATCTAAACATGAAGTATCCCGTGAAAATTCTAATAATACGCACACAGTTGATCAATCTGGTGACGCACAGGAATTGAATAGATCTCATCAGGTAATGTCACGTGATTTTGATGAACCTAATGACGCAAAGAAAATACCTAAGTCTAATCATGATTCGTCACGTTATGAAGAGAATGCTGATATTGCTCAGGAAATTAATAAATCAGATGATGCACGTGAAATGAGTGAATCTAACCAGGAAGTATCACGTGATATTAATGATTATAATGAAGAACAAGAAAGTAATGAATCTGATCAGGCAAATGAAATTAATGAGTTTGATGCTGAATATGAAACTGATGAACATGACCAGGTTGTGATTCGTGAAATTGAAGTTCCTGATAAACTACAAAAATATAATGACTCCGAACAAGCAGAGGTAAATAAAGAATTGGATGACGAATGTGAAATGGATGAATCTAATGAAGCAATGTCACATGAAGTTGATGATTCTGATGATGCACAAAGTAATGAATCTGATCACACACAAGAAATTAATGATTCTGATGATGCACAAAGTAATGAATCTGATCACACACAAGAAATTAATGATTGTGATGATGCACAAAGTAGTGAATCTGATCACGCTCAGGAAATTAATGATTGTGATGATGCACATATATCAGATAAATCTGAGCACGAAAGTACGCCTGATATAAATGACGACAATAATTCTGAACAGATGAATGAAGCTGATGAATTACAGTTAATGAATGAGTCTGCTCATAAAGATTCGCACAAGGTTGATAAAACTGATGAAGAAAGCCAAATGGATGAATTTAATAATGAGCAGAAAATAAGTGAGTCAGAGGTTCCTCAAGAAATAAATGCATTTGATGATACACCAGAAATTGAGAAATCTAATAATGCATATGAAATGATTGAATCTGATCACCAAGAGTCACGAAAGACGCGTCAGACCACTTTAGAAACGTATCTTCAAAAAATTAAAAAACAAAATATAGAAAGAAAAAAACGACTGGTAAATATTTGATAATATTATATTTAATATTATATATAATATAATATATTATATTTAATTATAATAAAATTATAATTAAGTAAAAATTTGCAATCATTTAATGCTTTACTTAAATTTACAGGAAGACGAAATTAAAAATACATTGAAAGCTCCCACAAGAGATATGCTTAATCCTTTTAAAGTACCGGCTGTACCCAAACTACGTCGCATGAAAGCACAGCAGATAAAAACTAAGGCGAAACCGGTGAAATCGTCTGTAATACCATTAAATATGCTGCCGGTTGAAGTGTTAGAGGATATGAAGTACAAACCACCTAAGAGATATCGTCCTACGAATGCTTCATGGATCACAAATAGATTGTATAAATTTTTAGAAACGAAACTTGAGCCAAAGTACGTATTGTAAAACCTTATTTCCTGCATACATATTAACTTTAACATTAGGCTGACCCGTTGAGGAAACAACTGATGTCATCGGAGTCGTCGGCGTGAATCGTGTCGGCGTTCATCCGATTAAAAATAACAAGATAATTGTCATTTTTATGTATGTATGTATATACATGACTGCGAAATGATCGACAAAAGCAAACTATACACTAAATTTGAATTTTGAAACTTCCCATTGATGCAATTTGTTTATAGCTGAAGGTGCGTCCTTCATTTTTACAATTATTTGCATATTACAAATAAACTACCACTTGCTTCAGTGAAGGAAAACATCGCGAGGAAACCTACATACCTGTGAGTTCTCCATAAAGTTCTCGAAGCTATGTAAAATCTGCCATCTCGCACTTTGTTAGCATGGCTACCTATCGCCTTGAGCCTGCTCATTGCGAGAGAACATCTGAGCCCATCAGTGAGACAATATTGTTTGTAATGATGATAAATGTGTGTAGTGACGATAATATTGTTACGAAGACTCGAAAGGGTCGGCCGAAAACAATATTGGCCTTTAAAATTACCCAGGTAGCGATATCATCCACCTCGAGCACATCGGTCGACTCTCGCCCCTATGCCCTGGGCAAAAGGACGAATATGACCAATTAGCTCTTGTAGAAGTGTAGTAATAATCAGATTTATATTAGATACTTAAAGTAAATTCACGATATATTAAATTACATTACAGAACATCGTCTGCCAAGCAACATATTATTTATATTTGATTTATTTTATAGATACGACTATAAAGCACGCGTTCGTGCAGAGAAGTTGGTAGAGACGATATACAACTTCACGAAGGAGATCCGGCGCCACGACACGGCGCCGCCGCCCGCGGTCGACGCGCTCAAGCACGAGATGGCGCGGCTGGACGTGGTCAAAACGCATTTCGAGTTCTACGAATTTTTCCACGAGTACATGCCCCGGGACGTGCGTGTCAAGGTATTGTAGAATTAATCTTTGGATAATTGTTATACAACAATACGCTATTATAGCAATATTAACGAAATGACAATTTCAAGTGAAAAGTTAATTTTAATAATGAAAAAGTAAATTGTCAGTTGAAAACTTTACCTGTTTTTTATGGTTATTACGTACTGGATTTTAGCCAGAATACTAGATCATACATGTGAAAATATTGATTATATTCGTTATTGATATGTGCAATAAATTTCATGAAAATGTAATTAAAACATTTTGTATTACTTCCTTAACTACGGAATTGCCGTTCTGTTTAAAAAACAAAAAGAAATTACCTCTGATGGTTACCATTTATCGTCGCTCTTTCCCAATTTTATCGACAGTTGACTCTTTTAGTAAAAAATCTTGGAGCGACAATCAATGGATTCAATATTTCAATGTTGTCACTTACCATCTCACTGTAATTTCTCATATATGAAGCTTTCAAATAAAAACATACAGTATAAGCCATAGTCCGGCACAATGCCAAGTATAGAACGGCAGCTTTGAGGTTTGAGTTCAATATCGAGGAATTTGCTTCCTTCAAAGTAATTTGTAATTGAATTCTTATAGACTCTTTCTTATGCCTTTGTCATTCATTGCTTTATAAAATAATGCGTAACATAACGTTGTAAATTATTTGTCGGTACCTTGGAATTTTTGTATTCTATTGCGATATTTCACATACAATGATCACGATCAATGGTAGAGAATCGCTCGAAATATAATAGAAACGTGACATTAGATGATGTCAGAAATTTCAGAGTTCTTAGGTAAACTATTTGGGATGTATAATATCATAACTTACGTCATTATTCCATATACTATTCTGTTACAGGTGGTGCCAGATGTATTAAATAAGATATCGTTACCGAAGTATGGTGTCTTCTCGGACATTTTACGATAATCCTACAACTGGATGTCAATAATTTTTCTTTTGCCATGTATGACTTCAATTTAAATTAAATGGTATATTGTTTTTGTTAAAATGGTTTATCAAAAGGAACAAAATAAACTGTTAAATCTACATGTTTTTAATTATAATAATTTTTGAAATAAATTTTTACAGTACCTACTTTGGTTACTTTTAACACTTTGCCGTCTGGTAGTTTTACATTGACAGAAATGTTTAAATCTACAGAATTATAAAAATAGCAATCATTATTTATTATATGGCCTGTACACTCACTATCTATACTTCGTTCAAATTGGATATGGAAACTTTGTAAACAAACCATTAAAATTCTTTTGTAGGGTTTTCACCAACTGAGCTGTATTTGTAAATCAAATGCTTTAATGAAATTAAACTACTCATTATATTATTTGTGAATCCTAAATTAACTTAGTATTGATCGATAACAACTTTAAACCGCGTGAAAATGAAGTAAAACTAATGTCATAAAACACTTTCGTCATTGAAAAACTCACGCAGCCACAACCTTATTTTCGTAAAGCGATTTGTAACATTTTCACAAAATATTATGTTTTGGGGTAAGCCTGCCTATACCTATAAAAAGAAATGACTATTAATACCTTATAGCAATAATGTTTTTAATTAACTTTGCAACTTAGTCGTATTATATTCCGATACAAGAACGTTTTGTTCCACGCAATATGTATAATAATAAAATTAATAACATTAAAATTTCCACCATGATTTATATACATAAATTCTATAAAGGCTATTTAGATTATATTCATGACTAATTCGTATTTATTTAAATTATTTACCTGCTGTAAAATAAATAAAATTGAACTTGAACGACAACAATAAAAAAATAACGGAACGTTACGCGGCTTGCCGGCCGCCACAGGCGTTATAATATAAAAGTAATCTGTGGTCATAGATACTGATAATAGAAAATGTTTCGTGCACCTGTTTGTTTGTGGTTGCCTGGTAACGCTTTGTTTACAAAGTTTCCATATCCAATTTGAACGAAGTATAGTAGCCAATTAATTTCATTATTATTATTACATTCGCCCTATCCAATACACCCGTATACCTGTTTCAATTCCGGATTACATACATGAGCCGTCAATGTGTCGTATGAAAAGTTATTTGATGATTCACCTCTGGAATGATCTTGACCTCTGCCTCGGCTACGACCTCTGTAAAATTCACCTCTGTTATAACTTCTCTGTAGTCCTCGCTGACCTTGACTAGATTGATATCTTCCTTGGTAGCTTTGTTGTCCTTGATTATCTCTGTGCGTGCCAGCAGCCCTTCTTAAGATGACCGGTCTTTCCACAGATAAAGCATTGAGTTTTAGTTTTAGCTGCAAATGTACTCGCATTGTTTTTCTTAACCGAATTACGGGTAGTCATATTTTTCTCTTTTATTTTAGACTGTACATAATCAACTGTTCTTCTGGAATTACATCAAGAAAATTTCCAATATAACTATAGTTTGGTAGAAGCGCTCTTAGCATGTATCTCAACTTCTCGGATTCATCTATCTTTCCACCAGCCGCTTTAAACTCATTTATTGTTTTTTAAAAACCAAAAAAGTCTTATACTGTACTATAATTATTTAGTCTTATCCCTTCTATTTTTCCTCTACATCTTATTTGCATAGCTGTAGAGTGTGTTAAATACATCTTGTCAAACTTTTGTATCATTTCATAAGCTGTTTTACATTCACTAATATATTCTAGTTGTTTATCTGAGATCGTACTCATTATTATAGTCCTTACTTTTAAATCATTCTTTTTCCATTCCGCCTCTGCATTTTCCTTTTTAACAGTTACACGCATCATGCTAATTGCTGGCTCGTTACATTCTTTGTATTCCAATAAAGTTACCAACCTTTATTTCCAGCTTGAATAGTTTGCACCATCAAAAGTAAGCAACATTATGTCTTTTATCCTTGGTTGTTTAGCCATTTTGTTTAATCCGATGTATTTTCATGAAAAATTGTTTTTGTTTTCCATGTCAGATCTACCCGATCTGTACCTCAATCGTATCTTGATATTTTATTTATCATTCTGCGTTTTACTTGTTAACCCTTTTAATTTTTATTCATTAACCACGCTCTGCTACCATGTTAAAATGGTTTATCAAAAGGAAGAAGGAAAATCTTTTATTATTTTATTTAGAACGCCATACTATCTTTTTCTTTTCTACAAGCAATTCTCTTCCGTTGCCAAGGCGATCCAATAACGAACTTACGCAGACAAATCACAGATTATAAATTAACATTAACAGTTTTAATTTTAATAAAGCCGATATAATTTCTTAGACATTAAAAATGTTTTTGAACCGTTGTGTTTATTATCGTTAAGGTATTTTTTATTGCTATGTAAATATAAGTGTCTGTAACCCTTTACCCACCAGTAACAGTGCAGAGAGCGCGGTGTCCATGCACGCAGTATTTGCACGTTCCATTGCGATACAACGGATTGAATTGCTATCGATTCGTTGTTTAGGATCCTTGGATATTTGTAAAGCAAACAATTCAATATAAAAAATCTTTAAGCTTTTTTCTGTGTTTAAGGATATGTTAGCAGAATTTCATAAAAGTACATAACAAAAATATATAGTCTTGTTTTGAATTACGACTGATTTAAGGGTATCTAGTGTTAATTTTGGGAAAATTTTAAAAAGGTAACCTTTCTTAAGTTTTTATGTCAAATTCATATCAATCATATAGTACATGTAGTAAATTATCATATTAGTACAATGATTGCTATTAAAATACGGCAAATCTAGAATAGAGCCCTGTGGTACCTACTTCGAATGTTACCCTTCAAATTAGTGTACTCGACGTCGTAGTGACTCGACGAAGCGGTGTTTCGTGCTCAAAACAAACAAACACCTTACAGAGATCATAATAAACACTTACAGCATTCTGTAGGCATCACAGAACCCAGGCTTCAAATATGTGTTTTAGAAGTCTAGTACCTGAATCGTTGTACTGCGACCTTTAGTGAAGCCGTATTGTTAGTTTATTTATATATTTTCGAAAAGAATATAAACTGATCTGTAAATATTACGATCTGATTTATCACGAGATTTAATACTTAATATAATAACAATTTTTTTACATAAAATAAGTGAATGCTTGATGACAATCCCACAAGATGGTAAGTGGTGAGGAAGTGTGATATTGCACGCACTAAACTTATTCACAATTATCTACTTCTGTTTACGTCATAAACCACTTGAATCTAAAGTTTTGACCATTTATTTATACCGGTTCTTCGTGAACTATAAACAAATATTCATAATAATTTTCATCAATAAAAATAAAAAAAAGTCGAGTTTTCAACGTGTTCTTGTGTATTATATTGTAACTCATACCGTATAAATAAATAAAGTTCGAAACACACGTGTTCATAAGGCTGCAAAACGTGCAGATTAGATGCGTTATAAAATGAAACAGCTTGCGCAACCTAAGACTTGTTTATTTCGAAAATAGTAGGATACAAATGTACATCTATATTACAATATATCGGAGCACCATACACATACATAAAATATTGCGGTTATAGGTACGTTACAAATTGGGACATCACAACATACGAGTACATGATTCCGGTGCACACAACGGCCCGCGGCGGCCCGTCCCGCCTCAAACTGAACATAGATTACAATAGTCTTAATAATGGTACGAGCGATTAAACAGCCATTGCCGTCTGTGGGCTCCTGTGTGCAACCGTCACATTCGTACGATACTAGTCTAAATCGTATGGTTATTTTGTTCACAAATACCTCCTCCTTATAAATTATCGAAAAACATTACAAAAGGGTGACGAGGCACACAGTCTCGTTACAATATTTTTTGGTGCTAATTAAAATAAGTAGTGATTTTTATTCCTTTTCGCTAATTTCCAAAACACTTAGAAAAAGTCTGTTATTCTCGTCTCAACACCAGAGTTTATGTTTAAAATTACGAATTACCTGTTAGCCGATACTCTCAACACATTCATATGAGAGGTGAGTCCCGTTGAAAAATTTAATTTGTATTAGCCGCCATGAATTATTGTAACGAGTTTCTACGCCTCGTTGCGAGCGATCCAAATTATGCTTTTGATAATTGATGAAGCCAATACTATATAATAATACACAAATAAAGCATAGTTTTGGTACAATAAGTACTAGGATTAAATTAAAATATATTTCTAAATAACATTACACAAGTGATTTTTAAATAACTTCTTAAAATGCATAGGACAGTTTTTACAACATTCAATTTAGCGTTACAAACTTTAATAGAACAAAAACATCAGTCATATATTTAATTAATAAAATTTCTACATTAATAATTAAATTATAAAATAATCATCGTAAATGTTGTACATGATCAAATAAGCACAAAATATAGAATCTAACTTTTTGTAAAATAAAATAATAATTAAAATAGTTATAACTACCTACATCAGGTTAACGTGCGGAATTTATTTTGTTGTGATATAAAATTGGTAATTTCTGGTAATTTAAGACAACATCCAGATTGTTACAGATATACGTTATGACGGACAGAGACCGATAATATATTTGTTGACCCACGGCCAAAGACATTGAACGAACTCTACAATTGAGAACAATTTGAGCGCGTCCCGACTAGAATCTGCATTTGCGTAAAACCCCAAAGGCTAGGATTAAGCCTCGTCGTAAAACTACAAGAGCCAAGTTTGACACTTCGTTACAAACCCTAAAAGCAAAGATTAAATTTCGTAATATAAAAAGTATCTCGCAGGCTAAGTTTAGATTTCGTCGTAAACCAGGACCATAGACTTAAGTCTTGGAAGATAGCGACGCAAGTATAACATTTCATATAACATTGTTCAAATACGCCTAAAATCCTGAATAAAACTATAAGGACAGTTCAATCGGAAATGTATAACTATTGAATGCGGTATATTCCATCTTCGTCCGAGGTAAAAGTGGATGATCTATACTAATAAACAAAATTGGAGTGTCTGTTTGTAATTTTAAAATAATCGCTTTTTACTACATGCATATGAATGTATATACGGTACATATACCAAAATAACATTTTTTACATTTTTTGTCTGTCTGTCTGTCTGTTTGTTCCTAATTTTGTTTGTTGTTGGTTGTTTGTTGTTTGCTAATCTCTGAAACGCCTGGACCGATTTTGACGGGACTTTCACTGGCAGGCAGCTGATGTAATAAAGAGTAACTTAGGCTACTTTTATTTCTACTAAATAACTTTTTACTTATATTCCACGTGGACGAAGTCGCGGGCACAGCTAGTAAGTATATCATAATATTAGTCGAGTTACTTGTCATCTAAATCAGCTGTCAAAATAAGTATAAAGCCGCACAGTGTATGCCGTCATTTTTTGTGACCTGTCCAACTGACGGATAATGTCAATCAAACCCACAATGAACGATTTCTATGAAAAAAAAAAACTATTATTTTTGGTCACACATAGCACACAATCAAATATATCAAATTAACATAAAAACTCATTTTCCCATTAAATCTTTACAATTTCCTAATTAACGCCAATCACACGACATTAAACTCCGCATTACACTCCGATACAAAGGTACAAAATTGGGATAAAAATTATTTTGGCACTACTAAGACACAATTTTGGGGGCGGGGCTCTTTAGTTTAATTAATAGTCCAGTGGAGTAAACTGACACATGCTAATGCCACTGTAAAAAATGTTGCCATACTTATTATAAAAATAATGTTCAGGAAAGATTAAATTCTTAATATTCAATTATATTTAGGTGTAAATAGATAACTTTTTAAAACTCAAAGAAGTAAATGATTTATTTAATTAATTATTAAGCAGATGTTGAAACCGAGGAAAAGTGGAGGACGACAAATTTAACATTACTAATTTTAGATCATTACTAATATTTCGCCTGTGCAGCCCTAAACTAACAGAATATCTTTAATATCGATTAATAAACATAATGACTAACTTCTTAGTAAATAAAAACATATGTGCTTTGAATCACAACGTAATGAATAAATCACTGAACCAGTTACTCACAAACTATTCATATTCTATCAGACAGCGGTAACACTATGGACAGTTTACTCCAGCGGATTAACAATATAACTATAGCTACAAACGACCATTATTATATGTATACAATTTCATTAATACGCTATCAAAATTTACAAGCCGTATTTTTTTTTCATAAACTTTAAGGTCTAAAAAGAGAAGTGATTATGTTACGTTAATTTGTATCGAGAAAATGTACTTGATTTGAAGTCGTAGTCCTTTTATTTTTACTAAGATGAGATTTTGGAACACTCAGTCTTCTAAATCTCAAAGTGTAATTACTATTTCTAACTCGCTACATTGACTTTCGATCAAAATTGGGTATATTACAATGTATTACGCGTACCTACCTATCTCAAAATGTTCAAAGGCCGTAATTTTTCTAAACTCATAATGATCCAGGAATATTTATATGTGATACGAGTAAAATTATTGAATTGATACATCAAGATATTACGAGTCGTCCACATATTACTATGCAAATTTATGCATTTTAAATAAATAAATACGTACTGAAAAACTCAATTGATAGACAACAAAAATTAACTCTACAGCGCCCACAACAATGTCCTAAACGCATGGTCCATGATGTATGAGGCAGTGAATGTATCTCATGAAACAACAACATTCTACAACACTGAAGTATTCAATATACAGTAAGTGTTATTCTGAAAATTAACGAATCGAACTGCATGCATGACATCGGATCACACTGAACTACGCATTCATCAGATGATCATACAACACAGACTAAAAACGACTTGCATTTTCACGCCTTTCAAATTGGATGTATTCCAATGAACTGTGCGTATACAGCCACACTTTCCACGATACAAACACTAGCCTCTTAAACAGAACCTTTCATACATTTCTGCACAACACTGCATGCTTCAGACACACGTACGCTTATCGTGAGAACCCCTCAAGCATTAATAACACGTATACAACATATAAATATAAATAAATAAATAAACGTTAACACACTCACAACCCCGCATTAGGATTCCCTGTGTCGCGGGTGGCGTGGACATACACATATATGACATCACAAACACCCATGACCCGAGAACAAATATTTATCTGTCACATAAATGTCTGCCCCGGCCGGGAATCGAACCCAGGATCCCTCGCTCGGCAGGCAGGTTCACTACCATCTGGGCTATGGGGTATTTTTTGGGTACGAATATTTTAATTTTAACAGGTAAAAAATATAATTGCATATACTCACTGTTGAGGTAAATCAATTAACAGTTATTGTTTGAATACACAACATTGATATTTGAAATGTAAGCTCAGAATATTGATCCGTAGAGGTTTTCTTATATACAAATCATAGTCTTATTTTTGTGTGACAATTGATAACACTTCAGGACTGATCTAAGTAATCCACAACCTAGATAATTCCAAAGTAAATTTTCGTCCTAAATATCATCACTACAAAGTAGTCGGTGTCAACACTGACTGACTACATTTGGTGAATTAGAAGGACTCACTACCAATCTCCGAGTGTATAATCAATTATACATATGTAAAATAAAAAAAGTAACTACAAAATGCAACAATAGTTACGAAATTTAGGCAACAAAGTACATCGCTAAGGAAATAACTGTATACTAACTAAGGTATATATAATAAAATTTATATAAAATAATTGACTATGAAAACAAAAAATAGCATCGCGACATCCAGCTCCATCTAATGAAGCGTAAGAGAACACATCGAGCAACTTCGAGTAAATTATATGAAGATCTTTATCATAGGACGTACTGAAAAGCAGCGACCTGGCCTAGGTGGCTGCCGCCGTTTACAAAGGACCTACTACACGTTTTTATTTGTGTGTATACATTTTATATGCAGAGTGTAAGCACATGTCGCTTAATAATCAGAATAATACAAAAAAATATAAAAATTGATTTGGTATAGACATAATATGTGACTTGAATTTCTCCCATACATTTCCGGCCAACCTTATTCAGTTATATATATTTTCTATTGGCGAAATACTGAATGACGTATGATTACATAATATATATGTATAGCGCACAAAAATCTGTATATAGACGATCACACATAATACTGTATAACATATAACATTATGTCTTCAACATAACTGTGGTGAACATACCGTAGAACACCAATAATAATTACAACAAATGTATACATGAAATAACTCATATATAATCAGATTATTATTTTAGATTGTTGATCGGACAGCTCTCAGCAGCGGTCAGTACTAAACATATAGATTTTCGCAATATCAATAAATAGGGAACGGACCAAATATAGTACGCGATATTCTATACCCAAGCCTATCAACAAAAGTCAAAAAAGTTAATTGAACTTTTCAATAAAAAATATCTCAATTGCTCCAACTGATCGAGTACGAACTGTATATTCTGTAATTGTAATTACAATGCATATAAGTACAATCAAACTATTGTAACAATATACATCATAATTATAAAATTAATCCAAATGGTTCCCTCTTCATCATTCGTAAAATTCCAATTCATTCCATCATAATCATAAAAATAATCGATGTTTTATTTCAATAACGATTAATCGAGATCCTTTTTGTGGCGAACACTTAACAAAATTATCTAATTATGTTCGCTAAAATCTACAGAACTAATTTAAAATGCAAATCAAGACGTAGAAATGTTGCAAGTACTTTATACTCTGTTTGTCACGTTGCAAATGAGAACAGAGACATCGATACATCGACTTGATTATAAATATAATTGAATAGCAAAAAAACACATTGATATTTTCAATGCGTTTCAGTTTAAAACAATTTGTTACATCCGCGGCATAATAAATTGCTTCGTCCTTCTCTTATTCTTTTTTCTTTTTGTTTTCCGTCTTTTTTCTATTATAAGTCACTGCTTACTACCATCCCACTAGACGGTAGGTGGCGAAGCAGCTTCGGACGGTAAAGCGCATTAACTTAAGACTTCCAATCGAAACAAACATATTAAATTGAATCGCAATCGTTCAACGATTCAATACAATATAAGTAAGTAATATCTGCTCCCATTTGAAATGCGAAAACGTTGTGAAATGCATTATACTAAGACAGAGACGACATTCAAATTTAATTATTGAGCTTTCCACATCCAGGCTCCAACCGTTACGTAGTTCCCCGTTACATTACACCACGGAGTACAGTGTGGTATCGTATGTCGCCTGCCAGTTCCAAAACTATTGCCTCTCAATTACATACACACGAGGATAAAGCAATCTCCACCTGCTAAGCGTTTCATATAAATGGGGAGATCAGGTGACCTTCAAGAGTAAGGTAAATGTTTATTTTATATACTTAAAACCTCTTTGTATTAAATTTAAAATAAAGAGGGTACAATGGGCGAATTTATAAGTGTAACTTTAATGAGTAAAGATCTCAATAGGTTGGTTCAATGTAACAAAAATAAATCATTTTGTGACCAGTTCACTGGTACATAACGACGTTAAAAAACGGAAATAATCAATGAAGGAAATAAACGGTACATACAACACCCCAGTCGAGAAAAGAACACCCCAGAGCAATGAGGATCTTGTTCAAGTTACCCAATTTAATCTGTAATATTATGTATATATGTTGCCTGAAAATAAAATGAAAAGATTGCCAGCACGGAAAATGTTAAATTTGTGAGTTACATTGCCGTCTCGTATAATGATGATTTAACATATATATCAATAATTATTATTATTTTGTTGTTTTGAAATTGCTTCTATATTTTAATACTTAATCCTACCGCTATGTACAAAAAGTGACGAGGTGCGACAGGTGCAAAATTGCATATTTATAATAATTTTTATCGTCTTAGTAAAATTTGAGTGGTCAAACGACTGCACCATTCATGTAGTATCTGCTCTGGATGTGTCTATTTGTTCATCACTTCAATAGAAAATTAAATTTCAAATGACGTCTCTGTACATTTTTGTGACCTTGACTGTACACGGCGGCTAATTTACACTCGGTAAAGTAACAACTGGCAAGTGAAGCACCAGTGACAAGTAATAAATGTAGTGCTGGTGTTAAATGACAACTAGGTAGGTAAGTAGGCGTATTGAGATTTAACTGTTAAGTCTGCGAAACTAAATTAAAATGGTCGTTTGCAAATTGCAGCTCTTGTTTTACGTCGCATGTCGATCAATAAACTGTAATAAAGATTTTTAGGGTACGATACAAAACAAGTTAAATGTGCAAAAACAAAAGAAAAATTTCAATTTAGACACCTATATCTAAGTAACCACTTGCACATTGTTTGAACGTGACACGTTGTAAACAGTTTCACTTTGACAAGGAAATAAAAACGAACTGACACGAATCCTGTTAGGCTTTTGGGTACATCACTGATCTCAATACAATACGTACACTTGTTAGATCGTTCTCTACCAATTGACAGCTTTATTGTGGCCGTTCTATGCAGAGCCGTCGTGCAAAACATCCCACGAATTTAATTTTTATCTCCTTTGTTATAAGTTTCCAACAAAGATATAATAAAACGCACAGATTTCAAAAGTAACATACAAATCTGCCTGGTAGTTCAGCAGTCACGCTGTCTAACTCACAATATGATTTGATATTTTATCTATTTTCCATTTGTCCACAATATCTATCCATATTCATCCATATGTCCATCTATCGCTTACCGCTAGAAAACGCCTGCGACCGCTGCCAAAATAACACAAACACAGTGTAAAACAAGTACACAGTTAAATGTAACCCATTCCCCTACCAGTATATACAGAGATCAGTGGTCAATACTTAACACCATAGTTGTCAACTTGACACTTGTCATCTGCAACTTGACAAAGTGTAAATAAGCCTTCGGTCATTTCACATTTCAACTACCTCGATTCTAACGGTAGGTGTGCGGATGGCAGGGCAGTAGTTCCACGTAGTTCGCGGGGAAGAGACCGAAGACTCCGCGAGGGCCGAGCCCCTGCCACCAGCCCGCGTCGATCTGTTCGATGTGGGTGATAATGTCGCCCGGGTCGAACGTGATCTCAGATTCGTCCGCTGGAACAATCAAAGTCAAGATTGGGTAATTGCCTTGTTATAATTTTATTTATAACTGGCATACCGCCCTCGCTTCGCTACGGAAAAACTACGCCTTATGCTTAGAAATAGCAACCTGCATTGTTGTAGGACAGGTTTTTCCTCGTTCTGTAAATTAACATATAAATATCAATTTATAACTTTTTTATTTATGAACGGACTGCAATGAAACAAAGCTTACTGCAATACATTAGTGAAAACCAGAACGAAATCCGCTAAGCCGTTTCTGAGTTAGCGCGGACAAACGCACAAACAGACAAAAATTCTAACAACTATTATTTTGTATTCTATTGCGTTAATATAGGCCCCTGATAATAGTTTTTCTCATATATCCTTCATGTACAGGAAGCGATCGGTTAGAATTTTATTATATGTATAAAATAACTAACTTTATAACCAGTTTCATATAACAGTTTTGTAATTTGAACGCAACTCATTATGTTAGACATACTTAATCTGTCGTTTATAGTCTGTGGATCTTACTCTCTGTCTCTACTCTGTGATGTTATACGCAATGTGATGTTATATTAATCAAATATTAAATAATAACATAATAATTTAAATTTTGTTACCAATTTGTATCTATATCTATTATCAGCGCCATCTACTGGTACATGAACGTGTAAAAGTAAAGACCTGCTTTCAATTATTCTCCATGAGCAAAAATTTAACAGTTAAATGCGCTGAAACATTTGTATACAATACAACAATTTGATACTGAGAACATCGAGCTGTTCGATCGATTAACACTCAAAAACAGCTCATAACTAAAGCTATCCAGACATGTTCCAATGACACAAAAGATTAACACAACACAATCAGGCATTATTAAGAGCAGCCATATTAAGAGAATTTTTCATCACCTGCTTGGTAGTCGTACAGCGCCCGCGCCGTCAGTCCGGGGTCGTCATCCAGGTCCTCGTAGATGGTGCCGTCCTCGTCCAGCCCCTCAGGAGACACATCTGTTGAACCAACACATTTTACTTGTACACTGCGTCCCTTTGTTTTTAAACTTACATCATCGCGGACATTACACATTTTTACTGTAACGGATACTCGCAAAACTCAAAAATCGTGAGTAGCCGTTACAATTAAAATGTACTGTGAATTCAACGCAGTTGGTTACGAATAGTTTAGAACTTTATTGTGGGTCAAAGATAGTGCTGGGGCAGATACAAATATGCAAGGGGCTCCTCCTATCTTGGAACCCAAGCCCAACTACCCAAACCCCTTCATCTGAACAACGCACGTGGCAATGGCTTCAGACGTATTCTTTTGAGAGATTGCCGACTCTGTACCAACCAACTCATTCCCGGCGGTAATGATTCAGTATTGAGGTCTCTAACTTGTCTGGTCGGCAACCAGCCTCCTTAAAATCAACCGTGTTACTTTTTAAACGCGTTTCAGTTGTAGCACTGAAATGAAATGACATTTAATTCAAGCTGGTTTTACAAACACTTTTCCAAAGTTACACTGCGACGTCGCTTCAACAAATTCCCGGAAGAAGAAACGGCAAGAAACTCCCAAGGAGAGATGTAGACCAAATTAACAAGCGAGGTTACACTGCTCTAGTCCAGTGTTGCATATATACATACGGGTGGTCGTGACCACCGTCAACACGTCCGCTCGTTGGACAGTTACAGTTAAATACAGTGTCACCTCCATTTAATGCCGCTCGATAATTATAGATGGCGACAACATCATATACGCATCATTGCCGAACAATAAGTAGTTATTTGAAATTGCCGAAATCAATAAGAACCGTGAGACGAACTGAGGAACAACAACAAGGGGATGAAGAAGACGAGACAGTTAATTCTTGGACTCCATCGAGCGTCGAACAAGCATTCGATACAGCTAAATTATTAGAAAAACATGTTATGTTTAACCAAGTTGATTCCACAATATCCCACAAGATATTAATGAAATACATAAAAAACACAATTATACAAGAAAACAGACAACGTGCAACAACCGTTGTTGTAGCAAGCAACAAGTGTGTGCGTTATAAATTTTATATTTTATTGGTAAATTTATAGCATAACAGTCAAATGGTACTGATCTTTCCTCTCGCCATTTAAGGAGAACTCTCAATAATGCCACGAAATGTCCGTGAAGTGTCGCCATGCCGAGTTAACGCTGCACAACTGTACGTCATAAGACTCCCAAACACTCACCGTCGAGCGAGGCGGAGCCGTTCTCCTTCTTATAATGAACGTTCTCGATGACCGTGTTCTGCCGACTCAGCTCGGAGCGGTCGTCCGACGCGGCCTTGGTGTAAGGCGACCGTTTTATAGTACTGAACTTGTTATCGCTGTCGTCGTCGTCGTTCTCGTTCGAACTGGAGTACGACGCGTCGAACATGTCGTTCTCTAGAATGTTCTGCTTGATCATCGGCTCGCTCCTCGCGTCCCCTATCTCCCGGTAGGAGTCGTCTTTGTACCGGTCGTAGCCGACCGCGCCGAAGGAGCCGGGCTCGGTCTCGGTGCCGGGGCTCAGGTCTGCCGGGTCGATGATGGGCTCGTGCTGGATCTGCGACGGACTTTCGAGGCTCAGTTTGATCTTGTCGATGTTCTTCATCGGACTCAGCTCGGGTTGTTCGATGACTTGCTCTTGCGGTGTGTTATCGTCGGTT
>PDGT01000116.1:0-50320 GCA_003671415.1 Megathymus violae | reverse complement strand
TCTGGCTGAACGTGTTGATCCGCTGCGCTATCACCGAACTGCGCACTGGTTTCTCCGGTATTGAGTGTGATCTGCGAGGAAAAGTTTCAATTATTATTTAAATTCAAAATCACTTTACACATCATAATATCCTTAAAAGTATATAAAGAACTATAAGCTATTAACTATAACTTAAAATAATGTAAAGAAGGAGAAAATTGGCATTCTCTATCAGCAAATTACAATAAACAACAAACCAACATATTTAAGCAAAGATAACCGTTGTCATTATATTTATTTAGAAAATATACAGTGAAATCATATAAACAATATCTACATTATTATTTATAAGATTCCAATTTTAATTTGACATTTTCCATTTGAAAATACAGTCGAAAAATCTGTTATTGTAATTATTGTTAATGTAATAAATATAAAAATATCTTGTATTAGTGTAAGTGGACTACCATCGTAACTCTCAATAAATAAATAAATTAAATTGCAAGTACAAAACATACATTATCTCAACAACATCTGAATAACATTATTGTTGTACTGTATATGTTAATATATTAATATTGTCGTTTGTGCGTTTAACAGTTATCGATTAACTTTTAAAGGATTCGACTGTTTGACACCGAGATACATTTGTTTCGTAGACAATGATTGATAGTTATGGCAGGTTCTATGAAGTGGTGCTATGTGTAAGCTCTATCAGAATGTATATTTACGCACACATAGGTCCGTTCACCCTCACGCGCATACACACGCATGCACGTAAGCATGTACGAACGCACGCACGCACATACGTACTTATCGCACACAGAAAATCACCTGCTCACACATACCTGCTGGTGATCTGCCCCTGCGCCAAGTTCTGCTGGAACATTGCACGAGCATTCGCGGTGGAGGCTCCTATAAGCTGCCGCGCCTCCATCGAGCGCTGTCGGCGGAGCGCCTCGCTTGCGCTTACACCCGCCACACCCGCTTCAGGACTTAGGCTCCTGATGACGTCGGAAAATATATATTGACACTGACACAACCACCGACCTCTATAATATAAATACAATGGATAGATCAAAAAAAGGAATCGAATAACATCTTCATTAAATGGCTCCTCTACATTGCAATCGAAATATGAAAATGACATTTTTAATATATTTGCCCAAAAAATACTTTCCGTATGTTTAGCGTGCGGAAAGTTATTCTTTTCCGCACTAGTGCTTTTTGTTTTCCTCCTGCATATAATCTCCAAATGCATGAAAGAGGTTTTTAATCAAACATTTTTTGTACAAAATTTTTGTATGAAATGACTATTTTACAGCGTATACATGAATTACTCACCCTTAAATACAGAAAAACCAGAGGTAGGCCAGGCACCGCTGTGTGAAGTAACCAATAGTCTGAATCGAACCTTAAATTTGGCCTTCAAAACGCTCTATCAAATATCATTCTCAATAATCGTTCAAACTGTTATATTAATTACTATTTGCCCAAGGATTAAACTGTTGTTCATAGATTTCCTTTCGTTGTTTTATTTTTCCGCAAATGTATTAGAAAACGTCGTTCGATCGTGCGGAATTGTCATTTTCACTCGTCCGAGACTCGTGAAGTAATGACACGCTTTCCGCACTTGTATCGAAAAGTACTATGATGTTTGATTCTAAAAGGTGGGTGTTCCCTACCGAGGCAGGTAAGGAATTTACCACCATGTAGAACTTCTCAGTTTCCTGTCCACTTAAATTTTACTGAGCAGACCCTATGATAATTGGTTTTTAAATATAGCTTTAAGTTACTTTTGTTCGTCTGCTTTAGCTCTCTTAGCTGCCTCTCGTTCATCTCTTCTTCTCACTTCTTCCTCCGCTTTCCTCTTCTCCTGAAGAAGAAAAAAATTGGAAACTCTGTACATAACTCGCTCACTAACTTAACACATTAATTATTTAATTTTATCAACAAATTATTCAAATTATCATGAATTATTATTCAATTGTAGTGAAATTATTAAGTCCGCAAAACTAGCCGGATAAAGCGACGATGGGCAAGTCATGTGGCTCGAAGGACCGATAACCGCTGAGGCAGAAAGGGCCTCGAACGACGAGGATGCCTTAATAACAATAAGTTCGCAGACGCACTGACACGCCCGCACCAAAATACCAAAATATCTGTCTTGCAGGTGGTATGGACATACACAGATAATATGACATCACAAACACTCACCACCCGGGAACAAACAATTCCGTATCACCTAAACGTCTGCCCCGACCGGGAATCGTACACGGAACTCGTCGTTCGGCAGGCAGAATACAAAAGAAAACAGCCAAAGAGAAAATTAAAAATAACACAACGGATATCCGTTGACTTCAGAAGACAGAATGGTCCAAAACAAAAGTCACGTGTTCGAGTCATAGGCGAGGTAGACATTTTTATAATAGATAAGTGTTAGTTCTCAGATTATTATCTGTACATGTTGCAACAGGAATTCTCAGTTCGTAGCTACGAGTATGTGATAATTTATTTTAAAAACAAAGGGTTTGATATATCAGTATAACTTTTTAAACAAAATACTATATTACTAATTAAAACATCTCAAAGCATACCTCTTCTCGTCGTTTCCTCTCCGCTTCGACTCTTTTTTTCTCTTCTTGTTCTTCTTTCAGCCAGAATTGATCTCTCTCCTTTGAGTTTATTTCTTGTACTGAAACAAATGTTACTCTTATCGCATTTAAAGTTTTACACAAAATCTCTTCAGAACCAACTTTACAGGAAGGAGGTATGTACTATGTTCTTGTGTGTATTTTTTTTTAACATTCAATAATCCACTTATAACTACAAGATAAAATTCTATCGTAAAAAGCATGCTAGACTTATAATGGCTAGCATATCGAAACATAACATATCGGTTATCGATTATTATTAAAAATTATTATAAATTATTATAAATTATTATAAATTTTTTTTATTAAAATTATTATAAAAAAGTAACAAATGGTATATATAATATAACAAACACCAACCGCAAATAAGCGAATGGTAGGTGTGATATACGTCCTTATAATAACAATCCCAATGGTTATACCTTTTAGTAATTAAAACTTATAAATATTAATTCCATTCCATACCCCTCCGCAGAGACTGTTTTCTGAACTTGATTTCGTCAATCGCTTTCCCCGAAGCACAATCTCCTGTCACAATCTTACAACGCGCAGACATTTTACATTACTCATTTTTACAAGCGACGCTTCAACAACTCCGCTAGTTACACCCGGCACCGCGTACCTGAATGCGGCTACGCTCGCGTTCGCGCACATGTGTTTACAATCTACATTAGCACACAATGCAAAACATCGACTCGACCGGCCGAGACGCATTGTTTTCACAAACGATAAACAATTGAATTCAATGGTGTTTTATATCAATCACTTCAATACTAAATGCATTCTTGCTGTCATCATTACTTGACTAATAAACGCTAGATTATTGAAAAGCTACCCACGAATAATATAATTTCGACCAGTGCAGACGCTTGATAAATGTTACACCAATAGAAAACTTTTTTAGTAGATAGGAGAATTTCCCCGACAACCTATCTACAGTGTTATCTGTCGGTATTCGACATCATACATGGGTGTCATGGCACATGGTGGCATACTTTCGTAGATAACGTCTCTCCTGTACGGACGAAGAGCTTTGACCTTCGTTTATAACTCGTAGTGGGAAGGACTGTTGCTCTCGTTCGATTATGATATGTTCAAAATATAATTATAATTAGTTTTTAATCGCCAATTACGTTCCGATGGGATTGTAGTCAACCAACCATAGGGATCCTTTAGTACCAAAAAAATCTTAAATAATTCAAATATTAAGGACGTTGCTTAGAACTTTACATATTCTATGTAGTAAAACCTTGCATTCAGTTTAGAAAGTTGTTAATTGAAATTGGGAAGAAATTATATCTTTTATTTGAACTTAGCTTATACATACACTTTTCGAATTTTTGTAAAATGTCATTGTAAATGTCAACATTTGGTCATAAATACCTTCTGGATTTAACAGTGATTTTTCTAGTGTGTGTGCATGGGGTGGTCTGGTGAGGGTGTGGTGTGTTCTGATGGGAGTGCGGTGTGACCGTCTGGTTTACAATGATTTGTTTTATATTATTATTGGGACAATAACTATTTTCCTTCTTCAGTTATTTAAAAATACAATATCCATAACTGAAACACAATTGGATATCTGAAATTATTTCTTATTAGTATAAAAGTAAACAAAGGCAATTAAATTCTATTAAAACTCTACATCCAAAATGCTTGACAGCAACATAACATAAGAGTAGAAAAAGTATGCACAACGATCATGAATCATATTCGATTGACGAACGGAAACGCATTTGTTACGATAATTAAATGGTTATAACTATTGGTTACATTGGTACCTAAATAATAAAATTAAACTTCAAAATTTTTATCGCAATAATTTTATAACACAAATTGCAAACACAACAAAATTAAATGTTATGTTATTCCAAACCAGGATGTTAATTATTGAATTGACGAAATACACAGACGATGTAAAATATAATTCGATAATAGTACTGGAAGACCAATTTATATTATAGGTCTACCGCTTCCGTCTTGGCTCGTCTGCGGGCTACTACCATGATAAAAATACTCAAACACTCCTCGCCACTTAGGTTTGAGAGAAATACTCTGTCCGCATGCACAATAATCTCAGCCTTAAGAAATTCAAACTTTAATACCAAACCCAATTAATTTAATTTTAAAGTAAAAAAGGAAATTACTGCCGAACCTGTTCCTTATATACCTGGACTGCTATTGACAAAGAGAGCCATGGGTGTCTACCTACTCTTTTGGAGCCCGTCTCTCATATTCTCTATGCTATCATATTAATCTATGCGCAAAACACAAGGGTATCACCTGTATGACATGAAGAGAACTACTGCACATACACGAATACTTCATCGGAACAAAAGATGGTAGTTGGCATCTCTATAGGTACCTGGATTAACTTTCTGATAGGTAGTGCCGATGGGTCCGCTGGGCGGCAACTCCTCTAGCCGGCTCGACTTGACGTTGAACGCGGAGCCGGCCTTGGCCAGCTTGTCGAGTAGCAGCTTCTCGTCCAAGTCGTCCTCGGTGCGCGCGTGCATCGTCATGTGGAAGCCGGTGAATAACTGCGCGACATGTTTCACGTGGTTCGCGCAAGTACCCTTGCGGACTGTTGGAGCGCCTTCACCCTGCGATAGGATATCACTATAATCACTTCAACGGCTTAAACCCATTAGCGCCCAACTACGAGACACCAATCTTACCACGGTGTAGTTGCCAAAGTAATGGAAGTTCTTACGCCACCCGAGACCCTAGAAATAGCTTACAGACTTCTATCTGATCATAACGACAGAAACCAATAGCTCACGACAGAAATTGAAGCACAAACTCATTCATAATACCCAATTACCTAATTATCGACTGCGCGCAAAATTGCATATTTCAATTGCTCTCAGGGCAACAAGGCATTGATCTATCTACGCTACATTATTTAAATTCTTATCATTCTATTAACATTTATTGTATCTTTAAAAGCAGCAAAAGACTAGGGGTTTGAGCATCAATTTACCCCATGGATGAGCCGAATTTGCATTCTTCATGCACCTTGTTTGTACAGTTATTTGCCATATTAGCTAATTCTGATATGATACAAGTTGTTTCAAGCAGTCTTGTTTTTCAATGTAGTCTTACGACCAACAACACTTAAAATTAAGAATAACCATCTCCTTTCTCTGGAGTAGTGGTATCACCAAATCACAACCATGAATACATATATATATGCATACATGGTTGTGATATATAGAGAACATATATACATATAGAGGGCTGTGGAAGAAGAAATTTCGCTTCTATCGTCGTCGGAAGACGATTCGCCGAAGGAATAAAAAAAATCTATTTTGTATCGAGGTCCAGAAAAGATTGGATATTTCACTTGAAGTCCAAAAATATTAAAATATGTCTTCATATTTTATATCTGTGATCAACATTACATATAACTGTGATTATAATATTTACCATATTTATTCAAAAAGAGCTGTAATTGTTTTCGCTCATACATAATAATGTTAAGCTAGTGTTCGTCTTGTGGCCAAAATTAGGTCATAATTATTAAATTACATTCTGTTTACATTTTTTATTCCTACCGTGAAAGCTATTCAAGAACTACCAAACAACAAAAATAAAGAAAATCGGGTGACACAGAGGAAAAAAAAGGTACTGAATTGTTTTTTATTTGTCCATTTGTACAAAATCTTTTCTGTTGATAATACGAAAATTCCTCAATAGCTATTAAACAAAACTAAAAAAGGAAATCATTTACCAAGCAAAGAAAAAGTGATACTAAGTTTTCCCTATAATTTATTTGTTATACATAGTACATATTACATTAATTCAAAATATAAATTGGGCTAATAATTATTTTGGGAACTAAACTAGAATATAAACCCAACAAAAACATACAAAAAACAAGCTGTTGTTAAATAGATAACACTGTAATGACAGCATGACTAATCTTTTTTACCCTATCTTATCTTTATCTCAAATGTTCTACTCGCCTGCCAGTTGATAAGCACATATTTAGATATGCTGCCATTGGGAATGTCCAGTTTGAGGAAGGCATATTGTATCTTGCCACTGTTCAAATCATCTATCAATTCAATAAGACCTCCATCTCCTTTGCTCACGAACTTCAAGTCATTTGTTAGACCATCATAGCCAAAGAGTGCCCTGTAACCAAGAAATAATGATTTCGTAAATGTTCGTTGAAATCCTTTACGGCTAACTTCATGGGTTTTTCACTACTGGAGCACCAGAATACAAAGGGTTTAAAAGAGGGTTTACAAAGAGCCTACTGACCAACCCCCATGTCTGGTATTCTACAGCATTCAAAAAGACCAACCACCACTATTTAGCATTAACCATTAAAACATATTGCTTAACTTAACTTAGATGTCATTTGAAAGGCACAACAGTTAATTAATATTTGCTATCAATCACTCATTCAATTATCAACCACTTCCCCAATTATGCTGTTAGCATAGGAGCTTATATGAAAATAAGTATATTTCGACATTTTGACATTGCATGATTTTATCCATCTATTTATCAGTCTTTAGAAGTTCACAGCTGGATATAGGCCTTCTCTAATTAACACTACTCTGATCAACCTTGGACCCTTCGAATCCAAGCGCTACCTGGTGTTTACATTGAATCTAAGGATGGAATGGGAGAAATATATTTTTCCTTTAAACAAAGCATGGTTAATTCCTATAAATTAATTCCTATAAATGAATGCTGTAAGTTATTACTTAACTTGCATCATGATAGAACTATCAATTGATTGTCTGTAATATGGTTTGTCATTTGACATTGTTTGATACCTATTGTTAAGCAATGTTAAAAGCTTGCTGGCAGCAGGACAACTTCCAACATACAGATCAGCCACTGACCTTTTCAGTGATCCACACTGAAGCAGTGAGGTGGAATATGCTCTAGGTATCTTCATTAATAACGAAACATCACTTGTCGTCCGTCACAGAAAGATTGAAGTAAATACATCCTCAATGTAACCATAAAATATAATCTACCAGATTACTTTGCATGAATCACTCACTACAATTACCATTCCACTTATAATGTGAACAACATATGGCAATGTTTATGATAATTATCTGTTGTAAATGGGAATAAACATAAAGAAAATATACTTCATTCAATTCATCATTCCCTTACATAAGATTATCAATGTCACATTTATATTGACTGTATATATTTATTGCTTCAAAAGGAAGCTTGAGGACAATGCAATGCAATTAAATTAACAAACAAATTACCATTACCACAACTTTCCTGTTACTTTATTTATTTGATTTATTAAACATTTAAACATGTAACTAGCTCATAGCTACATATAAACAAGGCTTTTCAACAAAAAATAAATATTAGCAAACAGTGACTCAATAGTCCATGTTACCAAATTAACACAAACTAGTGTCAATCATTTGTAGGATAAGCAATGGCAAAGCAATTTTAGATAAGCAAACGATCTAAAATTGAATTATAATCTTTGATATACAATGTTAATAGAAAAATACAAAATATTCAATTGTGCCCCAGGTATGAATGAATACAATACAGGTCTGCATGCTTCTTAGGGTTAATTACAACACCTATTTATAATTTTTTGAGTTTAAACAATGTTTATAATCAAATAACATTTTGTGTGACACCCCTGATGCGGGGCCTTTTGTGCAAAGTACGTGAATTTTGTGACTGTTGAACAAGCAGGGCAACAGAGATATTTTTAATAAAACTTTTATGGATATACCAAATTGTGCCTATAGATTTATCATACAATTTTGTAATTCTGTTAAACTAGGCATGTTTAGAATCTTAATCATTGATGTATTGTTGCTTGGGTGGATTAAGATAAATTGCTTTATTTACAACTTTTGTTAGGTAGAACATACTTTGATTAATGCAAAGTTTCTTAATGATGCTGTACTGTAATTATTATGTTCCTGAAAATGTAGATTTAAGATGTCACAAAAACCAAAGTCTGAGAACAATCATCCTTTGTTACCCAAGTGTCTGGTCTAGCCAAGAATCAGACACAGACCATCTGAACTTGGCACAATCAACTGTGCTACAAGAATATCATGTTAATATGCAATACATGTGGTTTATATATAAAACAAACAGTAAACAAATAGTGAACCTCTTCTAAAATTAAATTATTATAAAGGATTACAGAAGAATCAGCATTATGACACATAAATTATGTCACAAATAATGGTATGTAATGTACAATGTACAATGATAATATTCATATCTTAAATGAAGCTTTTTATTGGTGATAAGAGTCAATAAAAAATGTATTTATGCCCAACATTAATATGAATAAAACATATTATTTGTTAGCTCCAGCAATATCTAACAACCAAGATTTAATTTTACAAATCGTATATAATAGAAAAGATAACATACCCATTTCATATAGGTAACTTATTACTATGTATACCCAAGGTAAGTTCAAAGAACTTTCATTTACCTGTTATAAAATATTAATTAGTTCGTGCACAACAAAACAGGTTTTAAACTGTGACTCAACTAAATAATTATTGAAAATTTCAAACAAAAGCTCCACTGAACAGCTTCAGCCAAGCTCACATGCAAAAAGAGAATCTCATTTATATATGTACTTTTGATTCAACTGTAATTTGCAGCATTATAGTGGACTATAGTTAATATATCACTACAAACATTTCATATTTCAATTAGCACGACTATTTATTTAATTTCTGCTACAAGTAGGTCGCCACTAAAGGCGATATAGATACATACCAGTTTGTGTCCGATTTTTCATCTAAAACATCTTTCCACGCCGCGATCATTGCCTCCTTATGTTTGTCCAGATTTATAGCCATTTTACAAAGTAAACGTTCATGGAGTCAAGCTCTATATCAACAAAATTATAAAAAGCAGGGAATACCGTAGCCTGACTCACAACAATCCACATTACCAGTTTACCACAGATTACGGGGCAGTCGGTGGTATCAGCAGACGAGACAGAACATGACCACAGAATACTAAAACTTGACAGAATAATAATACTTTCACCGACAGCAGACTAGTTATAACAACAATATTCTCTGTGTAGTGAACATTAGTATGGTGAAAATAAAAAAAACATTGACATTGAAAATATAAACCAATGAAAGTCTAATAATTTCTAAAATTTTTAGTTTTATATGTATAATAACAATTGGTTTCCGCTTCACGTCAGTTACATACTATTAACTAATACAAACTTATTATTTGATTTAGTATCCAGCAGTATGTGAGGCAATCAAAATTGGTTTGACTACTCCAACAACAACATGAAGCATTGAACGTACATTTAGCATGTTAGGACGTGTCAAGAAGTGGAATCGCTCAACGATGGGAGACGCGGGGCTAAACGGCCTTTGCATGCTTAGTATTCACAGGAAAAGTGTAGAGGAGGATACTGCCTGCGCCCATTTTACTAGCTCATATATTGCAACCAAAAACATTAAAATTTCACTGTTGATTCTAAGAGGGTCTATCACCTTCCTGTTAGCTTCATCTTAGCCAGACTGGTAAAAATATCCTCTCATCATGTTCGATTACAATCGGTTTTAACTTGAAATTGGTTTGACCGTCTATTTGACGTTAATACTATGCTATCATACTTAGTTATGTTACAGGCGCTATTATTATACCTCTGACATTAATGATCTGCGTGTGCACGTGGGCATACAATAAACAAAGTTCTCAAATCCAAATTCTTCTAATAATTTAGGTATTTTGTAAATACACTTACGCACGTCATTTTTTGCATCTACTATCATTTCGAAAAGGTGCTTTACCAAAATATGAAACTTACAAAGTAAGTTTTAGCTTACCTACAGGCTGTGGTTTAACGCGTCGCTTAAAAGTTCCCATAGGTAACTTACTTATCAACTTTGGAACGTTATTGTAAAAATGAATTCCAAGTCCCATAAAAGAATGCTGTACCTTTTGAAGACGTTATGAAGAAATAACCAAATTATGCTTATTTCTTGTTTCATGACTGTGTGTATCTATTATTTTTCTGCTTATACATTTTTTTAATAAATAATAAATTACTATAAGTATATTGACAGGCTACGATGAGTAGACTTATTTTTTAAAAAATTTCCATTAAAAATCACGTGAATTTTATTTACATAATTGCTCTTTTCTGCAATACAAACATTAAATCAATGTTAGCTGCCTTGCCCCATATTACGATACCTTAAGACATGCGACTATGAAAATAGGCAAAATAAATAAATCTTACTGTCTCTATTTCCGTAAAATGATTTATCCTTTTAATAGCAAAAACAGACCTATTCAGTCTACCTACGGGAACCGATATAAGGGCGCCTCACTGTAATTTCACCTGCAAACAGTACAATGTCTCCATTATTGTTAATACAATGCGGCAAATCGTTAATATAAACTAGAAAAATTAACGGACCTAGAATCGAGCCTTGTGGTACGTCCATTATAATTGATGATCCGATGATTTGGCACTGTTTATGCTAGAAAATAAAATCTGATTCTTCAAATAGGACATGTTCTACTTGTTGTACAGACATACCTTCAATTAAAATCTGTATAAAACAGACAGTTGTTTTATTAACAACCTATACTATTGTAACCGTGGCATTGTTATTAATCATATTATGAACCTAAGTAGCGCCATATAGTTGTAATACATAAAACATTGGTTATGATTTATAAAACTGATATTGAGTCTGGTATAGTTGGGTAAGTCAAAAATTAAACCTTGCATTATTTCGCAACCGATTTTTTTTAAATGCAATGTTGTTTAGATAAATATTACTAAAGGGGTAAAATTTGATATTTTCACTTAAAGAAAATAAAAAGAAGTTTTAAATTGAATTATTTTCGCCTTAAGTCTTTATATATGCAGAAAAAATAAGTACACATTTCATTATTAATGTACACTAAACAATCGCCATTAACACTTTTGTCTTTCATAATTCTACAGCTTTTAGCTTAATATTTTACTTATTTATTGAGTACCTACGTAAACATTTGCAATTCATTACGTTATGACGTTCATATATAAATCATTCAAATACAGTTTATGATTTGTAGTGTGGATTTACTAAATATATTATTATACTAAAAATATATTATAATAAAAATATATTAAACTAAATTAGTAATATTAGTCTTCTTTACAACAATCCACGAACACAAACAATGAATGTTATGAATGCCTGCAAAATAACACCCAGTATAAAGAATACTCTTAACGACTCTAGTATTTACATTTATATGCACTTAAAAAACTTTGTAACTAGCTTTGTAAAAACTAGCGTAAATTAACTTTATGGTTATAACTGTGTATTAGAAGTGGTCGAATTTTGACACCAATATCATCGTTGTAAAACGGAGTAGCTTAAGCAATTAAATCTGCGTATTCAACAACAGATTCATTTAAAACCGCATTGTTTTCTTCATTTGTCTTCATCGTCTCGTACCATGAGATAGCCTCGACAATAAAATTATGTAGAAGACCTCCGTAGAGGTTCTATATATCTTCTGCTATTGTTAAAAATGCTGATTTGTCTAATTTCCTCATAGTTTCTGGGTGAAGCTTCATAAGAGAAAATGCTATCTTATATGTTGAAGAAAAACGATTTTTAGTGAAGAAATAATATAATCTAAATGTGGAACAAAAATAGATATTCCGAGAATTCTTCCACATTTTCAGATGCTTCATTTGATCTGTAAATTTGTTTTGTCACTACTCGAGGAGGCTTAAATTCAACATCCAGTTTTTCGCAATTTTTTTTAGCTTTCTCGAAAATAACCTTAAAATCCGTAGAGATTAGGCACATTAGTTAATTTATTTACGTGATCGTGTATTGCCTTTATATTCATATTGACTTCTTGTAATTGATTGCACACGGGTTCAAGTTTTTATTGATTCATCAAGATTTCAATTTTTAATATATAAATTTGAAACATAAAACATAATGATTCTAGAGAAAATATGTGATGCAAGAGTTTAAATAATGAATGATAGGTTGCAAACTTTTTTTACTATGTATTAGGGATATTGGTTACTATTTCTTTTCTCTTTCAGTATAGTATAACAAAAATTTGAAGTATTGAAGTAGTTTTTTTGTAACCTTATTCTCCTCTGTATGCAAATAATAAACAACACATTTAATGATTTGGGTATAAACACCAACACCACATACCTGGACTACCTAGTGTGTCTGTATCCGGCCTGGATGTCTTAATATGAAATGAATCATTTTCATCAGAATGATCATTACGTTTTTTAGACAGAAAACGTCTTATGTGACTCATATCTTGAACAATAATTAATAAGCTACACAACAAATCACTTAACAAGGACTACAGATATACATGTATAATTCTATATTTTACATTAGTCAATACTATAATGTATAGGTGCAGATACACCTCCCTAAAAAAATCCTGGCGGCGCCCATGGCTAGGAATGACCGGGTCCCTCGCTCCCATCTTGGCCAGCATTGTATCGGTAATGCCATTAATGTTACCATCTAATCGTTACCATGATCCAGAGAACTGGACAGTCGGTTTATATTACAAAAAGTTATATATTTTAATATATAATACAAAAATCAGCACAGTAGTTCGTATGTGCTTATTTTGACATTGCAATTGATGAAATTTGTTTACTCTTCTGTCGGAGTCGTCGACATGTATATTTATAAAAAAAATATTTTCAACGCTCCCACGCCGATGAAAACGTTGTAACATTGTACTACATTTTATAACCATCAGTTTGGACCTACTTTCTAATGTTGGTAATTTTAGTGTTCATATGCAACTGAACTGTGCGGAACGGATTGACCGGCAGACAAAATTATTACGAATTCTTCCCGTCGCTATACTACTCATATACCGCAGTCGCCCATGTTCGTGTTTAGTTTAACGTTTATAACTTGTTCAAATTCAAAATCATTTAATCAGCCAGGTTTCAGGTAGACTGTAAATACACTTATGCACGTAATTTTTTGTTAATAGTACTGTTGTTTCGAAATGGTGCTTTAACATTTAGGAGAAGAAACGGTGGAAGAATCTTTTGAGCAATTATTTTAAAACGCCATAATAAAGCAATTACAATGTAAGTTTTAACCTGCGTGGAACTAATTTCGGTACTATTATTTCCAGGCGCCCTTGACATTAATATATTATTTACTTACAGGCTGTGCTTTAACAGGTCGATTAAAAGTTCCAATAGGTATAGCACGTTTCCAGCTTTGGAACTTTATTGTAAAAACGAACACCGAGCCCCATTAAAGATAGCTGAAACTTTTAAATATAACAAATACATGGATAGACATCTGGCACTGATTCTTACTATTACATTAATGTATAATTTAAACTTGTACCATTTTAAATGTATTGGATCTCACGATTTTTTAATTTTATAACGATATTTCAACACAATCACGACGAAACCCGCCGCACGTATATTGCTATTGTTAAGAACGCGCGAACGTACAATGCGCGCGCATACTTTCAAACGCATGCTCTTTTCGTACTACTTTTATTCAGTCTAATGAAAACCGTAACTGTATACTCTGTAGCCGTAGTTCATAGTCGCGGCATACGACTTGCCGCATAAACACGAATTTTCGCGCGCCATGGTTTGTTTACATTTTAATACAATAAAAACAAAGTGAAATATTTGGTGAAGTAAAGACAATGTGGGTGGATGTCAGCGGACGGGAAAGACACAATTATTTGACTCAAACAAATGGTTGTTTTATTCCCGGGTAAGTAATTAATATTAATTAATTTACTTAATTTTGTATTTGCTCGGATTAATGGGTTTGTGTGTGATTTAAGAATGTTGGGGTTACCACCATTCAAAAAGCTTTTGAATTCATTCGGCTAAGATGACTTTGAGAAATCGCAATTAAGTACATAAAATAATATATCATATTTTTTATCGTTTTCATGAATTAATTAGAACGTTGACGGATTCTGATAACCGTAAAATCGTGATTGAAACTTAAAAAATAATTGCGATCCACTAATGTGGGTGTTGAAGAAAATTTTAAAGACACAAAAAAAGTTCTCAACGGTGAATTATAAAATATTAACGGACTTCGATTGAATTTTGAATAAAAGTTATTTATGTATTATGTATAAATGTATTGTTTGACGGATTCGTATTTGCATCGATGCAACATCATATTAATATCATATGTATGATTACCCTCTATGGCGTGTTTGAAAGGAAATCAGGAAAACAAAGGAAAACAGAGCTTTCAATAGTATCAACGGATTTGTCTTAGTTCACAAACACCAAAATGATTTGAATTCAACGGTTCTTTTATACAAAACCAGTCGAAAAACCTCCTCTGGTCATATCGTCAAGTCGTTATTTTGAGATCCGATTGAATATTGAATATACACTCTCTCCTCTGAAACTAGTTTTTAGTGTATTTTTTCAAAATATTTTTATTTCCCGTTTTAAATACCAAAGTGTGCCGAAAACTCCGGCATCATGCCTCAGGTCTACAACCATTGTGAATAACAGAGTACACAGAGCCTTCATCCTGACCATATTCTCACGCAATTTTACATCTGAACAGACCTAATGAAATGACGAAAATCTTAGGTTTTGGAGACTGTGGAAAATGCAGTACATCAATTTTTTTTACTTTCTGCGAAAATCCCATCATTTGATATGTGAGATTATCGAACGGTAGTTATTACCCTTGAAAGAAGAAAACCCTAAAAACGATACCTATATATTATATATAGTTTAGTACAATCTACTTTACTATAGTTCCTATAATTAGTTTGTTGTTAAAACACTTACTGAGAAATCAGCAATTATCATCATCTTATATCAAACAAATAAACAACTAAACAATATTTATCAGATTTTTATGTAAGCCTGTCACACAAACATCGCAGAAGTAATTTGAATAGGAATTTCTCGGTTGGCTTACTCTTTAGCTCTGAACACGGAGATCGAACATTTGTAAAATATGTTCATTAATCACGCCATGCTATAAAATATTAAACAAGTAACAATAATGGTATAGACTAAAACTAATTGTAAAACCATGATGGTGTTCTATTCGATCAATATTATTGTTATATTATATTATTCCTACCCATCAGACTTTAGAAATCTACTGCAGGTTCCGAAAGACTGGTTGGGCAAAGTGGTTTTTTAAGGATGTTTGTATCGTTTTTTTTTTGAATGAATTAAAAGGAAAAAAATATTTTAAAATGCTTTGATAATCTTGTTAAAGATTTATTATCAGGTTTCTGTTTTCATTTATTTTTATAACATACGTAACAAAGTACCTCATTTGTCTAACTTTTGATTTCTTATTAACGCGGAACAGAAAACATTATGGATATTTAGTTAATTGTAAGGGTAGTAAACTAAGTTTTTACTAGTTATTGTAATAAATTAATATATTTTTGATTCACGAAACTAGGTAAAGGATTCCTAAAACAACAAAACCGGAACGAAGTTGAGGCGGGCCACTACTGCCTAATAAAATGCATAACAATTCCATTAGGTGCGGGTATTTGTAAACGTAAGGATTATGTTACTAAGTGTAATCAAAATAAAATAATCTAGATCTTATATATATAAAGTTTCTTGCGAACATGAGTGATAATGATTACGGGACTAGATTACACCAACCTTGAGTCGCGACACATAAAATCGCGGATGGTCTACGGAATATAGAGCAATTTTCATTTAGTCTTTAAGACGCATGGAGTAGACAACTTATTCCATTAGTGGCTGAAAGTTAGACAAATGAGTGTTGCCATCCTTTTCCTTTTCGTATCTAACAATGAAGATGGTAATAATGTTCGACCATAAATGTGTATCATAGAAGCGTTGTGAGCTTATTATCTACCTACGTGACCAATGAAGTAATATACAAAACTACTTGTGCTATATCCTCGTCTGCTATTAAATTTAATGACTAGTTTAAAATAAAACATAATCCTACGCTATATATAAATATATCCTATAACTATATTTATTGTTCCTTCTAATGGACTCATTACTGAGACAATTTTTCTTCAAGCATCAGCAAATTGTCGTATACATTCGTACACATCACAGCTACTGAATTACAGAAATAATATCAAGGTGTGAATATTTTGTACATGGTGGTATGAGCGTGTAGACAAGAAATAAATATGAATTTTTTCAAGACTCTATTGTTAAATATTTCCCATTCAATATGTTTTAACAATTACGTTTTCTCATAAAAATGAAATTCGTGCCTTAATTTTCACAATTATCATTTTAATAATAGGTGATCATTTTATTTAACGCAATATTTGGGTTATCGAATCCTTATACTGTACTCTGTACCTTATGTGTACTCACCGTAGCCAGTCAGTGTATATATAGTAATTTATTATTTATTAAAAAAAAAATACGTATAAGCAGAAAAGTGATACACACAATCATCAAACAAGAAATAAGCATAATTTGGTTACATCTGCATTCGTCTTCAAAAGGTTCAGCATTCCTTTATAGGGCTTGGAGTTCGTTTTTAATACGCTTTTATTAGCTCGGGTTGTATCTATGTATGTATGTATGTAACGGAATCTTTGAGCTTAATTTTCACTGGTTTCTAAAAGTCTGATCAACTTGAAACTTTGCACACATATCAAGGGCCGATGACAATGCAATAATTTGATAACAGTTTCCCATTATCCTTATTAGGACGGCCAGGATTCATAAATTCTTTTTTATTTAGATCCACTGTAGGAGAGTGGGAAAGATAGAGCTAGCGCGCGATCTGCGCATGCCTGCACTTCCAGTCAGAGTTACTCTTACTGATTTCTGGAGTCTACGACTTACTCTTTCGAAGTTGCTCGGGGACGCGGTATTGCTCAACGGGGACCAAAATGTCTTTAGGATAGTTGCATTCTAACCTTGTTTATTCCTTACACATGCGTGGGTACTAATAAGTCTCATAAACGCAAGTTACTCTATTTAATATTCATATAAGATGTTATATAATAACCGTGATTTATAAAAGCTTCTTATTAATTACAATAAAATAATCAGAACATAAATTTTGAAATTATTTTACAGAACAAAATTCGACAAGTAAATAAGATATTTATCGTGATCAAAATCTTTTAATTAATAATTTTATTTATAAAAGTACAATCAACGAAAATGAATTAAAATAAATAATAGTTTAAAAACATTAAAAAAACACGCTTTTATTGCTAATTGAACTAAAAAGTAGAAAATAATTTTTAATTACAAAGAGTCTTTATTACAGTAGTAGAAGGTCGGACAATCAATCATAATTAAGTACCTCATATAAACATTATAATAAAATTTAAGTTATTAACAAAATAATTCAAATCAAAGTAAAAAGCGTGGGGTGCTCGATATATTAAATATGACACAATCATTCTATTGGCAACTATCTATGAGAGAAAAGTTATAAAAATGAAGTAAAATGCACCCCACGCTTTTTACTTTAATATAAAAGTGTGTTTTTTTAGTTTTTTTAAACTATTATTTATTACAATAAGATTCCTAAGTCGTTACGCGAGTTGCCCATTGGAACGTTTAAGCGTCGCATTAAAACACAACTTATGGGCAAGGGATATTATAGTATAGATGAGTACATGAATGACAAGGATGCCTGGACAAAATTAGTGTCGAAATCAGTTCCGCACAGATATAAACTTTTGTAATTACCATATGTTGTTTAAAAGATGTGCTGAGGAGATCCTTTCGCCGTTTGTTCTCCTCATTGTTAAAGCACCTTTTCGAAACGGTGGTAGAAGCAAAAAATGACGTTCATAAGTGTATTTATTGAATACCTATATGATTAAATGATTTTGAATTTCAATTTGAATTTCAGTTTATAATATTGAGTCAAGAAAAAAATATTTCCTTTTAATGACCCTTAATTATAAAGATGTGTATCATGTATTTATATTAATCTTATAATATTTCTAACCTCTACATTGCTAAAAGCTAATGAAATGCTGCCATAATAATATATAAAACAAGCCGGGCGAGGCCACCAATCCCGGAAATAATATTTTCCCTGTTCACTGACTCTTGTGAGGGTAGAAAAGATGGGAAAATGTGATATCGCTGTCATGTGCGTATAAATTATCCGCATTAAATTCTCATATCCGAATAACCCTCTATATCTTCATTCACAAACGCTTCATAAACGAGGCTCAATATTTCTTATAACTGGAAGTCGGTACGTGAAATATTCATGCTTCTAAACGATTAAACGAAGAACTTCTTCACGGTATATAAGGTAAAGTATTTAAATAAATACTTCGCGAAAATCACAACTTTCAAAATGCGTAATACCTTACAAATTTAAAAAATTACAGTGCTACAGTAACTATTAATTTGAATCCAATTATTGTTTATTTACCTACACCTTAGTTTTACGAAGGACTGACAAAAAATTATGATTAAGAAAGAATGAAACAGATAGACGTAAGGTAACTTATCTGAGTTATCTAAAGGTATCATAGGTTTTCCCGTGGACACGATGTAGTGAAAGCGATGGGCTCGAATAAAGAGTACAGACAATAGACGACCGTTCAATAGTAAGATAGTGAAAACTTCTTCGAATCTCGATTGTTCTCACGAACTCGATTCGCTTCGATTCTCCCGCGCCTAGCAAACTGGCTGGCCATGACAGGAATGCGTAATGGTGCAATGGAATTCCGTCCTTAATGCTCCATTATCAAACGTGATAGTTATATATTAAAGATCAATGCTATAATCATTGTCATCAAAGGTTATTAGCTATTGTTCGTTGCGTTTGTCGAAGTAATTGAGATAATAATAATTATTGAGATAATAAAAGGCGTTTAATACTTAATACCATCGTACTGAGTGAGGAGCAAAATACTGACGTAAACTTCCTATAAGTTTGCAGTTGCATGGAACAGCTCCAACGGTTTAGAGACGGTACATTTTGTCCTCTTGACTGATGTGACTGTTAGCAAACTACCCTTTAGTGTTATTTTTTTCTTTTCTGGAGCTCATAATACACGTAGCAATTGCCATAATGGAATCGAGTAGGTACTTCAGTTAATGAAAGCCATTTAATTCTGGCGTTCATATAGGTCAATGGTTTATGATGCTGATAATACATTCTCTTGCAAACCGTCTTAATTAACTAGATAAAGTGGAGCATCCAAGAGTGGATAGTTATCCAATACAAATAAACGTTCCAACTCGTAGAATACTGTGAACTATAAATAGCTTCAGATGTCACCGCCCAAGACATGCAAACTAAGTTGCAATGTCCCAAAATTTTCTGCCAGATCTATGCTTAAGTCCCAATTACATAGTACTGAAAAATTAACTCATAATATAGCATAAAGATACGGCAAAATATATTTACAAAATATGCCGTAGTGTATGTGTTTGGTTATAACTATGACAACAGTCTGAACACTGTCTCGTCCTCACGATAACACAGTCGGCGAGGACGGACATGCCGCCTGCGCACGCCGTGTGTTGTCGAGCCAGTGACACAAGGAGTATACCTACTACAATATGCCTTTAAGTTTCTGTTTTAATCGAAACCTACGCTGTTCCTACGAGGGTTGCACATTTAACATCTTGATGACGACGGGATCTTTAAAATATATAAAAAAGTTCTAAATAAAATCGCTGATAATATTAAAAGTCCTTGTAAGTAACACATATGTAAATTTCAGTTTTGTTTGGAAGATTTAAATTGGAATACTCACAAGATATCAGAATTGTCAGTTAAAAATGTTAAATAAAGTATGTATCTAATTTAAAATTTTAATAAAAATAAAATATTTTTCCCATACATTTATGAGTGTTCCATTCGCCAGTTATCACTCCACTTCAAAAGCTGTTTGCTCTTGTTAAATATCTAATGTGGGTAGTCTGAGCCTTGAGCACTTAATTTTACGGGCTCTTCACATAAACCTTGACGAGGACTCCATGTCGATCGATTAATACGTATGACAAAACTTATCTTAAAATTTCAAATGTCAGACCTTAGTTCACGCAAAAAAGGTATTGGAATATTAATAATATCTGACTTAAGCTAAAATATTGTTTGGAGGTCCGTAGAATACGAGAAATTAATGGGTTCGTGGTGAAATTTGAATTGCTTAAACTGAATCTCGCTGCTAACCTAATGATTTATCTCTGAGAGTCACCCTGAATAATATATCAAGTATAAACTTGTTAACCATAGATATTTGAAACCAAGTGGCTGCCCTTAAAAACACTGAATGGTAACAAAAAATCATTAAGACAAATAGGATCACAGGTGAAAGACTTAGGGTTTCAGGCGGTCCATCCATCCTCGAGTCCAAACAAACGATCCATCCTGTTTGAAGTCATGTGGCTCAGTGCAATTATGCAGTTTAATCCCAACCGTACTAGCTGACACCTTTCTTCTAGATCAATTTTGAAAGGTTGTTACGTGTTTGACTTGTGTGTTTCGGTGACAACGTCGGAAAGCTCCCCCGCTACAATCTTGGCCGGCAATGAAAACGCCTTTAGTGTTGCAGACATCGGTGGGGGACGGTGTCCACTGCTGCTAAAACTACTAGACTAAAACTGCTAGAATAAAAGAAATTTATCAAGTCATTGTTCCAAGTGTGACTGGTATTACTGAAATACGTTGCAATAACTACTTTGTCGTCTGTTCTTTACTATCATAGAGCGGTATCCTAGTATTTTATTTACTTTTGTTAGTATCTATTACATCGTAAAAAGTATTAACAAGGAGATCGACGGTCACTTATCCTTGGCCCCTCAGTTACCGTCGAATTAACGTTTTACTTGAGATTAACTTCGTTTCTAAGTCTTCCCCCCGTATAAGTTACAAGACTTAAAATTTGTTTTTTTTTAAACTTCGAAGTGGTATTGTTGATAAGCATTTATTATAAAAACATTCTCACAATTTACGATACCATGAGGTTAACGTATGGCGATACAATCTATTACTAATAAATAAAATTGAAGTGTCTGTTTGTAATATTAAAATAACCGCTTTTTACTAAATGCATATGAATGTATATGCATATGATTGGTGCATATACCAAAATAACATTTTTTACAATTTTTGTCTATCTGTTTGTTCTGGCTAATCTGTGAAACGGCTGGACCGATTTTAACGGGACTTTCACTGGCAGGTAGCTGATGTAATAAGGAGTAGGTAACTTAAGCTACATTTATTTATAGAAAAATTCTAAAATTATGAAAAACAAAAAACAAAAAAAACTTTTTTGTTAAATTCCACGCGGATGAAGTCGCGGGCACAGCGAATAAGCTAAAAGCGAACTTTTGGGTCGTGAGAATTTTCAAAAATATTTATATCTAGACCTAAATGGTAAACAATCGCATCACACTGGCAAATATATAAAACTGTAAACATATCCGTTTAACATGTGAATTTATTCATCAGAGATTTTTGTTAATTAACATGTTTCCAATATTTACAATGCGTCTGTTCACTAATGGCTCTAGAAAGTCTTTGTATTTAACTATATGTAGTAATATAGCCAAAACATGAATGTTGTTGTAAGTCATCATTAAAAAAGATGCACTTATAAAAACATTATGACATACCGAACGCTTGAATCTATCGAGTAATCAATTAACGTAGTGCTTCAGCCTGTGTAGACAAATATACTTTTCAAGCACTGTATACTGGAATCCAGTTTAAATTGAATTTCAAGCATTCCTTTCATTTCTCTATAGAAATGTACACAGTTCAATTAAAGTTGAGTACTTGTATAGCACCTTCAAGCCTTATCTGGATCTAATTTCAGATAGTATCCTGTGTCAGAAGCAATTTTCCTGGTATATATCGCATTTCGCATTTCGCTGTATTGGCGTCGATAAGGCACAATATCTTTTAGTAATCTTGTACGGTTATGGCGTTATCATCGCGGCGTCGCCGTCGGGGCGGGTGGTGCCAGGCACATCGCTATCTCGACTTGTAACCTCACGTTTTAATATAGGCTTCCTTCATAAAGCGCATGATATCCGCAGTAGTAAACTTTCAAACTACCAATTTAGACTTCGAAAGAGATGCCTTTACCAGGTACTAAGTACATAACATATTCTTAAGGATTATTTACATTAGTTGCCTTAATTATATAAGAACGCAACCGTTTATGGTCTATGGTACAACTACGATATTAATTCTTATTGAAAGTAACTGATAATAAATCGCTTTCACGTCATATAGACTGGATTAGCATGAAAATACTGATTTCTTAAGGATGTACCTACTTACATACTTACTTATGACTTAGTTTACACTGTTATTTGATACAAAGGTTTTGAATTTTTCATAAGTGCAAGAATTTCTCTTTTCTTTTCACTCGTAGGGATATCTAAATATTTTTAATTTTTAACCTCCTGATCTATAATGAGTCCAAATGCTCGGTGTATTTTCTGCCTAAACCCAGCCATCTACACTCTATACTTATATTATTCAGAAGTAGGCCGCATGTTCGTGATTTGAACTCATTTGCTACATTTTCGCTAACTTCTGTTTTTAACAACAGTTTTGGCGATATGAATAGCTGGTTAAATAATGCTCGACTAAGGGAAACTTATTGCAGTCGATTTACCTTTGTACGAATAAATCTTCTTACATAATTTATTATTCGTAGAGAAAATTACGTTTCTCTTTAACTTTAGTAAAAGGTACGTCGGTAAGATTAAGATCGTAAAGGACCTCCGGACAATTTCCGTTATGTGCACGTTGTGGGTAGAGATAATAATTTAATATCTTTAGTAGATACTCAAAATATTTATTAAATCTATACTGATAATAGAACTGTAATGGCTGTTAATCACTGCATAACATATTTTTAAACAGTTAAAATTTTGGCTTTATTACTGACCCAGAGGCCTGATTTTTTTAAAATATTTTATCTGTTTGTATCGGTTGTTTTATCACGCAAAAAACTATTGATTCTCCTCTAAGACACTAGAGGAGAATGACGAAAGGAACCCTACCGAAACGGAAATATAAGTAAAGGACGACGTGCATAATTGCATTGCTTAAATGCCTAAATTATTCAATTATTTTTAATTTAAATTACGAACAAATCAAAGGCTGTGACTGAGATATTAAAAAGCCTCGAAGTAAAAGTTTCCAAAACAAACCGTCCGCGTGAACAATAGCACAATACGTAATGACAATTACTTCTGCGAGTCGCGTGGGAGTTCCGCATTTGATTGTCGGCAGGTCGACGATGTTACTGTTGATTTTGATCAGTTTAGCGTTAACAGCCGACGGTTTTGACTACAGGAGATGCTTGTTATATCAAGGAACATGTAAGTATGTCATTCGGTGACTTTCACGTTGGTTTCAGCTTAGAGCACTTTTCTAATTACAATTATCTAGGTGCCGATCGCAATGATGTTGCATATTTTATTTTATTTTAATGGCCGCCGGGCCCTCTCCGGTCACCGCTGTTCATTGGTATCCATACAAAGGTATCACCACCGAAACCATGGACGAGGAATTCTCTTTTCAATCGAATTTTCTACTGTGAAGCGATATTACTTCATAGCATCAACATTTTTCTAACGGGTTAATTTAATACGATTATTCTAGAGATACGACCGCTGTGTTTCTGTGACTAATTTGGAATCGAATTGTGAGTACGTTAATTACAGACACTTAATGTATAAGCTGCATTTGCTGCATCACACCAGGTGAGCTGCATTACAACTTGTTATACTTCTGTTTCTTTCTAACCTTCTTCTCATTTCCTGGCCGATAACGCGTCAGCGATACCTTTTGTTTCGCCGATGCCCATGGGCGACGGTGACCACTTACCATCAGGTGGCTCGTCTGCTCGTTTGTCGGCTATTAACATAAAAAAAAAAACATATTTTTGTATAAACATAATCGATTCAGCGCTAAGCAGCTCTTGTTTTATTTTCGAGAGATGGGGAACGGCTACATACGGGAGCAATCGAGTTAAGCGTAATATGCCTCTGTCGCCACAGAACTGCGGCTTGAATGACAGAGACGTACTGTAACTTCCATAGAGTAATCATTACTAGTCATGCCAATGATATTCTAAACAAGTACTATGAAATGCACAGGTGGGCGGATCGAATTGATTAACCTCATTGGGTCATAATATAACAAATAACATTACAGGTGTTCTTCACTGCCCTCAAAACATGCATCCCTACCACACCCGTTGCGACCGTGATACGATGTCGCAACGAACTTGTGATAATCCAGAATCGTTTAGTTTGGGTAATATATCTAATATATGTATAAAATTCTCGTGTCACAGTTTCAGTTACCATACTCCTCCGAAAGGACTTGATCGATTTTGATGAAATTTTATATGTTTATTCAGTAGGTCTGAGAATAGGTTGTTATCTATTTTTATACCCCTAAGTGATAAGGGTGGTCTACTCCAAGTTTTTTATATATTTTGGTCATTTTTTTATTTTTATTTGTTGTTGTTTGGCAATAAAAAATAAATACTAACTTAAATTCTAACTCTTCTACCATCAAACCCTATTTTTAATATTAGTAATTCAACAAACAACAAATAATATTGGGATAACAAAAATATTGTACACTCTATTGCGTTAAGGGATTGATATTGTTTTTAAGTAAAATTATTATAATTAGCAATATATATAATTAACAATTTATATATATTTATTTATTTTAATATATTTATATGGTAAAACAACGTTTGCCGGGTCAGCTAGTATACATATACATATATTTTTGTGTTGGTTATATCCTACGTATACATACATATTAGTAGCTTAGAAACGAGTAAACAGACCTACGACGACAAATATGGCCAATACTGTCCATGGAGGAGAAGAAAAACTATCACCGTGCTAATGTATCCAACAAATCTGTAATAATTTTATTTGGACATAGATCTACATACCTGCCTCGTAACAGCAGAGTGGTGCCAACCAAAGCCTATGTCCAGCAGGACCTTCAAGGCTAACGAATGGATGATGCATCCAACGATTTTACCAAATACCAAATAGAGAGACGTTATTTATTACTTGACTTTGTTAATTACTCACTCACTTAAACAATATTTACATATTCACCTTCAGGCTATACATGTGGATGGTCGCGATGTGATTGCAACGGCGAATTGGTACTGGACGAGTCGACCGGCTACTGCATCGAGAGCCTAACATGTCCAGACACTAGCCACGTACACAAAAGACCTCCAGGCAAGAGACGGAAATCAGGCCATAGAAGAAAGAAGATACGATACACTGAAAAAGATTTTCCTGAAATGGAGTAGAACAATACATGTTTTTATAGATAATATTGTTTTAATCAAACTAGGTCCAATTAGACTTGATAGAGAGTAATATGGTCTTCATAATAACATATGTCGAGTAACTACGAGAATGCACGTTTTGTATCACACTACACTTCGTTTCACTAATATTAAATGTAGTTAGACTTTAGAAGGACTATCTTATTTCTTGGTTTTGACGAATGTAAATTCAATTTTTTTTAATTAACTAGATTCTATATTGAAATTTATAAATAAAGTTCTAATTAATTATCCAGTCTTTTCCTAGCCAATAAAACTACCTACCTATACTTATTAGATATGTTATTTTTATCAATATTTAATTCATTGTCATTGCTTTATAGCATGCATAGATAAATTGCTATCTTCATAAAGTTGAGAACATTATAGCTTTTTCGGCTTTAATGAATGAATATATTCATAACGAAATTCTATTATTTTAATGATATTTTAAATAAAATATTTCGTAGTTAGGTTCATATTATGGTGTATAAAAATAAATATTCGTTCTCATAAGGTTAGCAAAAAAATTACACAATTTCGAAAATGGTATTTTTGCACGGTATGTTTCATGGTTTAGGCTTAGTTGGAATCCTTCATGTAAACTAATAAGGATGCATTCATTACATCACTGCAAGTGTGATGCAGAAATCTGTGTGAGGAGCGAGCCCGACTGGCTCTCTGATTTCATTCACTAATTACTTCCATAAATATAATAAAAAATAATGTAGCGAAACCTGTGCATAAATAATTATTTTTATTACAAGCATACTGGCATTTTCGGTTTTATGTTTATACTGACTCATACTAATTAAAATGTATAATTTAAATGTCGTAAAACTTAATGACACCACACACAGAGGCGTCTCTAGCCCAAGTAGCGCGCGTGTATGGAATAGGTACAAATGTTAAATGTTATGGCAATGTTAAAAAATGGAAATTGTAAAAAAAAACGACTTTCATACTAACTCGATGAGCTGATCGGTCATTTTGTATGGACAGTCATTTTGTTTTTACAATTTCTATTTATTGACATTGACATAACATTTATATAGATATGTTAACATAGAACCTCGTGGAGCTCATTTTAAGTGGGGTTGAGTTATAACGCCCGGCGTCATGACACGGGCGCAGGTTCATTGAAAGTGCCGCGGGCGGCGCCCCCTAACACCGCTACGCCAGCGCGCAACGCACACTCCGCACCATAGGTAAAGCCGCCTCTGACCACACGAATGCAGTCGCGGGTAGCAGTTAGTATTAAACTGTATGAATAACAAAATGACGCAACAATTTTGTCCCCTAGATAAACAAAACAATAATTACTTTCAGATAAAACATCTTGCTCCTCCATACGATCAAGTGCAAAAGTAAACCACCGTAACAATGGCCATCATTGTTTATATCCATGACAATGTTAGCCGATCCCTTGAACTGTCATCTTAATTTAAAATTCAGTCAAACTGTTATTATTCTGTATGTTACGAACAGGTTCCGGGGTTAATTAAATCTTTGGATGCAAATCCGCGTTGCAAGTTGGTAGTAGAAACAAAAAATAACGCCCATAATTGTATTTACAGAATACCTAAATTATGAAATGATTTGTATTCCTTTTTTTAAATAAACTCATTAGTAACCAAAAAAGGTGCAAATGTCACTATAAATAAAAATAACCATTACGAAAAAGAGATTACAATTCCCGTAGAAAATGGACTACTACTACACAAGCTACTACTGACCACCAAAAAATATTTTAACATTACTAAGTTGAAACAAATTCTTCATCAGAGCACGAAATTGATTACTATTAATCAAATATAATATTTAGAAAACAACTCAATTCATATAAGTGGATGATCGCTTTCAACATTTCCTATAGTCAACGATGAGTACAATCTGAAATTCGTTACTACATGTTTTCATGCTACAGAAAGTATGTTATTACCGAAGGTATATTGAATCGACAGCCATCGATTTAATGCCAGACTGGGTAGTATCGAAGGTCACTATATATTAACCTCACTGAAAGCATCAAAACTCAGTAATACGCAATGTATACAGTTAACGAGTAAATACGTCATAAACACCACACCGTATGTTTCCACAACAACGGTTCGGTTTCAAAACAGGACAACGCTCATGCAAACGCTTCATGTCGAAATCGGTCATCGTAACGACAATGCAGTGGATCCTGTTCATTTTGTGCTCTATCGAAGTTATCGATACGATGTACTACGCAAAGGTCGGCACTCCTGGATGCCTGATGTACAACGGAACGTGTAAGTAGTTTTTTAGTTTTTTTTTTTAGCTTTCATCGATTAATTGAAAAATATAGCAACATATAACAATCAAGCATCTTAACTATCAGAAAGCTACAGCTGGTAGAAATGGTGGAGTTAAATTAAACGGCCTCCGAGTAGTGATGTTTCAAGTGCAGATGAAAAAGACCCCCCGAATTTTAACTTAAAAAGTATGTTATTATTCTACAGAATTAAAAATTAAGGAGTGAAACACAGTTAATCCAGGTTCAAAACAATCACTCCTAATTCTGGTATTCAATACACCGCTATTCTATAGCCGATAATCGAGTGGAATCACCAGCCGATGGTCAGTTATGACCATCCGTCCCACGGACGTCCGTGACATGAAAGACATCAATCAGCTACTGGTTGCCGGACTAACAGGAAACGGAGAACCAGCTTTTTGTATTTGGTTCACTGCGAACTTTAAATTAAATCTTATGCAACAAGCTGATTTAAATTACAATGTTTCAGGTGTGGAGGAATGTCCAGAAAACATGCACAGACTGAACAGCGAATGTCGGCCAACGCCATCGCAGCGGACTTGCGACGAACCAGTCGCGTTGTCTATGGGCATCATTTGCGACTGGTCGCGCTGCGATTGCGACTTTCCCTTCGTGTTACACCTACCTTCGGGATATTGCTTCGCTTACGAAGATTGTCCGTGATGTGATACTGGTTCCGACAGATTTAATATTGAATTTGCTCGTATTAGTGTAAATTGGGTAAACAGGCGCGAAATTTTCTCCGGATTGACTTTCACGCGCGAATGCTTTTCATGGAAATAAAATTTGTACGACAAATTAAATGTATTTTACTCTTCTCGCAAATATTTTTACGGAAATTTAATATTATCTAGGTAATATGGGTTACCTTAAATAAGTTTCAATTAATAAGAACTCAATAAGAACAACAAACGTCAATAATGAAACAGTATATGTTTTTTTTATTGCAGATACACCGGTCATTGTCCAATGCTCAAGTTCCGCTTCGGCAAATGTTACGGCGATAACACTAGACAGATTTTGCGAGAAATTCGCTCGAAAGGACTCTTCAAGTAAGAGTGTTAATTATTGCCATAAAGATTAAAAAAAAGTAAGGACTTAGGAGGATTTTACAAAAAAGTTGTGTGTAAGGACATCTTCAGGTATTCGGTTTCTATGTAGCTATATGACAGAGAACTTGGTTCTTGAATCGAATCACTCCAGTCAAATTGATATGACTGACGTCCTTATTTCCTACAACGTTAGACCTTAACAGTAAGACTGCATAGATCTATATCGTTTCAATTATCTATGTGATTTGGTACATGCTCCATCATGCTCTTGTGCAAAATGCTTGACTACCCTAAAGTTCATGGGCCAGTATATAGTACAGTTACGTGTCAGGATCCGCAGATTCGTGAAATGCCACAATAGTGCCGCAGAGATTTTATTTTACTTCACACACACTTGACAATAGCAGTTGCACTCGTGGATCGCTGGTATTCGCTTCGTAGGGAGAGAACTCTTCGCTTCGTATTCGGGAACCGAATGCCCTGTGTGTTCTGTTCGGGTCTTCCTACGCGGCGGCGCCCTACTCGAGGAGGCGCAGCCCACGCGTGGGAATTTCGGGACTCGAGGTAACCCTCCTTAGCCGGGCAGTTACTCGAGGGGGTCAACAGCCCCCTGGTGACATAACCCCCGCTGTTGAGCGGGGGGTTTGGACTTCGGTCACACGATCTCCATGTACGCGGCCTCAGCAATCATCCCCCAGATGGGCGGGGGAGACCGGCCCTAAGAGCTCCCGCGGAAGCGGGCGCCCGTCAGTTGGCCGACTATGTAGGGGCCCGAAGCCCCTGAGATGCGTGTGCGGCCCATTGTCGGCCCGGTCGTACGACGGCATACGACGGGCGCAATGGGCCACGAATTCTTCCAGGGGTTGGACATTTAAGTCGCGCGCCACTACGTCGTTCCTGACGTAGCGAACGGCCCGTACGATCGTTCGAAGGGCCAGGTTCTGCTGTGCTTGCAGACGCTTACGCTGCGACTCAGAGACCGACGCGAGCCAGGATGGCGCCGCGTAAGTCAGATGAGATCGAACATAGGTTTTGTAGATGCGCACCTTAGTACGCATCGGTAACCTGGATGTCAGCACCGGTCGGAGCATCGCGCGCGCCGTCCGCGAACACGCAACCGTATGGTCAACGTGTTTCGCGAACGACAACGAGCGATCGAATGCCTTGTGGGCGACCCTACCCGCTATTGATATCGATTTCCGGACTTCCAGATCTTTCCACGCCCTTCGTGGAAGTAAACAAGAACAATAATTCCCGGAAGACGACATAACAATAGAGGGTCAGGTAAACACCCTCATTACGGCCAGGTATGCCAATCTCGCCTCTTTTGCCAAGGCATAATTTTTATTACTACCTGGTTCCAATTTTATTGCCTCCATTGTTTTCACTGGAAGGGTCGGCCACATTCCAGAAACTTCGTCTGCCTGTCGACTTTCTCTTCTCGGCTGTTCTTCGAGAAGCTTCGTAACAGTACGTATGTATAGTACAATGTATTTATGCCACCCGGAAGCCTCCGACCAGGAAAAACTACTGGTGTCTCGCTAAAGTGACAACAAGCTACGGACGGCCTCAAAAATTTTTTTTTTGTGATCGAACTTTATCTAGCCTACCATCACAAATTGCAATATGGTCTCTGAAAAAAATTAGAAAACTTGGATACTTGCTTTATATTTCAGATTCCCCGACCTTTGTCAGGTTCTTTATTTAGTGGTAGTGACACGTCTCTTTTTTATTTCAGCAAGCCTCTAGAATACCGACCCGGCGATAACTACGAGCTGAACAACATGCCTCGACGAGATACCCCTATGCGAGACGTTTACGACGGCACGCGGCATCGGCAACCAGCCTACATGACCGGCTACACTGGCTATGTCCCCGGAATGAACTTTAGGTATAGTTTCTATTTGCGATTTCCTTTTCAAATCCAATTTCAAAAAACTTCATCCGCATGGCTGAAGATCTTTTCGCTTTATCAGGGCTATCAAGCTATGGGACCTGCCCATTGCCGATTCGTATATTAATAACTGTAGTCTTTAATAGAATTTATCTTAAGAATCTGATCGCGAAGATATAAAAAACACAACAGATAACAAACGAGCAGACGGGCCATTTGATAAGGACCACAACCGTCCTTGGACGTCCTTAACACCAAAGGCATCACTGACTTGTTACAAGCCAAAAAGGAAACAGGGAACTTATTACTTAATACCAAACATATCTATTAAGGTATATGCGACTTTCAACTTACACACACGATACGGCAAACCGAACGAACTTAACGTAATCTACTTAAATTTTTTGTGGGTAAAATTTAAATCGTCTATTTAGGTACCTAAATATTTCATTAAATTTCTTCGCTTGAACTTTCTGAGAAATAAATAATTCATAATTGTTTATTTACTTCAGTGACTGTAATTATATCCCACCAAGAAGCACCTTCGCACAAATCATGGAATTTAACCTTTCCACTGAAATAGATTTCAATGAAACTTCCGTTTGGTGAACAAATTCCATTAGTGTGAGCCAAACGGTCTACCCTTGAAAGTCAGGGCGGCAGCTTCGGCCTTCGCACTACAAATAGGTTCACATTATGTTATTGTTGTTGAGTTCACGTCCTTCATGAGCTTTTTAATCGTATCGAAAACTGATATAAATTACTTTCTGACAAAATCGTAATCACAATTTGAATAAATTTTGTCAAATTATTGAGCTTCCAGAAATGCACATGGTGTTCAAATATATTTTTTATATACTTAATGTAGATTAAGCTTCTACATATATGTATATAACATTGCCTTACAATTTTCGATAACCGTTCGGTCACTGACATATTGCTGTTATTGCCGAATTTATTTATTTGTGTGTCTTTGTATAATTGCTTCAGACGACTCCTTCTGTAGCAATTAGATTCACGAGAGAATTGATAAATGTAGCTATGTTATTTACCGCCTTAAACTTGACACTGCGCTGTATTGACAAAAATACTGCCTGTTGTGTTTTCATTTCAAAAATAATTATAACCACACTTTAAACTCAACAACATACCAGAAAGATGTTATGTCGAAATTAAACTGTTTAGTAAACAAATTATAGGTATGGCAAATCGTACGGCCGAGCAGCCGATGACTGCATGGCCGACTTTGCTGAAAACCAGCGCGAATTGAGACGTAAAGCGGACATGAATAGGAGCTTTGTGCGTTCGAGAAGTGCCCCAAAAATGGAAACGATACACTCAAGAGACGAGATCAGAAGAGATCTAAGCAGATTCAGAGAAATTAATAAGTACAAAGGTAAAATAACGCTACAGTTATATTACGTTGCTTTTTGATACCACCTACCTGTGTAAAGTAGAAAAATAGCCATATAATTACCATAATACATAGTAGAAGTAGACGATAACATTGAACATGAATGAAAAAAGATACCATGGAATCGGAAAACTCTATTAATACATAATTACATCTGTATATAACAGGAATGGTTTCTCGATGTACATATATTATATTTTGTTCCAGAGAACACGATATCTCCCGAATTTCCGCCGATAGCTGGATACACGGGTCACATTCCAAGAATAAAAGGATCCGAAGCTTCTCTAAGTCAGCGATACCACTGCGCCGCGAAACGAGGATTGGAACTTATTAAAATAGAGCGAGACAAGAGGAAAGAGTTGCAACAAGCTGATAGCAACATAAAAGCTATCTTGAAGGACCAGGAGAAAAAATATTCATATTGGAACTGGGGATAGCATACAGGTAGAAGAATGTTCTTTACCAAGTATAGATGAACATTCTTCTACAAATAAAAATTGGAAAGATTTCAGTATTATCTTTATTGTTCTTTTTATACAATTGATTAATAAGTGTTCTTTATACTGCTGATCAGAACATATTTTGACTTATAAAAATGATTACTGTGCGGTAATTTAAATAAAAATAACACAACATTTTCACACGTTGCACAGAATTATTTAAGTTTTTATATTAGCATTCAAAGAGTATTTCAAAATACTTCCAATTTGGCAATGCTCCAAAAATTATATGAAGCAGACTCTGTATTTACATACTTGTAAATATTTGTATGACATGCTTAATGTACGATGAGTAGATGCGAGTTGTTACGACCACAAGCATTTTGTAATCACAATTTGGCAAATATTTGCCCCTTAAGAGAAAGAAATAAGCTCAAATTCAATACCCACGATTGCATGAAACTCTGGATGGTAATAATACTTGATCTTTTACTAATTTACAAGAAGCAAATATTTCTGCAGGTAACTGCAGTTGTTTAAGGTTGATCACAGAAGCATTGCAAGTCTTGAGGATTGAGACGGAAAACCTCACTTATCGCACCTTTAGAATGAAAGTGACTGAACTCAAAATTCCTGAAATTCCAGATTTTACTATAAATTTACTTAAAAAAGCCTACTCTAAAACCCCATGGTGATAAAGAGCCCGAATTGTGAGTGAGAAAGGGAAAAAGGGAAAACCTCATACATCAGTCTCTTTAAATTTACTCAAGACCATACATTTTTGAAAACTTTCTTTGTCATTTCCCATAAATTGCAATTTTTGAGTTAAGTCTCTTTAATTCTAAGGGTGCGTACGTGTCACTAGCATCAACAGCAATCAACACCCTTCAATCCAAATAAGGTGACTCGCAACAATTACTGTATGCCTGCAGGCCTTAATGAATAATATTTTCAATGATGTTTATTTTAATAATATGTTATCTAATGTTGTGGTAATAAATACAACTTTTAGAGATCGGGGATCGCATTGCGCCCCACGCCACCTGTAGGAGAGTTCGTAAAACTATACCATTACTATATACCCCGTTTGTGCTACCTTATACTATTTCCTTTGTTAGAACCAGTTTTAAAGTTTAACATATTCTAAAGCCTGGATGAGGTAACAGGGTGAAGAGCAAATATGAATACTTTAGATGTTATAACAATATGTATTTCATTATTTTCAAATGTATTCAAATATATTTTTTTCATTCTGTACAGTAATTTTAAGGCAAGTATCACTAAAAAAATATAATATTATTTGATATCATTACATTAAAATTAAGTCATGACCATACATTATTTTTGTAAATAAAATATAAAAATTATTTTTCGTGTTAAACACGAATAGTTATAATAACACTAGATTTTAATCAACCTTATATCATAAAAGTATTATTAGTTTATTGATATAGCACTATGAAATTTGTACATAGATAAGGCACATGTTGAGAAAAGGTAGAATAATTGCACCATTTAGTGTGTTTGAAAACTGTGTTCATCATTATGATAGTATAACTACCTTACCAATACAGATGTAATATAAATACAACACAGACCCTATTGGAAATACTCAATATATAATATTTACAGTCAGTATAATTTCGTTGTAATTAAAGTTACTATAATAAAACTTCATGATTAATGTTCATGTTTCAAAAATGACCCACATATATTATTGACCCTAGGTATAAAAAAAATATTATCATTTATCAGTCCTTTTAAAAATATAATTAAGGAGATACATTTGAAGCAGCTCGCTAAATTCAAATTTTCTAAAAAATTTCATGTAATATTTATCTCTGTTTTACGTCGTATGTTACCAATACTATAAGTGGAGGGTTTTAATAACTTTATTATTATATATGTATTTATTATTAAAGTCGAAAAGACTATAGGTAACAATAAAAAATATATTTAATTATTAGTAATTATCAATGCCCTAATTATTTCTCGGAATTTTATTAATTACTCCAAAAAATCCTGAGGTTATCTTATTTTCGGTATATGTCAAATATTAACATTCGTGAATCGCAATTTTATCGATATATGTCAAAGACACTTATACATCAAAATAAAATCAAATAAAAAATTGAATTGCACGAGCTACATCGAAGAATTATCTTAATCAAAACATTTTATCCCTTATGTTCTAAGGCTATGGAACTCTTTGCTTTATACAGTACAGAATCTAAAGGAGCATCGTTTGATTTTATTGGAAAGATTGAATATGGACCTATAAACTTAATTACAATTTTTTTATCAATAAATATGAGCAAAAATTAAAATCTTTTATTCTCCTGTGAAATAGATTTTTTGACTCCTGTGGTATTATAACTTAGGCGACATTATTCCATATTTAGACTTGTTACTCTTATTTCTGTTTAACTACTAGGAGTTAATTCAACCATCTTACCAGTTGTCACATCTACACCATCTATTATTATCGATTTATCTTCAGTAGGGGGAGTTGAATTAGCATTATTAATAATGTTACTCTTATCATTGGCTAATTCGAGCATCAAAGTTTCTAGTTTCTGAGCTTTCCTAGTTTCGTTGTGAGTAATCAAAGCACACAAATGTTCCGTTAATAATTCTTTTTTCTCTTTCTCCTTTTGTAAATTTATTTTTGCTTGAAGGAAATCCTTCTCAACTTTCAAGTAGTGTTTTCTGTAACAAAAAATAATAAATCATTAAAGAGATCTATTATACATCTAAAATAACTAACAAGATAAATAGTATAAACCTACTTTATTACAAATCCCACAAGCATAAAATTATGCCCTTATGTTACTATAAAAATAATGATTAATCAATACATTCATCATAGCAAGATATGAATAACAGAAGTACTATGAAAAATATATTAAATGAACTTGAATTTAATATGATTTTTTACATAAAAAATATATGTTATGCAAAAATATGTTTATGATATATTGTTTAGGGTACTACAATCACATAAACAGATGTAAGTACTAACTAGTTCAATGTGTTAATTACATAAAAACATAAATATACTAATCAAAAAGTATAGACATCCTATTTTATCAATTAATAATATTTGGTTTGTAAAGACTTCACTATCACATAATTTTGAATTTATTACTAAACAAAAAACAGATACTTGCTCTGCTTCTGAATAACTCAGGCATGCTTGGTCAATCTTCTTTCTTAACACAGCTACATCTAACGAAAACTGTCCATCTAATACTTGTAACTCTTTCTTTATTTTCTCCAGTTTCTGAACCTCTTCCTCTGTTTGTTTTGTCCTGAAATCAAGTAAATTAATGTGTGTGAAAAATTATCTGTGCATTATTTAGTCTGTTCAAATTTGTATATATTTTTGTACAATATCTAAACCCAAGATATATTAGAAAGTCCTTTTATTCCATAATTTTAATGAACAGTAAATTTTATATTAAATATAATAATAATTTCTGTACATAATAGATTAAAATATTTTACAATTTAACTTTCTAAAAATTATAATATTAATATATCTTGGGTTGAGGTATTTTACAAAAATATAATTATAAAAATATAAAATATAGCCTTGGCTACTTATATTTTGTTAATTTTATAAACACATACAACTAATAACTTCTTAGAAACATACCAAATTGTTTTAGTTACTAGATAGAGGAATTTATTAACCATTTTTATGTAACCATTGTTAAATTAACATGAATATTGAAAAGTCTAAGAAATATAAACTGTCAATAGCATATGATATCAGTGTGATAAAGTACTCGCTCAAAATCATACCAGATAATCACTGATAAAATATTGTTATCAGTATCCAGTTTAGATACTGTAGTATGTAAAATACTGTAGTATGATTACTGTAATTTATAATTCACACTCCTCTGATGTTTAGTTTTCTTTGATGAAGAAACTTATATTGTGACAAAACCTATACATTTTTGAGAGTAATTAATGCAGTTCTTAAGCATAAGACTTTTTTTTTTGTAACCATATTTAAAATGATGAATGTACAGATGAATAATAGAAGATTAATTCAAATAACCCTTCAATTTAAATATCTTACCTATCAGCCAGAGCTTTTGCAAGCATTTCTTTCCTCTTCTTGTTCTGCTCCTCCATTAACTTCTGTTTGAGCTGCAATTCTTCTAATTTAACTTTATGTGCTACTAATTCATCCTCGGTATAATTATCTAAATATCTTACTACATCAGGTGTAACCACACTGTTCCTTCTCTCGGTATCGGAGTAATCAGTTTCAAGTACATGTGCATTTGGTACTGTAATGACAGTATTTACATCATTGTTAACTTGAGGGTCTGTTTTAACTGTATCGTCAGATGTTCTATAAGTATGTTTTATATTGTCATCATTGAATACTCTATTTTCAATACCATCAGCAGATGGACTAGTGGATGATTTTAAACTAAGCTTGCATTTATCAAATACTATGTCATCTATGATGTCATCGGAACTCTGAGTATATAATATTGGTGATTTATACTGTTGGATATTTCTCTTGGTTTTAAGGCCTAGTTTATCTATTTTCCGAGCATTTGTGTTACCTATTTGAGGCCCTGCAAAGAAGAAAGACATAAATTATTATTTAATCTAGTTTTAAATGTTACTTAAGATAGATGTAGGGTTTAATTTTTGGCCAAATTACTAGATGGCCAATCATTGTTGACAAATGCATAGTATAAAGTCACATTTGTAATTTTTTCCTTTGCAGGAGTTTGATTTGAGTATCTTCCTGAGCTTTTTCTTAATATCCTCGATTATAATTTTTTTTAGTTCAAATTTATGATTTTGAAATCTTGGTTTTTTTATATAAATAGCTGCCAAATAACCAGACATGCTGAGTTATGGTTGTGCTCAGCGCTGCCTATGGAAGTCTGTAAAATGAAAGGCATCATAAAAGCATTCCTGGCCAAGATGGAATCAGGGAACCCAGACTCTGCAAGGCAGAATACTAATACCACCATACGAGAGTATCATCAGTACTAATCTTGGTAGTACAAAGATCGGTGATTGAGAGACAGTTCATCACAGGCTCATCCATTGTTCAGTAATGAACAGTGCAGGTGGATTGTACTCAAAGAGCAGAGAAGCCCCTTATAGATTATAATTTTAATGTCTTATATACATAAACATGTGACTAATATTTTGTGAACCACATATATGTAAATCTATGTTCATAGGAAAGTATTTTAGCACAAATATTACTAGTGTAATTATTAATAATAATATTGTTCTTAACTTAAATATTCATAAATTATATGTTTATTCAATACAATGCATGTTTATTATGTTGAAGCCAAGCCTGTACATATATGTATGCCTAAAGAATAAAGGTGTAGCTGAAAATATAACTGACTCGTTTACTGCATATGGCTTCTTGTATAATATATCCAGGTTTGTTATTCTTTGGAGAAATATATATAAGATAGTCATCGTAGACTAACAAATATACTTTTTTCTATTGTACTATATACAAATTGACATGTAAAAACAATGTTTTATTCAAGTACATATTTATGTACTATTGAATACAAGTATTCCAATAACATAATAACAATAACATAATAATTATATTTCTTATTTTGGGGTGGAAAAAAATACAGATGAATTACCTTACTAGAATACTGAAATAGGCACTTCAAGTATTTTTAATAATTCAGTAAGTATGCACTTCACATGACACTGTTGAAGTGTAATATGAAATATAAATCAACTGTTCTAAATGTCCACATGTGTATGGCAGCATAGTTATCAAACATTGACTTCCTGTGATTATTTTATTAATACTTAAAACATGTTGCAAATTTTTATCTCTTTCATGGTTACATTACTTATACATTAAAATAATGTTAGTTGTTAATTAATCTTAATTACTAACAAGATTATAAATATTGCATACATACTAAAAATTCAACAAATTCAGTACATTTCTACTGCAACAATGTTCTATGTACAGTGAGTTATCTGAGTTTTACAAATACAGATCGGTATATACAACTACACAACTCAATTCAACTGACCAATCATTATGACAAAATATTCCCACCAAATAATATAAACTGGCAAAAAATGCATTCACACACTTATGAAAATACAATACTTATTATGTGTGGAGCTCAAGATACATTGTTTGTGTCGAACATTAAGTATTTATTATAAACAGTAAATTTAATGATACAAGTGTGACAAATAAAAATTAGTTAGAAAGGACTCATGCCAATGTCCAAAATGCTGAACCAATGTAGGCAATAGGTTATAATAGTTGTTTATTTACTAAAATGATGACTTGCCGTGTCTGCTACCAGCAAATGTAAATAAATACTGTACATACATAGTATGTAAAATGATATCTTTTGTTTGGATTATAGCTGACAAACGAGTAGACGAGCCACCTGATGGTAAGTGGTTACCGTCGCCAGTGTCACCGATGCATTGTCGGCCAAGAAATAAGAATAAAGTAAGAAAGAAAGTACTGACTCTCAAGCCCCCAGCCGGAACACTTAAGCAGGAGAATGGTAGCTAGCCAGGCAGGCATCACGAAAACACGAAAACACAAATCAATGGTAAACAAAAGTTTTAAAAAAATATATTGCTTACTATAAATTCCTATAATTCGTTAAAAATGTTTTATGAGCCGTAAAATCATTTGATCACAAAATTGTTGTAGTTAGAAAAAAACCCCAACACATTAATCCATGGGAAATTTTCGCAAAAAGCATTGTTAATAATTAAAAAGCTTACCACTCTTCGTTCCACTTTCCTCATATTTCATTCGGTGCAAGTCTTCTTCGCTGAAGCCCGTAAACGACATATTAAATATTGTTAGTTTAAACCACTTTCCTATTATATTTACTAGCAGAGCACGGAAGTAATAAAATTAATTTAACATGTACAATATACATGCACAGACAACAAACGTATATACCAAAAGGAGTATTAGTGTTCTGTTATCAGGACCAATTTTAAATCTGGCAGCTATGCTAAGCGACTGGCTGGTCTAGTGTCAGCAGTGCTGTCAATCGCGGGGAAAATACCGATTTGCGGAGAATTATGGGTTGGTGTGGGGAGAGCGCGGAGAATGACAAAAATCGGGAAATTTCGGGGAATCCGAACCAATTTTTTCGTTGCACTATTTCATGTTGGGTAATACAACTAAAACATCACATTGCGACTGGGTAGATACAACTCGACAATATTAACATAATTATAAATAGCAACATCATTCAAATGCCTGCTCAACTGTTATTTAAATACGATTTTGTATTTCTGAACGCATCCATTTCTTCATCATTAATTCATTGCTTATGGTTGTCGATTTCTTAAATTGGCGCGTACTGTGAAAACTGTCAATAAAATTATGGAAAAGTGGTTAAAAAGTGTAGCTACTGTTTGAAAAACAGGTGAAATGCACGTTCAGCATTAAAGTATGACGATTAAACTTATTTTTAATCTAATTCAATATAACAAAATCTACCTACCTAACTTACGTGTTGTTAGATTCTATAGCTACTTTCGCCAAATTCGATAACTTACTTATTTTAAATAGTAGATGTAGTCTGTAGATGTGAGAGTTCATTTTTTGTAAGGTATAGTATTTGATAATAGTTTTAGAAGTATATTAAACTAATTTTGTATAAAACAGTATTTTTATTCCAAACATATCATTTCGGGGGATTTGTGGGGGATTAATCAAAAAGAAGGGGGGAATTTCGGGGAATTCACTAACGTGACGCGGGGAATCGAGAATTTTTTATTGGCAGCACTGAATGTCAGGTCCACAGACTAGAGATGCTACTACTACGCAATACACAAACCAATTATAAATCATATACAAATTTGTAGAAAAATGTTGTTCTTAAAATAAGAAACACGGTTGTTATCAAAAATATATAGTATTATTATTTATTCGTAGGTGATTGTAAAAAAATGTATTTTCATATAGAGTTGTTACATAAATATTACTAAAATAAGCTTCAGTTCTATTTACCGTGTAACTAAATTCAAGATACACGATCACTTAACATCAATTTTTTAACACAAATAAAGACATTTTGCATACCGGATGACATAACATACATTTGCAACTCTATTTTAGTTACCATAGCATTTATAAATAACACAACTGTCATTTATTCATCTTTCTTACGTTTTGTATATTTTACTTGTTAAATATCTAAATTATATTTGGAATCTTCCTTACTATTTTACCTCACCAACTCGTACACCCATATTGGTGACCCATGACAAAGAAAAAACATGACGTCATTTCCGTCGATCGTGTTGCCGTCCAACTCCGAGCATTTTGGCCGGAAGAACCCAACTTGTGGTTCGCGCAGATGGAAACTCTGTTCGACAAGAACACAGCCCGCCTGAGCACCGATGGGGGCAGCCAGTAACCCTCTCACCTCACCGCTCATATCAGACAGACAGCAGCATCATCTCCCCGCATTCGCAACACCAGCCACACTAGCTCGCCGGGTGCATCGCAACGTATAGTGAAGACGCTTCCTGTTCCCCTTCCAGCTACTGCTCATACGACGACTCCACGGACGGCTTAAGTCACAGCACCTGCCCTTCGCATCGGTCGTCTCACCCTAAAATCTCAACTTATGATCTGCCAAAAACTGAGTTGTTTCAGGGGATTAGTGCAACTAACATTGTCTTGATGAATAGTGATTCTATGATGTCGGTTGCTATTTTTTATTTCGTCAAAGAGCTCTGGCAAACAAATGATCGCGTACCATTCAGATTTAACCATTTTACGATTCTCTAGTGGCACTGTAGTCACATGTCCATTTATACAAAAAAAAAACAGGCGACCGTTTCGTTCAAACTGCTTTTTGCGCGAATAACTTTTGTCGGATTTGAGTCATCTTAGAATACCCACACTGCTGTGTAGATATCATAAACAACTTATGACGCATCAAAATTGTATTTTTTTTTACATATTTTCGCACCAATCTACACGACCCTGTTTTTGATCGATACTTAGGTTGTGCGGAATCCAACGCGAACAAATTTTTTTTACAGCCAAATGTTGGTGTACCTACCTGGTGTACCTGGTGTTCTTTGCCTTTTAAGAAACCCTTCTCGAGGGGGTCCAGCATCAGACAGTCGCCTTTTGCGACCCTCTTGACAATGGAATTTAGTAGGCACGGCGTCATCAGCCAAGAGTATCTTCTTACTGAAGCCCATTTTGCACTTTAAATAGTTAATTGTGTCTTTTTGCATCTACGATTCAGAACAAACGACAAGTGAATAATATAGTTTTACGACTTATCATAGAAAACTATATAAGGGATAGCTAAACAACTTTTAAGGAAATCATTTGAAATTAATAGTGTGCTGCAATGTAGGGTTGGAAAAGATCCTTACAACTGGCTGCCTGAGCCATCATAATACGAGGTTAGGTAATAAAGATGTTACTTTGTTCTTTTATAAAATTAGTTTTCTCAGTTACCATCCAGTAGCTATTTGTAAAGTTAAATAATACTTACGTCAAAGTGATCTTCACAAATAAAAACATTAGTGTGCGATAAAATGCTATTTGGGTCTCTTCCAGCTAACTTTAACCACATTTTCCGTCTTTTTGGGTTAGTTGGAACACTAAGAAACAGTTTGTTTGGATTTTTTATCGACGTATTTATACATTGTGGCACGACACACCATTTTGGCTAATAAATTTAGTATGAAATAACAAAAATAGCTGTTGCGTCTGTAGTTACACCTTGATATTTACTTGCGTGTGACGTCACACGTATAATATGGCGTCCGCCATTAGTGACAGCGTTTTAAGCTCGAGTTTTACGATTTAAACTAATTTTTTTTTTATAGAAAATACGGCATATTTCCCGGAAATATTAATGGAGTACGTTTGTAACATCATAAAGAACGATATAAAAAAATCAAGTTCCAGTCAAATAGCCTATTTATGTATGCTCGTCATACTTTTGCCCAAGACGCGTCTATCTCGCAGTATATAACATGACGGTCTTACATTATCAGTTCCCGTACAGCATCGATATTTTATGGAACAACAACTGATTTAGGGCGACCGTCTTTAATTTCATCTGTGAACATAGACCGCCCACGATTAAACTCACTGAACCAGTGATACACAATGGTTTTTGATAGTGTTTCATCTCCAAAAGTTGAAGTGAGTTGATTGTTACCTTGTTTTTGAGGTGACCCTCGCCGAAAATCGTAATAAATTATGGCACAAAATGTTTACGAGTTAAATTCACTTTGATGAAGACACGCAATATTCAAATTGAGACGACACAGGAATAGCAGTTGATAGTCACATGAAACAAAATTTTGGGATCGTTTCGTCAAAATAAATACAATTCTCTTGTGCTTACATGGTTTCCGCTGCCTAAACCTTATGAGATATATCAAAATAATTTACTAAAGAATTGTAGGTATTGAAACCTGAAAAAGACAGAGCATCCGCTGGATTCAAAGGGTTCAGGACCGGTCAGAGTGGCGCAAGTTAGGGGAGGCCTATGTCCAGCAGTGGACCTCCAAAGGCTGATGGATGGATGGATGGAAACCGTATTACACCATTTATATTTCCCACATAATTATTAAAAAAAATATTTTTTTGCGAAGCTATATGTACTAATATAATATTGATTCCTGTCCATTTAAATATGTTAGTTACTTTCAAAATTTATTTGAGATCAAAATTGTGACGCAAAGCTCCAATCCTCGAGATATCAACCGTACAGCACAGATTATTATAAATGTAGCTAGCTTTCCGTACAGTATGTTAGAACTGCAGACCTGTGCTGCAGACTAGATTATTTTGATGTGAGGTATAGGATTTGACAGATTTATCTGTCTTTCACTGTCAAAAAATAACGATTCTGGGTTAATTCATGTGTCAATTGAACTATGCGTAAGCATCATATTATAGTCTGTGGTCAAACACCTAGACTATAATGACTAAAAATTTAATACAGATATCAAAGTTATTAAACTTTGATTTGTCTTGGCCGACCGTACCATAGAGTACATTGACCGTACCTTACCCCGGTCACTCACATATCCATCCATCACATCCATTTCCAATATAGAGGGTAGCTGGAACTACTACTAAAGTACGTATTAGTAGTTAAGTTTATAGTAATTATAGTAGACCTTGCAACTACGAAAAATAAAGACATCTATCACCTATGTAATCGTGTGCGCAACTGGTCGCACGAATGTGTGGGAGACTACGCGAATGTTCGAAGTTCGTGTGCTTTGATGTGCGACAAAAAACCGACACAGCTTGGAAAACCACGAATGCATCAAAAATTTCGCAAAATCATTTGCGAAGGTCGTCCTACACTTGTAGGTTGGTGTATTCGCGCAAATGTGAGTGACCGGCATTACGGTGGGAATACGGTATTAGTGTTCTGTGGCAGTATTTACTTCAACGTTCAATAAACAAATAATATGCTTCCTTACCGTACCGTACCGTAGTCTGTGTTCTTTATTTACTATCACAGAATACTTATTATGAGCTACCGAATTTTACAATATTTTCAATGAAAATGTGTTTACAATAATTTTTTCCTGTTGTTAGTAAATACAGTAAACAACTAGGTGTCAAAAAATTTCAATATGAGTAAGTAATTTGAAAAAATAGGTAGAAATTATTTTATTATATTATAAATCAATGTAAACACATGGTTCCAGCACCATTATGGAAAAAAGTGCATGAAGTGGATCCTAATGATGCTGAAGCTGTCAAAGATGTAGTGAATTCTTTTTTTCAAACTGGAATAAAAGTTGGGGATTCGGATCCAATCGAATGGCTGCGCACATTGGGACAAGTTATAAACCGGTAACATAACCTTTAATCAATTTACATGCAAAATCTTAAGTGTGTTCTAAGCAATCTTCTCTTATCGATTTAGGATTGGCTTTTGAAATATATTTTTGTTATAATCTGTATAAATATGTATAATAATTTTTGAATTATTTACTAAATTAATTTTCACAAAGTATTTATCATAAAATATTGCTATACAACTATTAGGTAAAAAGTTTTTGTATGTTTTCTAATAATCAGCTTTTAAATAAAAGGGTGTAAGTTGCAGTGGATACCATGAAGCAGGAAGCTTACATTTACAATAACAATAAAAAAACCTTAGCTTGTTATCAGAAAATGACATATAAATTTATGCTCTTAAAATACTGGTGGTTAACAGCTAGTAATAGATGAACATTTGATTACTTGGGAAATACATCTTTGTATTCCATTCAGGGTTCGAGGATATATATCAATGGATATATATCATGATATATATCCGATATATATGAAATGATTTTTTATGATATATATATCAAATTTTATATTATTGAGTAATTTTTAGCATTTGTTTCTGTATTTCTACTTCCCAAATGTAGATAGCGTTGGACTAGAGTTAAAACATACTGCCTAATAGTAAGTTCTAATCCATAAATGGCAATGCTTCTGCTGGCATTAATGGTGTCTGTCATGTCAGAAAAATTTCTGTTTTTTCACACATATACAAATAGTATACATTAATAATACAATAAAATAATAATATGGCTTTCATACAAAATGGATATATATAAAACTTTTGATATATATCAGATATATATCAAAATTTTTGATATATATCATAAATATCAGATATTTTCAAACCCTGATTCCATTATACATTCCGTTCATACAATATCATTTTTTCCCTAACTATTTTGGGGAAGAGACCCCATTTCCAAAATGAACTGACACTTGAGACTCCCATAACCAAATTACTTTAAAAGTCCTATCTCTATTTTTTTTCCTTTTAATACAAAATACTTAAGATTCAAAAACGTTGTGGTTGGTTAAGTGACTAAACTTGACATAATTTTCTCATCAAAATTAAAAACACAACTAATACAATATCTTGAAAATTTCAAATCAAAACTTGTGTTAATTAATATGTATTGATCGACCCAATCAGTTTTCTTTTATGTCCACCCCTGGGAAACCAATTTTGACCCCGAGAGGTCAATATCAACCACTTTGGAAATCCCTGATAAAAACAGTTAATTCCAGTTGACCTTAACTCAAATAGTATGTAGTATAAATGGCCTAATTCATAACAGTTTTCTTCGCAATCTTGATTGTATTGAATTTGTTTTCATTAAATTTTAGTTTCCCCAAGTATTGCATGTCTCATCGCGGCACAATTGAGTCTGTATTAAGCACATCCATAGATTCAAGTGATTATTATTATGTCATTGAAGCTGCAAAATGTGCTCAAGCTGTACAACAGGTATGAAAACAGAAAGAATACATTTATTTTGTTGTGATATTGGACGTTAAGAGCTTACATTGTGGAACTTAATAAATGTTCTTAAAAATTGTATAAAATACAAAAAAGTTTCATGGATAGATTTTTTCTTTTCTGTATTGCTATTTGGTTTTTGCTATGATAGAGATCATTAACAACACTATGCCTATTGTACAGGTTAGACCATCTCAAGAGAAATCAGCTACTCCCAAAACATCATGGCAACATCAAATGAACTTACTGTGCAGTGCTGCTCATTCACTCATATCTGCTATCTTTCCTGATGCTGTGGATATGTACAAAGGAGTGAAGAATGGCAAAGTGTGTAGTTAATATGTTATTATGTAGTTTTTTTTTTATATACATATTAATACAAGAATATGATTTTCTCAACTCATCATTATCACATACACTATACATTTTAATTAAAATGGGTACTTATAACTTTTTGTGTTTAACATTGATATTTTGGCCCAATTACATGGATAATCCACCTGTAATTATAATGCCTATAATTTATAGGTTGATTATCAGTAAATACAAAAAAAGTGAGTACCCGATTCTGTGAAACTGTGTGTGTAAGAAGTTAAAGTAATGACATTAATGCATTAGTGGCCCACTACACGCCCCTAATTATTATATGACTGGGTTCAGCTAGGCAAAGAGAAACTCTATGAAACACAAGTCTGATATGTTCTTGCCGATATTTTCCTTTTAGAATCAGGAATCATCCTCTAATTCGTTACTTACAAGTACTCTATTGAATATAACTTCTACAACAAACAAACAAAATAAGGGCGACAATAAAACGCTACTTCAGATGAGACTAAGAAATGTATTTTGCTACATACAAGCAATGCTTGTGTAAGTATAAAAAATCACATTGATTAATGTTAATTTTTTTTTCTGTATGAATTATGTATGTTCTTATATATATTGTAATACACCATTTAATATTTTTTCCTTCTTTTGTTCTGTCCATCTTGCAGAATTAAATACTTTTGTTACTAATAGAAATAATTAATCAGTTATTTATATTTATCATTATAGTTAAAAGGAAATCAATTTAAAAATTACAACATTATTCAATTGGTTTAACTATTAAATAATTGATTTATACACATTTTCATTTATGCTTTCACCTTAATTTCATTAATGCTTCACGAATCTTTGAGTAGTAATTGGAAAAAAATGTAGCAACTGAAATTAATTATTTTTCAGTGAAATATATCCTGTAGCTAAGCCGATACATCCTCAAACAGTATTGGATATGATTACGAGGGCTTTCAGTGTGTCTGGTGGGAAGAAGAGCCCAGATGTTAATGTTTCTATTATAAAAATTGAAGCCTTGAGGACTTTAGATGCTCTTGTGTTGTGGTAAGTGTTTTCGGACCTAATTACATTCAATGACCTTTACGATGTAGTTGCTATTAATATAAACAAAATTAATATTAAAATTAGTGTTGTAATCGCTCTCAAGATCACCAAAATATTAATAAAAATAATAGTTATTCTATTTTGACGATCCTGTAACCCAGTTAATAGTAAACCTGCCTGCGGAGCGAGGAGTCCCTGGTTCGATTCCCGGCCGGGGCAGACATAGGTCATAGGTGTTTGTGATGTCATATTTTTGTATGTCCATGCCACCCGCAACACAGAATCCTACTGCGGGGTGTGAGTGTGTAAACGTTTATTTTATATACAGTTTAATGTTTTACTCTATGTATTCACCTAATATTTGGAAATATAAAGGGCGAAATTGATGCCTATTGGCATTTTCTAACAGCCAATGCATTACGAGGAAGAGAATTGCGAGGTGGACGTACATACAATAGCAGGATATGTTGCATCTTACGCAATAAATATATTTATTTACGACTAGTATTGAAATAGATAATAATAGTTTTCTCTCATAATACAGAAATATAACGTTATTTTATCATTGTGGAACTAAATCTTATGAATATTATACTCGGTGATTTTATTTTGATTGTTTGTTTTGTAGTACCAATAATATAATTATTTTATACACTTTTTCAGTTTGGGACCGAATCTTATTCCATTCTCGCCTTTAATATTCAGGCTTCTTATGCAGACCTTTCGATGGAGTACAGGAAATGCAGACCAAGATTCTAGGTATTGTTTTTTTCATAACAATTACTTTAAACAGTTAGCTGGCCACTGCAGAACATGACTCTGCCCTTAATTAATGAGGGCTAGAGTACCCCACCTCGCTACTCCGAGGAACTCGATAGATTAGTGGCCAACCCAGGTGTATTAAGGTTCTATACAGCCCGGAGGCCGTATACATCCTGATGGATGTGTTCAAGAAGTTTAGCTACTAGCGGTCACGCATCCAATTATCGACCACAGACCACATACTGAACTTGGTGGATCACTTGGAAGCCGTCGAGCTATGAACGTTTTATGAAACAATCATTAATTAACATAAACTGCCTTTTTTGACTACACACACTAGCTGTTGGAGTCCTTTGCCAAAGTTATAGGGACATGAGGGAGTTTAGGGCATCGATAGTGTAGTGGTTCAAACGTAAGTACCGCACGCGCGATTCAAGTTCACTTTAGTATCACGCACCTTTAAATTTTTCATAATCTGTATTATCACTTTCTTCGGTGAACGAAATCATTGTGACGAAACCTACCTGAGAGTTTTTCATAATATTTTCGAGGGTATGCGAAATATGATTCTTCATCTGATCAGCGTGGTGATCAGCTTTTACCCTTTCACCTTAAGATTTGGCTTTTAGACTGTTAAATGGGTGAAACTAGGTGCGTCTGATAGACAAGGAAAGGGAATACCAAAGATGGGCAGCAATTACAAGCGCCTTCAAGTAGAATGAGTTAGAGTTGATAGTCGACATAGCCGGTACTGCTTTTTACTACTACACAACGTCAGCCGGACGAAAACAAAAAATGATATGCCAATAGTGATTTCTTTAATCAAGAAATTACTTCTTCTCACAGCAAAGTACGTAGCACAGCGTACAACAGTCTCAGCGGCTGGTTGACCACGTTGCACTGTCACCGGTCCGCGGCCGACAGCGGGACCAGCTGGGAGGACGAACTCGCAAACCACATCATTAACGACACAGCTCCCACAGAGAAAGTTGTGCAGCTCACTGTGAGTTTAGTTGACTTGAAATTCACAACCATTTAATCATATAGTATTTCGTAAATACCCTCATGCAGGTAATTTTATGCTTCTATTATCGTTTCGAACAGGTTAATAATAATAAACGTTTACACACACTATGATTTTGTTGCGGGTGATATGGACATACACAAATATGACATCACATTAACATTGAAAAGAAAAAACTTTTCTGAGGTTATCTTTTAAACCAACATGTGACAATTACAAAATAAGTTTTAACCAGCACAAAACCCATTGCAGCACCAATATATCCAGGCGTCATTGTCATTTGTAGTATAATATCCTTTACCCGTAAGCTATGCTTGTCGCTTTAAAGTTTAAAAAAAAAATGACCCAACTGAACACGACTCTAGTGTCTTTTTATGTCAACAGCCGACAAACTAACACACGGACTCATCTGGCGGTAAGTGGTCACTGCCATGCACTTACATAATGTCAAAATTATCACCGACGTGTTGCCGGCTAAAAAGTAAGTGAACAATAAGACTTAATGCTTGTCGGTTGATTTTGGGGAGAGCGACCTCCAACATGAGGGTTCTCTCTTCATTGTTCGTCTGACGCCCCGTAACCCAGTTGGTAATACCGTCGCCTGTCGAGCGACGTGACGACCCGGTTTCGTTTCCCGGCGTGCAGGCATTTTTATGGGACAGTAATGTTTGTTCCCGGGTCAAGGGCGTACTGTTATAACCCTGAAATATAAGAGTTATGCTTTGTCAGGACCAGAAGGTGCTGA
>PDGT01000115.1:775351-798722 GCA_003671415.1 Megathymus violae | reverse complement strand
CGGTTAGCGTGGCTTTTATACCGCGCATACGACTCTGGAAGCTTCGTGTATCTACTCGTGCCTACGCGAGCAATCGGGAATTCGGGACTATTGCTATCTCGCTTGCTCACACCGCGCTAGAAAATTCTTGATTTCTCTACTATTTTTAACTTTATATAAAGGCGGCAAGCGATGTTACTTGACTTAGCATTTTTGGACGCTAGATTCAAATAGCGCGGGCGAGATTCAAATTACTTTTCGAACATATTTTTTTTTGGTTTTATTCTGGAATAGAATTAAATATTCTTCGAATGTACGAGAGTATAATTTTTGCTGTCGGCGGGCCACCAGTATTCGACCGGCGGGCCGCATGCGGCCCGCGGGCCGCGGTCTGTGCATCCATGCCTTAAATGTTTCTTTTAGAACCTTCTACTTTTCTACAGAATCCTATCATCGTCACTGTCAAATGCATACATATATGACATGAGTCAGTAGAAGTATTAATATAATCATCATGGACCATTTACTGACACTTTCGTTTCGTGAAATGTCCAATTATCAATATACAATATCGTTGAATCAGTAATGTTTAACGATTTTGAAACATGAAATAACCGAACGGTGACAAAATTGTTAAATGTTATTGATTCGATGATTTTGTCAATCGATAAATTTTAATTTCGTGTTATTATCAATTCTATTAAGTGAAAATCACGTTGTGATAATATTTTTATTTTATGCACTACCGTATTTTTTTGTATAAAATTTTATGTAGATACTAGACTATTCCGGGCAATGGTTGCCTGATAAAGATCGCTTTGAAATTGATAAGGCCACCAATAATACTTCAATTCTAAAAACTATATTTTTGCAGGTTACTGTAAAATAAATATAATTGTGTTTTATTGTTATTTTTGAAATACAAGATGTATAAAATGTTTGGAAGATTCTCGTTTACTATCTATATAATAAAATTCTAACAGATCGCTTTCTGTACATTAAGGTTATATAAAAAACTACTGTTAGGGGTCTTGATTAACGCAATAGAAGCCAAAACAATAGTTGTTACAAATTTTGTTTGTTTATCTGTGCTTTTGTTCCCGCTAATCTCAGAAACTGCTTATCCGATTTAATTACAGTTTCCACTAATGGTTTGCAGTAAGCGTCACTTAATATTTACAGTCCGTTTCATTTAAATTCGTTCATAAATGGAAAAGTTAAGAATTAATATTTATATTTCTAATTCACAGAACGTGAAAAACCCAGTCCTTAAACAATACAGATTCTATTTCTAAGCGTAAGGTAGTTTTTCTGAAGCGAAGCGAGGGCGGTTTGCTAGTTATTTAATATTATTTTATTTAAATGTCTATTAGTTAAATATAATGTTGTTATTTTAATGTCCATACGCGAATGCTATAGAGTTATCAATCTGTTTTTTATTAATTTAATACAGTCTCAATGATGAAAAGAGTGAGTCGTAGTCGTGTGGGACAGAGATCAGCACTTCAAATGAAAACAGCAGTATTTTCCGATACCCTATGAAATTTATAGAATTTGAATATTCCTGTTAATTTTTCTGTAAACATTTCTAGAATTTCTAAGATACGGACGAGTATTGGTAAATTGTCGTATGTATTACTATAGTTTTAATTATATATTTTTCTGTTTTTTAGTGTTCCTCATAAAGAGTACTTCGATAATCACATGCACGTGACTTTTTTTTTATTATCTTTTATTTTTAACTATTAAAAGCAAATTAGTTTATTTACGACATAATTCTACATGTGTATTTGAAATCAAGGTAGCAAGTTTATTTTTTTCCGTCAGTTAAGACACTTAGACAAAATGGTGTGTTACAGCCGGATAGACAGATTTGTTTGGAATCCTAAAAATGATTTATTTTCGACATGTTTGATACTCGTTTACTAGGTCATCTTCATTGAAGTTCTATATTGCCTTAGTGATACAAGCAGTTAAATCTCACTACACTCATCAAAGTAAGGACATGATTAAAATCAAAATGAGAAAATAAAGAAGAAATAACGTAATATTGCGGCACTTAAATTACTACTTCCAGAGTACAAACATTATATAAGATAATACATTGAGTTCAATGTACAAATTAAACGAAGTATTACTCAAAGTAATTAACCCCAAGGGTGTCCAACTGTCTACGTGATAAAATGAATTGCATGTTTCCATACAATACAGTTCGGTTAGATTCGATGTTTACTATCCATTTTGTGGAAAAGATGCTTCTTCGTCGTGGTTCACAATATTTCTCCGTATCCTATTACAGGAAGTTCCTTTAGTTGTATTTTCAGTAATTTTTACTTATTTTCAGTAATAATTATTTTAATATACAGTTGCATTAATCGGTAATAACATTATTGTTTCGATCAACAGCTTGCCAGTTATCGATATAACATAAACACTTGATGTAGAACACGTTGTTTTATTTTAATAACACCGTTGAGGAACGAGTATATAACATACATAGGTAATATAAATAATAATAACTTTATTTCATAATATTTAGTACAAAATATAGTACAACATTCACATGGTAAAAATTACGGTAAAATATTGCAACAATGATTAGTGTAAGTCGTGATAAACTAAAGGTAAGGTAGTCAAGTGTATTGTAATATAATAATAATATCACCTATATAATAATATCAATACATTTATAACAATATAATATTTATACAAAACCTTTAACTATGTAACCTATACCTACACACGTCTGGTCTCCGTACGTCTGTTGGTTACGTCTTCATATCACCAAAAATATGTTCAGGTATTTTTTATGGCGGTCGAAGTTTGTCTTCACAACAAAGTTGACACGCGATTTACCTATTAAAATGTTTAAGGGACGTATGAAAGCATAGCTTTAGATGAAGTTACAGCATAGTATAGACGAATCTACACTAATAATAACATTTTAGCGTGCTCGAAATTGCACATTATTTTATTTTCGGAATTGTAATGTACATAGGCTCGGTAATCGATATAAAGAACAAAACTTGTTTTGGAATTGTTGTCTTTCTGATCACGTGTCATATTAAAACCACTTATTTGATTTGGATCATACTTGGCATATGTGGAAATTATTAAATGGGTCGTAATGCCTGATAATTTTTATGCCGGAAAATGTATCTATTCCCGCGGGATCGGAAACGAAACTGTATATGAGCATTCTGTAAATATAATTTTGATTCCCTGGCTGCAGTTATTATTAGAAATAAATATATATGTTTTTTAATTTAGAACTAGAAAACCCCATAAGAAAAACAGCGCGGATGATATTTGTAAACGTAAGGCGTAGGTTTTCTGTCGAAAAAGGGCGGATTACTAGTATATTAAAAACAGGGATGCCTGACAATAAAAGCGCTGCGACCGTTTCCGTTTAAGTGAGGATTGTACTTTCGATCGTGATTTGTACTCAAAATTTTTAATATGTTAACTTTGGTAAACATATTCATAGTAGAAGACTAAATTATAACATGCTTATTGGCCGAACACTAAAATTGAGGAGGGATTATAGTTTATCACATTTTATTATAAAAACTGAAAACTTTTACTAATTTCATTGATAACAATATGTTTATTAGATAACTTTCTATTAAAGTTTTTTAAAACAAGAATTTGTATAATTAAAAACGAGCTGTGAGTTTATTTCATTAAAACGTTCTCCAAAAGCGTCCATTACGAACTGTGCCGTATTGTTTTAATCCGTATTAATTAAAATAATAAATAAATTGACGGCTACAAACGTTCTTTGAAGATTCCTGAAACGTGCCCGTGCTTGTAAACTTGTAAAATTCATTTGCGGCGTATCTAATTTTCTTTAAATCCATTTGGGGGTTAAAAAGGTCACGGCGAAACACAAACTGAGCAATCGGCCGTCTGCCCCGCAAAAGTTTGAAGGCTTTAATTTAGCCGGTTGTTAATTCGTGCGCGACCGATTCAAAGGCACTGTCGGCCATTATTAAAAGCGTAAATTGTCAAACAGATGTACCGAACGGCTTCGGTCGCGTCCCGCCGGTTTAAAACCCAATGAAAATTTTATCAGCGCCGTCATGGCTGGACGCCACGCGCCAGTGTTGGCACGACAAAACAACTAATTGTTTTACATGCATTTTTGAATTAAATTACATTTTTTTCGGCGTTGCAAATAATAGCAATGTATTCTTTAATTATGAAATATCTTAAGTTAAATCTATCAACGGTATCAAAAACCAAAAAACGTGTTTAGAAATTATAGTCACACCTCACTCACACTTGGACTCTTAAAGTGTGGCAAGTACACACACAATCTTAATATATTTATAAAAGTATAGTATCAAGAACAAACATATCATTAATTTCTTTTCTTTCCGGAAATCAAACTGCAACCTTCGGAAAAGGGGGGTACAGCGTCATCAAAGTTAATTTGATGATGTAAAACAAATTTTTGCACAACTTATCAACATGTGTACTGACGTAACACAATAAGACCATTCAAGATAAAGCCTTACAATAATAAAAGGTATCCTAAAATAAAAATACACTCGTAACAAATATTATTTATTATCTATTTCACAGTTTTTAGTTTTAGTTTAGTAAAAAGTTTTTCGCCACACACTCTTTACTCGATGGTCAGTACTGAACATCTCTGCTAAAGATCGAATTTGAAAGTATTTATTATAAAATGTCTGTTTAAATAACGTTTCAGGATACTAAAATACGTAATTTTTCAAATTATTTGTATATTACAAATTAATTTTCACTTGGTTTGGTGAAGGAAAACTCCATGAGAAAACATCCACACCTGAGAGCTCTCCATAATATTCTCAAAAGTGTGTGAAGTCTGCCAATCCGCACTTACCAGCGGCGGATTATAGCCCTAACCACTCTTATTGTGAGTAGAGACCCGAGCCTATCAGTGATTCAATTATGATATGTAACGTTGATACAATAATTATACAATAAAACCTTGTTAGTAAATTTGTACGTCTTGAAATTAACTTGAGAACGATAGCTAAAGAATTTTAAACTGGTAAACTGATTATTCGATTTAAGAAACTTAAGTACATCACACTTTACATAAAATATTCTTTGTTACAATATGGATTTTATACATTATCAAGTGTTTATTAACTAATCAATTGACGTTAGCATTATCTTAATCGGCACACGCGTTTCGTCTCTCGAAGCCAATAAATAAATAAATATACAAGGAGGTACGCCAAACATATAAACCATCTTTGCATGACGCTTCCGGTTAAAAAACGGATTAACCACTTCTCGGCTAACAACGCACTGGTAAAGACGTTGTTGTTAGATATTTTAATGATGGCAACCACTCAATATCTATTGCTCTATTAGCCACCTTTATAAACGGTTCTTTCCACCTGCCACAACCTCTCGCCTACACATTTATTGACTGATAGAGAATGCCGCTAGAATGCTTTGTTGTAGAACGCCTCTTTTCAGGTTATACAATAACAAATAAATAAAACCTAAGATATAAAAAAACTCAGTTTTATTAAAGAAATAACTCTTTCATCTTTTATTAAATATAATATGATACTCGATGTTAAAGATAGTGTAAATTATATTTGTAAATAGTGGATTTTTTCATAGTTATTTTCATGGTCGGTAACGCGTCCTCGACTTGTTGTGTAGTAGATATATATGGGTTGCAATGACCGATATCTTCCAGTGGCCTGTCTGCATATTTACTGACAATTACTATAACAAAAACAAACAGATTTTTATGACATACATACATACGGCCTTTTGCATGTGGTCCTGTAATTAGGGCTTTCGAGCAACCTATACGAGTATTCACAAGCTCTGTATGTTTACGTCAACGTCTACAATGGTTTATTTCAACTGTAGATTATTTTGTCTCAAAATACGAGAGTTCCATCAAATATTATATACATTATTATATTTATTTGTATTTCGTACCTACTTCGAGAATACTTTATAGCTAAAGAGATTGAAAATATCTAGAAATGTTCAACATACTTCTTGACAATAAATTTATTTTCATATCAAAAAATAATTACACAAAACTAGTGTGGACTTTTTTAAATATATTCAGAATATATTAATAGTCTCAATACGAATCATTTAAAATATTATATGAATTTGGTTATAATAACAAATTTTATCAAATAAACCTTTACCTACAATCATATTCAGGATTTTTATTCGACATTAAATTTGTTACAATTTCAAATCCCGAGATGTCGAAAAAAGACCGAATGCTCAAAATTAATTTGTTATAAATAATTCCTTGATACATTCACCATTCAATTAGAGTAATGTAGTGAATAAAACGCGGAAATTCCTTCAAGGAAACCGGCACATTGAAATAGGAATATATTTTGTAAAACAATATTCAAATAAGGTCAATCAGTGGAAACGGTCGAGCTTTCGCTTTTACCTCACCTGTGGTGAAGGTCTATTGAATATTAAGATTAAGCTTAAGAAAGTGCTCCTTCTAAATAATCTTTTATTTGCAAAAGCGTAGAATAAATTACCATTAAGTACTTAATTAATAATCCCATGGTCATGTGTTTTTGAGTTAATTGAAATAGTAATTATTATATTTAAAACTTTACAATTCATTAACAATTAAACAACGACGACGACGACGACGACGACGACGACGACGACGACGACGACGACGACGACGACGACGACGACGACGACGACGACGACGACGACGACGACGACGACGACGACGACGACGACGACAACAACGACAACAACGACAACAACGACAACAACAACAACAACAATAATATTGTATTATACACAGCTGTACCTCTCGACTATTATTTTTTTTTACTACCAAATGGGCAGAAGTTAGGCAAAATCCTTAAATTATATAATGAAACAGTAACTATAGAACAATCCATATTTTTTTTAGGTGTCACCTTAAATAGTAAGCTTCAGTGGGGCGCCCATATATCGTTTCTCGCAGGTAAACTTAGTAGGTCTGTTTACGCTATTAGGAAGATAAGATTGATTACTGATGTAGAGACAGCTAGACTTGTTTGTTTTTCCTATTTTCATAGTCTTATGTCTTACGGTATCCTAATGTGGGGTAAATCAGCGGACAATGATTCAATATTTATATTACAGAAAAGAGCAATCAGCGTTATATACAGATTAAAATCACGTGAGTCATTAAGAGAAAAATTTAAAGAAATAGTTGTTGTACTCACCGTCGCCAGTCAGTATATATATATATATATAAATTTAGTATTTATTAAAAAAAATATGTTTAAGCAGAAAAGTGATACACACAGTCATGAAACAAGAAATAGGCATAATTTGGTTACATCTTCATATCGTCTTCAAAAGGTTCAGCGTTCCTTTATGGGCTTGGAGTTCGTTTTTAAAATAAGATTCCTAAGTTGATACGCGACTAACCCATTGGAACTTTTAAGCGACGCATTTAAATACAGTTTATAGGTAAAGGATATTGATATGGAAGGACAAGGATGCCTGGAAATAATAGTATCAAAACCAGTTCCGCACAGGCTTAAACTTTTGTAATTAGCATGTGTTGTTTAAAAGATGTCCTGAGGAGTTTCCTTCGCCGTTTCTATTCTTCAATGTTAAAGCACCTTTTCGAAACGGTGGTAGAAGCAAAAAATGACGTTCATAAGTATAGTTACAGAATACCTATGTGATTAAATAATTTTGAATTTATTATTTAAACATACAAAATTTATTTAGCACTAATAAATATATAAAATAATAAGTGTATATAACTTAATAAAGTACACGCCTAAAAAATTTCAACTGTAAAGATTTGTAAAATCTAATTGTATTATACCAAATAAGTGTTGTCAATTGATTTTAATGTGTTTCTTAAAATATTTTTATTCGCAAAGTTGTAAAATGAATTAGCATCACTTAATTAATAATTAAATGTTGGGTCCCAACACAAACAACAATCCACTCTACTGTACTAAACCTTTCCGGATCCTGGGATCTAGAATCAGTTTTTTTATGTAAATAGTCGATATACAAGTTGACTGACCACATTATCTGAACTGGTTACCTCCATCCATGAATATTCGTAGCATCACAGTCACCACCGACGTGTCAATGGCCAACAAAAAAGTTTAGAACCTACTTTTAAACTGGCTCTCCGACACTGCTATCAAAACACGCATGTAACGTTTTCATGTGACGTTTAAGAAAAAAAATGTTTTTTACATGGCCATATATACTAGCGAGTGGGTGTACTACCTATGAGTTATTGAGCCATTCAAACCGTAGCCGTTAATACGAGGAATTAAGAAAAGTCTAACCTGCTCATTCAACAATTAAAGTATCTTAAAAATATAAATTTATAGTAATCTATCATACACACAAAGGCTACGAGGTTAAACGCCTGATTAGTTGAACAGATACTACTCAATCAAATTAAGTAGCCAATCTCAGAAACTTTGAATAATTCTGTAATATCTTTAAATATGAATTATTCATTTATGTACACGGAAAACAATCCTAGATAAACTTACTACGGAATCCTAACCCATGAGAGTCCGAACCATAATGGATTTATTTATTTTCATCTCAGGCATGCATGAGTGAACAGTAATGAGCAAACATAATGCCAAATGACAACATCTTCCGTTTAACCCTGCGTGTACGCAGAAAATACGTATAATAAGCAGTGGAGTATTGAAAAGTTTTTGTCAATGTGTTATAAAAATTATTATTTCCTCGATGTTTTCCAGAGATGTGTACGATATTTTATTCTACACGTGTCAAAATCATTCTCCGAGGTTTCTTTATAGGTCGGGCCATTCAGTCCTTAATACGAGGTTTTGTAGGATGGTATGTGAAGCTTACGCCGCTAGGTCAGGACTGCCCTAGGGAAATCCTTGCGGCGAATTCTTTTACAGACGACCTGCGTCCTGTTTGTGTGAGTTTTGTTTCAAAGGGTTAACACGTGTGTGAAATCCCATGGTTACTTGTTTTTGAATTTAAGTGAAATAGTAACTATACATTAAGAACTTTACATTTCATAAATAACTAATTATAATAATAATAGTTCATTATAAACAGTTATACATAAACTATTTTTTGTTATTGTACGTTAATACAAAGTTTGTTTAACACTAGTTGATCTGTACTCTAATAAACTGATATATCAAGTTTACATAACTTAATTAAGTAAACTTCTTAAAAATTCGGACTGTTAACCTTTGTAAATGTATTTTTTTTTGTACCTAATAAATTCTGTCAATTGATATCGATGAGTTTCTTACAATTTACAATATCCACCAAAATATTGCTAAACTTAATACAGTTTTAGTTACGATTACAGCGAGTGCCCTCTGTATTTTTGTAGTACAGTGACTAAAATGCTGAATAACGAATATTGTAGACGCTAGTTTCCATCCTTTCTACGTCTTTCGATCCGTTCTCGGTTTTATTAGGACTTGACATATCAACAAACTACAATACAATCTACAAACTGGTTCTACGTGTCTGGTGTTAGAGATATTCTTCGATTTTTAATAAGTAGTAATAAGTAACAAAACATTATACTGTAAATTATAAGTGTCATTGAGTTACTTTGCTATTTGGAAACCAAGTTTCATTTTTATTTTATACCCCTGTTATCTTATTAAAAATACTTCTTAGTACTGACTGTAACGTATTAACACAACTTAATACACGTGAAACCTGGATATATTTTGATAAAATAATTTCTATACATTTGTAGGGACAAGGTTACACCAAAATGTGGTCTGTACAATTAAGTCCAAATATCGGCGTACAGTATACATATTGTGAAAACCCGTGTTATAGTAATATGTAAAAGTAGTAAGTGTAAACTCCAAAATGATTTTATTATAATATAATCATAATTTTTTAATATGGTACTGAAGAAAAAATTTTAACCAACTCTGGTGGAATAATATTAGCTTTTGACAACTTTACTGTAATAACATGAGGACAGAAGAAAGTTGGATTGAAATTCTATAACGAACGGTCTGTCGGGGGAATTATAAACACGTTGCTTTAAAATACTTAAACAAATTATTCGCTTACGCATTTTATGCTGTAGTAAATATCGTAAAAGAAATGTTTTCAGGTATTGTACGTACGTAAATTGAATAGAGGTGCTTTCAAACACCCCAGTCCCCGTTCAGATTCACATTTAGCCCTTTCGTTTAGATTCGCTTCAGGTAGATATAATACTGTTAAAATAAAAACGGATCTTATAAAGGAAATCAAACAAACAAACGCGTCTACCATTTTAATTACATATTATGTTCTGTTTATAGACACTATTTTTTCGATAAATAATTATATTTTAATATGGAATATTTTTTATAAGATTATTTGTTATAACAGTAAAGGAAAACGATTTCAGTATTATATTTTAATATGGAATATTTTTTATAAGATTATTTGTTATAACAGTAAAGGAAAACGATTTCAGTATTATATTTTAACTTTAATACATGCTCAGCAAATTGGGCAGGCAACGTTGAAAAAAAATATTAACAAAAGTGAAATTTTTTTAACTCAGGAACTATGAACGAGATATTTACTTCTCACTTTATGGGAATATTAATATATGGATTATATTAATATATATTTTATTAATAATCCATATATTAATTATAAATCATCATTCTTTATAGGGGATTGAAAGTCTAAAGTTTACTATACAAATGGTAGAAGCAGGAGATACAAAAAAATAAATAATAATACACATTTTTCCAATTGAGTGATTAAAAATCCATTTGGCATCCTCTCGTTAAAAGCTATTTGCCTTTTAAGTGCTTTAATGATTTGAGAGAAATTTCGTGCCGAGATATTGTACTTGAGATTAATATTCTTAAATTTGATGAATCATTATATTCAGCAAATTTGACGTAAGTATAAATTAATAATACGGAACTACTATGATATCAGTACTAATAATTATAAATATACTTAACTTTACTTAATGGAAATCCATCCATCAAGTAACGTGTAATCTATACTAATAATATTGTAAAAAGGAAACCTTTGTATTTTTGAATGTTTGTTACGAATAAACTCAAAAACCACCGAACCGATTTTAAAATTTCTTTCACCATTAGAATGCTACATTATCTCTGTGTAACATAGGCTATATTTATTATTAGAAAAACTTCAGTAACGTGGGGTGTAAAAAAATTTGCTTAAAAATTTATTTCATCACATACGCTGCGGAAACTATTGATGATAGAACAATAAAAAGTTCTACAATATTAGAGAATATATCAATATCTACAAATAACTTCCCGATACTATTTGTCCAACTATTGTATTTATGTCACTACAAACACTTTTTACATTTTAAAAGCTGACCAAAATCAGACCATGATAACCATACCTTCGTATTAATCCTTATCCAAATAAATCATTTCATATTAAAAACTGTTTCAATACCTATAGATAACTTTTTTAGTTACTCAGATCGGACATTCCGTTCAGAAGATTTTACGAATTCAGGAACCTGACCAGTGTGGCCCCACGCAAAGCAGCCGTAGCGTAGGCCGGCAGACAACGCGACGAGGGAGCGGTCACGAGGCGGACACATCTATGAAATAGGTAATCGCGCGGTCGGCTCCTTACGCAGCGGACATATGCAACATTGAATATGTCTTTTATAAAGATAAAATTATAAATATATCTCAAAATGTTTAAAAATAAAATGACACCCGAGCCAAGCCGGGGTGGGACGCTAGTAATCTATAAAGTAAACAAGTAAGGTTTCCACTTCTTTCTTGTCATCAAAGCGTAGATGAAGTCTGTTATTACATACTTCCATGGACGACAGTGACCATTTAACATCAGATAGCCTGTCTACTCATTTGTCAGCTATTGAAATAAAAAAAAAATATGAGGTTTGAGAAAAAAGCTTTGAATAACAATTAACATTTTATTGTTCAATCAAAAGGCCTCATTTAATATATTTAAGTCATTTCTTCTTTCAATTATTTTTCTTTCACTAAGACCTTGAATACCATAAATAATATCCGTATTGCGTTGGTATTATAATTGGCCTAATATAACATTTCTTCATAATCCATCTCTGCCAAGTCCATAGGGAGATTCTGATGTAGTTATGAAGAAATAATTTCCCGGTCTCCTGAAATTAAAAAAAAAACATGATTCTAATGTAGAAGATGTCTGCTTCATATCTTATTGTTAAAGTTAATACATACTAATAATTTTGTTTATTTACGATGAAATCATACTGTATACATAGTACCCACAATAATTTTTACTCAAGAAAAAACACGTTTTTTACGCCAACAGCAAATAAATGACCAATTGGACAATTTAAATAAGGTCAACGTCGGCCATGACCATTCCTAACACAAAAAATAACCAACCAACAACAACCAAAGAGCAAGAAACGTCTTTCGAACTTTTCAACATTGCAACCAAAACACGTCACAAATAATCCACGGCTTATTATAGATGGACGGCAGCACTAATCGAAAGGAAGGTAAAGACTGCTAACTATCATGCAAAAGTTTTGTCCGATATAAATACTATTTTCAAGAGTCCACTTCGTTGGACATGGTCAGATCGAATCATAACAATGAATCACCATCTAAACAAAAGAAATATATTATATAAATATCAAACGAAACTGTGCTTCCGTGCACGAATGCAGTACTTCTTTCGCTCAAGTCGTTCTAAAGTTCATGTAACTTTAGAGTGGCATCAACCATTAGATATGTATGCTGATTTTGTAAAGAGAGAGTGCGAAATCAATGAGTTTGTATGTTTGCAGAGGGTTCTCCGAAACCACGGTCCATAGGCTATATAACATGTTCATTTTATACTAATTAAGATTAATATGGATTATACCAACATAATATCTACTAAGATAAATAATTCTAAGCCGATCGAATAACTACTATAATAACTATCGAATACCATAAAATAAACATACTTTTAAAATATGATAACGATAAAAATATCAACTTTTACGACAAATAGTTCTTACACTGCTGCGGTCAGTTCTCTTTCACAAAATGAAAGTTCAGACATCTTCCAGAATAATATACATATATAGCTCTCAGATATACAGGATTCCTTACGATATTATCTTACAAATAAAATATCTAATAAGCATATAATTTGAAAAATAGAGGTGCAACGATTTGAACCCGGAGTCTCTTAGGCAGGTGATTAATATTCAAACCACGAGATTATAAATTCAGTAACAAACAACGAAACAGCTACTTACAAAGACTCATCGGTTGGATTCAAGGGGAGGGTTACGGCGTTTCTCTCTTCCTCTGAGTAGCGTTTCCACGTTCTGTAATTCTTTGCGTATGAGCCAATGATAGTGCTTGGATTTTTTATAGCCTCTACTAGCAGTTGCCAACTCCTGTTGTGGTTACATAAATCTATGGATCGCATAAAATTATATATATTAAGAAGTAGTAAATTATGTTTGAAGAAATTCTACCAATTATGTCCGTCAACCAACGAAACATTAACTACCCACATGGTTTTTCCATAATAAAAGTTTATTTGTTTATGTGCACATAATAAAATAACAGGAAATGTATGGAAAGTTTGTATAAGTGCACAACTTATTTATATTTATAAATTTCTTCCGGTAGACTCGAAAAGAGGAAAACTGATACAGTAGGGCAAACTTAGTGTGTTCCTAAATGATAATATATATTAGACAAACTTTTGTTTTATAGGCTGAAGGGCTGAAACGTCGCCCATAAAATATAACATTATAATTCATTTTTTCATCATCATAATGACCACTGCCGCACCACGGATACTACCGCCACTTAATACTTCCAATTTATTTCACGTCATTAATTATTTAAAGCGTTTCGTGTAGGAACCTCGTGTATATTTACTTTTACGTTTTTCATGGCACATTATATAGACATATATTTTCTACGCATATTTTGCAATATTTTTCGAACAATTTAAATTTACGATAAAGACTAAAACCAGTGACTAAGGAGTTATAAAAAGTTTTCATACATGTATTAATAGGTTCATTAAAGCTTCTATTTCAAGTTTATTAATTAGACTGTTATGTTGTGTCATAGCCCAATCTAATGAGCTTTCTTAAGTTCTTTCTTACACTGAGAGTGTTTCAATATCCTCGGTGTATGACAATTTTCTTCTGCGGCTTAAAATTGGATCAGTGATCGCTAATAGAAAACAAAATTTCAACTCTGCATGCTTCCTCCGAATGCCTTCATAAAACCTGAGGACTGCTCAATGTTGAATAGGTTATTGTAGCCCTAGAATCCCTAGTGTTTATTCTACAATGGTGCAGCTGGACATAATACGTCCCGGGGAACTTAAGTCAAAACTTAGACTTTATATTAGTCCGCGAACGTTACTGTTAGCCAATAAATTGTTATAATATCGGTATAACTTACCTTCAGCTGTAAACACTTGAGCAGCCTGCGCAGTACATCCAGGTTGAACGACCAGACCGACCTTATAGTTAGGCCAGAAATCCACGGTGCCCATAGCAGTCTTGTAGCCATATTTACTTGGATCAGAATGGACCACAATAACCAGGCGTGCTGAATATTGGTTTAGCTTCATAGGTGCTGGTTTAGCTTCGAAACCTACGCTGGCTGGATCTAAACCCGTTATCCTATACATAAATTGTACACAAATATTTAATAAAACATCACAGAGCCTATAAATAGAATAATCGCTTAACACACCTGTATAATATGTTTAAAAATAAAGTAAAAACAAAATTAATAAATAAATGTTATTACTCAACAAAAAAATAATGGATGATGATTTGATTTAAAATATTCCAATGACAGTACAAATAAAAAAAATCTAATGAGAATAATAATTGAAGTTAATAATGACATGGATTGAAAAATGTATATCAAAATTGTTAATTATCGATATTTGCATAATACTATTATTAATATACATATTATATTTTACATTCAGTGACTACAGCCCCTGAAATTGCTACACTCTATCAGGGTATCATACGTGATTATATATTACTGTTGCAATTGAATAAATAAATATTTTTTTAGTTCTTATTCCACGGAAACTGTTTTAAGTGTTATAATAGTTGTATAGAATATGTCATATATGATATAGACTCATAATATAAGTTAACAACATGCTAAATTGTATCAAAATTCACAACGGAAAATCGGATCATGAGTACTAAAATAAATATTAGTAGACATAATTTTTTTAAACTGAAAACTGTCGTAAAGAGTTCAAAACCCGGCGACGTGTGTCAATCATAAATGGTGTGGATTAAATACGCAAATAGGGTGCCGGCGATAGTTGGATGGGTGAGCACAAGTGACAAAATGAAGTCAGGGCACTTTATGCCATCAACCCTGGTTGTACCCATTAGACAATCGTAAAGCTATGCCTTACACATTTTACACCCGGATTGGTCACCGATACTGATACGAATCAGCATGATGGTGCCCTTTACTTACTTACGGGGCGAGACCCGTGTAGAATGCCGTTAATTGCTTAAAGATAATGAATAATACATATATAATTACAGCAATTTATTTGTACCTTGGCAATAGAATTCCTTTGTGGAGTAAATTGTTTCCGGCAATTCCGAAAATTTGAGCGCCTAATGAATGTCCGACCAAATGAGTTTTGTTCAAATTGAGACCAGCAGCACTCAAACTAACAAGCACGTCGGAGAAACGCACTCCAAGCTGTGAACAATTTTACTTTGCAGAGCAGTGATTGTGAAGTCGATCGAACGTCGATGTCCCGCGCTAAATATTCGACTTGGAATTCTCCATGCACCTCATATTTTCACAATATATTACACGTATTAGAAATAATTATTACTTGATTCGATCCAAGAAATAATAGTATAGAAATAATATTGTACATATATATCGTCACGCAAACTTTGTAATTTACAACATGGCTAAAACGTAAAATGGTTTTCATGTCATGTTATTATTATTATAAGCCTGTAGTAAGACAACAATAAGGTGACTTGAATATTTTCCTTGGCCCTTTGACAGTTGATTCATAATCATTATTAACCTTAATCTACGTTAGTAATAATTATTTACGCTTCGAAGGTCCACTGTCGGTGAAGAGCTCGACGAGCCTTGAGCTTTGTGCATCCAATGGACACTCACCGTCTTCTTCAGTTTATCCATTCACCTCGTGAGGTGTGCATTATGCTCCTTTTACCAAGATGTGGTTTTTGAAGTAATTTCTCAACAGTTATCGATCCTTTAAACTGCTTAATGCTTTTAACACTTCATCCGAATATTTACGAGATATGTCGGTAACCTATAACTTGCGGATTACACCAATTTTAATTTACTTCACAAAAAACCTTACGCAGTTCAGTATACACTACCTATGTATGCATTATAAATATATTCATGTTGATTTCCGATAGAACTTTTCCAATAGCCATCTCTGCATCAATATCGTTATTACCTGTCTTGCGTTCGGCACTGCCCAATTCAAATAAGAGCCTGCGAAGCTCGGTAGCGTGTTGGAGGCCTCGTACTGCCAATCCAGGAGGGCTACATTACTCTGTCCTTGTTCCAAATACGTTTTTACGACTGCCGTCACCGCCGGTCCATTGGGCTTACCTAAAATGTTATTAATTTTTTTTTTAATATTTCTAACTTCTGTACCACTTCAGATATTTAAATTAATTAATTTATATAACCGACTCATATGGTGAACCTTGTGTGTTTCAAATTGATATTATAAATGTGTTTGTTAATGCGCAATTAAATTAAATATTACAAAAGACTTCATATTAATACTTCTGAAATACTTGATCGATGGCCACACACTATGTTATATTTTAACGACATGATCAATTTATTGATAAAGTATTCATAAATCCATTTAAAAGTTAAAGTTAAACCTACTTCAAGAATTACTACAAAATATTTCGGAAAAGCGAAAACTAACTTAATCATAGATTTAAATTTAAACACCAAATTAGATATTATGATACGTATATTCATACCAGCAATTACAATGTGATTATTCATTTCAAAACCTGTTACTTATTAATTTCAATAAAATATGCGCTACCTACTGAAATGTTTTTATATTCAAGTGTTGAACAATTTGACAAACGTTACTTGAGTTAGCAAATAAAACTATAATAACTATATAAAATTAATCGTTTGTGTACGGTCCCCGGACTCCTCTTAACATTAATCAGTTCAGTCGTGTGTCAGTCAACCACAGTCGTCAAACCCGCCCGCCGGCGTCCAATTCTGACGTTGTTTTTAGCGGCATTATGCGTAATACCATTTTGATTGCCTTAAATCCTAAATCCCTCCCTGCATAGTTAACTTGATTTTTAAATAATAGATAGATGAAATTTGATGTTATCGAAAACAGTCTAAAATTATAGTTATAAACAATTATTTAGTAAATTTTATTAGGTATTTTGACATAAAAATAACCTGCTTAGGTTATATTGGAATGTTTGAAAGAAAGCTGCTGTCTGAGTTTAAGAGAAAAATGTGTTATTTCGTTTTAAAAACGTTCTTCAATTTAAGTGTGTAAAATTGTACTACTAAATTAAATAAATTGTACATACATACCTGTAAAACCGTAACAAAAAATTACTGTAGTTTGATTCGAATTATACCAAGTTGTAGATAAAATTTTGGAAGCTTTTTCTATAGGCAATACTGTGAAGTCCTCAAACGTGCTAAAAATGATTACAAAACAAGAAAATAAATACACATTTTAAGATAATGTACACGGTAAAAAAGGTTGAGAGAATCATCAAAATGAAGTTTTTAAGTTTTATTGTACTATATCTAGAACTTGCTAACCGAAGGTGTGTGTTTTCAAAATTCTATGAACTATAAACATATTTATTTAGTACAATTATTGAAAAAGGAAATAGTTGCCCTTTGGCATATATCAGTATATACATGCAATGCCTAATATAACACATGCATTTATTAAAAAACCCCTTAACATAACTTTTTCAAAAAAATTTACATTTATAAAAATTAATAATAAATATACATATTAGGTATAAGTTATATAACGTGTTCTTTTTGTTTTCGGGAAAATTGAAGTGGTACATTAGTCCACTTAAAGGAATGACTTGGCAAAAATATTTTTTTTAAATTTACATTTTTGCTCGTTTTTGTGGTTTCATACAAAATAATTAAATTATTGAATTGCACTCGACGCGTCCCAACCTAATGCGTACTACGAATGAAGTAGTGAGCTGGCAACGTCGCGCGTCACAGGGCCCTTAAGGAATTAGGAAAGGATACACCGAGTGTAAAAAGTATTGAACTTATTGTAACTCACGCATTATAAGCGTGAGTGAATTTCTTCTTTCGGTAAAATATTCTTAATACTTTAAGGGATCAGTGGTGTCAATTTCCCGAAAACAAAAAGAACACGTTATATAATATAATAAGTATATAGTATAAGAATATTTTCTCCTCCTATTTTTTTGCGTGCAAATATTACAATTTTATAGTATATTTCATTTTTTTATAATTTTAAAATATATTTTATACACGCGTGGCTCCGCTCCAGTTTCATTAATATTATGGATGATGATAGATAATTTAATTCGTCGTCGGTTTTAAGCTTCTTTAACCCAGAGTAACGGGAAAATGACTATTTACGACTTATATTTCCTGTCACTCAAAGCCTAAAGTATATTGGATTTACACTTTTAGCAATCCAATGTATGTGTTAATTCAAAATAGCACGTGAATTTAGTGGCGATGAATAATGATTGTAATTGTATGCGGGCATCCGTTACATGTTCGTAATTCGAGATTAGCCAATTAATTAATTACACGTCAAATACGCTAATTCGATTTTGGTTTTGTGTTCACTAATTGATTTATATATGTTATTTAATTATATGCAATTTTATTATACGATATTATATTTTTTTACATGTACTTCAAAAAAGGAGGATGTTCTGCTCGTACGTATATAATTGTATCTATGAATTCTTTTATGTATTTATGTATGTACGTACACAGCCGTAAGCTCCGTTGTTAATGAACCGATTTTAATGATTCTTCTTTTAATGTACATAAGACAGCTGACATTTGGTCCTCTATAAATATGAAGAGCACCTGATATTCTGTTCTGGATTTCAAATATGTCAATATGTAGTGCATATAATAATACACCGTTTAAATTTATTTTCGCTTTTTAGTGCAATTTTGTAGTTATTCACTTCAAAGATGGTTTAATTTTTTATTTTATTTCTATTTTATTTTATTAGATTTGAAAGCGTTGCTTTCGTTAATAACATACTTTAACGAAAATCAACGTAAATTTCCATAAATTTTACAGTCAATTTTTAGTTAGGCATTTAATGGATAGGAATTTATAAACATTTTTTAAAATCACCCATTGGTGTAAAGTAGACGATGAATTACTGAGTAGAATGTTGTCAAATCTTAGAATATGAATAGTAAACCTGAAGATATAAATATATAGCGTTACTCAATTTACAGTCATAGTATCAGCTATTTACTGTAAATTTACTTTGACAACTGGAGTATGCGACGAATACTCGTATCGTGCTTGACTGAACAATCTTCTAAGGGTGAATAAACAATATAATGTTATCGTATTTAGGATACTCGAACATTGATTACTACAAACCTTGAATTTGAACATATATTTTTGATTAGATATTCCTCTGAAGAGTGTGACTATGAACGTTATAAGACGCTGAAAACTAAAATATCATAAATAATAATATAAATATAATAATGTCATTTACCTGTGATAAAACCTTAGTTTTACAGCCTTTGGATCGTCATCACATAAGGCTGAAAGAAATATTTTTTAATACATAACTCAATACATTAAAATAATGCCTTATGTAACTAAGTCAGTTTGAATAAAGTATATAATAATTGGTCACCCTTAAAATATTATTAAATCTATACTAATAATAAAATTCTGATTTATCGCTTTCTGTACATGAACAATATATAAGGAAAAATATTATTACAGGCCTTTATTAACGAAATAGAACACAAAAAATAGTTGTTACAAATTTTGTCTGTTTGTCTGTGCATTTGTTCCCGCTAATCTCAGAAACGGCTTAACCGATTTCGTTCGGTTTTCACTAATATATTGTAGTAAGCGTCACTTAATACAAGCGAAATCGCACTTCACCATACGATCCTTAATCTCATGCCGTGCGCATAAGTAGGACGGTAATATTGCGAGTAGGTATACATCAAACAAATACGAGACACTAATCAAAAGTCGACCAGAAATGATATATGATATGAGAAATAAAATAAGTTTTCCTTAAAATTTGCACATTTATTAATAATGTCGATTTTAGTTTCAAAGTAAAATGATTCGTAAGTAATATATTTAAATATGCAACGTAAGTTGTTTTCGAAATAATTTAACATGGGTCAGTTAAGTAAATTTCGCTTACAATTTCAAATTTATAATATACTATATTATATATATATATATATATATATATATATTGGCCGTATTGTGGCGGCCTAGAATACTGTCCGCAATCCCATGCTGACAAAACAGGGTGTCGTAAGTGGCGACAGAAGTCAGCCTGCTTGGTGGTAGGGCTTCGCGTAAAGATTATATTATCAGTATTATTATTAAGTCATTAATATTATTACTGGCATTATTATCTTTCCGTAAAGCCTGCCTGGCTAGCTACCACCCTCCTGCTTGAGTCAGCCGCCAAACGACTCGTCGTGTTCCGGCTGGGGACTTGAGAGCCAGTTCTTTCTTTTTTACCTTCTTCTAATTTCCTGGCCGACAACGCATCAGTGATACCATTGGTTTTGCTGATGTCCATGGGCGACGGTGACCACTTACCATCAGGTGGCTCGTTTGCTCGTTTGTCGACTATTAACATAAAAAAAGGGAAAAAAAAATACCATAACTACAAAAAATAGAAATGAATATATTTTAATATATTATAAGAATACTAGTGTATAATTTATTCATAATGTAACTTTATAGTATTTGAAATTAAATTTAAAATATTTTAGAAAATGACTCACCCACTCCAACGAATAAAAGGTATAGTACGAAAACACTGGCGCACATTTTGCGGTTTTGGTTAAAAATCATTTTTTGTACTAACTCCTTGTTTATATAGGGGCCGATATCAAAATGTCCTTAACATCATAACATTCGTAATCCTTGACATAATCGCAGCTGATTACCAGGCATTATTTGGCTAAGATTTAATCTCTCCACCGTGTATTTCGTAGCCTTAACAGTTTTGTGGGCTGACGTCACGATACGCGGTAAACGCGGTAAGTTTCCAGAGTTTTCCGAGGTTCGTGAATATAATTGCAAAATATTTTTATCCCATATTTCTAATGTCTACATAACAATAAAATAGTAAAAATAATAGTAGTATTTATTGCCTCTATTGTATATGGGTGGTAGCCTTATGTTAGAATCAACAGTGAGATTGTTTTAAATGTGTAGGTTGCAGTGTTAAAGGGCCAGTAAAAAGTTGATCACCTGCTTCCATTATGGTATACAAAAGGCGGCTTCGTCGCTACGGAATTAAATATAGTTAATAATGTAGGGTGTACTAATTCAAACAAATAAAAAATAGATATTCTGAAACAATAATAACTTCGAAGGTTTAATTCAACCGCGAAAATCAAAGAATTTGAAATCAAGCTCAAATTTTTTCTCTTTAACGTCATTAAGATATCGATGACATATATAGTCGGCATGGTCAATAATTAGAAGAATCAACAATTGAAATACCATTATTTTAGTGGAAATGAGTAAAAAGTTCTTTAACCTTCGTAGAAAATCTACTGCAGGAAATATCTTTTCAATAATCTGTACTGAAATTTTCATTAGTATAATATTTGTTGTCTTTTCAATTTTATTATTTTGATTTTCATCTCCATCTACCAACATATTATCATGTCAGAAGTTGTTATGCTCCACATTTATTTATTTTTGAATGATTCGTTTAACAAAATTTCATTCTCTCTTTAGAGTACAACGAACAAGCATTAGTCAACTTATCTCCTCACTCCGTAAATGGTTGTAACCACTAGAAAGCCGCCGGTCCTTTACAATTATGGATAGACTCATATACCTTACATAATTGTCACGACCAAACTTATCTCACCGTATTTTTCCTGCGAAATATCAGATGTCTTATTAAAATCACTTTGTTATTCTAAATTTAATTTTAGGAAATATTCGACGGTCTTTTATAAAAATTATAAATTTCCGTACCTGTTATGAAATTCAAAATGTTTCATTTATTTTTACATAATTATTACATTTCACAATTCAAAAAAAACTAGCAAAGTAAATAGAATAATTTTTCCCTAGTATTGTAAAAATTCTAAATGTTATATGAATTAAATGAAAACATTTTCTGGTATTAGGAGCTCTATCCGTCCTCAAGGCGAAGCCAATCAAGTATTCTGAAGAAAACTTTTTTAACTTTAAATTTACTGCAGGTTCACCCTTCTGAACCAAGAATTGTTCAATTGCGCCAGATATGTACGTCTTACCGCAATTGTTCTTTGGGCCACTCAGCTTAATCTCACTGGTAACCGGGAATAATGACCTTTATTCCGAAATTTAATAACTTAGATACAATAACTCAAGATTCCATCAACAGAATTTGATATTTTAATTCGATTATTGACGGAATACGTCCGTGCTTTGATCACTTAACTTTATTTTTCCGTAGTGTGTTGAAGAAAATAGGTTGTGATAGAATAACAGACAAATAAATATGTCGTTTAGATCGACGTACATGCAATCGTAATATTCCGTGTTTTATCCGACGTCTGGAAACAAGAAAACCAACCTAAACTTTAAATATACTTTTAAGGATCAAATGAAGCACTGTACATTAAAAGGTTTTATTCCTCGGCGTGCGATGTTGGTGTTTTTCTTGAATTTAATCTAATTATTCCTCTCATGTATTCAAAAGAAAATTATTTATACACATAGTTGAAAGATGAGTGAAAGGCTACAAGACTAACTTGAGACTATTTACAACGAACTTTTCGTTGGATCTTGTTAGTTGCCTCAATGAGTTCTTCAACGTTACTTGAAGACATTGGCCTGCTGTTGAAAGAGGAAGGTGGTCACGAACGTGTTAAGTATCCCAATGCGCTAAAGCTGTGTAAGTAGTCGTGCTTTAGTTTCAAGATAAATATCGTGCACTATTCTACAGAAATATATAACATTTTGCCGGGATAAGACATTTGCTAAATTTTGACTCAAAGCATTTTACGTGAAAAATATGGCATATTCACCGGCTTGAAACATTTCAGGACATAGCTCGTATAAAAATATTTCATTTAAACTTATGAATGAATGA
>PDGT01000115.1:669505-762629 GCA_003671415.1 Megathymus violae | reverse complement strand
TTAATTTCAATAATTGGCGAGGTATCCGCGTAGTTGATACCTCAAAAGAAAGTACAATAACCAGGCATATTTATAAAAATGTTTGAACAAAAAAAAAGCACCATCAGTGTTTTTTTTAATACCACCAATAATCAGTTTATTCTAATATTAAAATAAATCATTTACTTCAAATACCTGTAAATAATTTTTCTCATTACACAAATGCGTTAATCATGTTTAACTAGATTGCTTACACATTACTTTAGTAAAATATAATAATACATAAATGATCTTCCCTTCAAAATGGCCTAATATTAGCAAATAATTACAAAAATTCGGGTTTTTCACCAAAAATCGTTAAAATTTGCTAAAAAAAAATTGTCACACTTCGCCTAACATAAGTTAGGTTCAAATGATTCTAAATAGTCTATACTAGCTGCCCTTCGCGGCTTTGCACCGATCTTCCAAACACCTTGTATAAACAGAGTGCGAATTTTGTTAGTTCGTGTATTTGCGGAAAGTTATATTTGGAACCACGGCACCTATACGAAATATTCTTTTATCATTTGAAAGGTACATTATTCCGGAAAAACATAGGCTACATAACACGTAAATATAACTATTTTTGCAACCCAACCAAAGTCGGGAGGGGCTGCAAAATATTTATAAAATGATTCCTTCACGGTTATATTGAATCTTTCTGTCCAGGATCCCATGTCCACTTACCATCAGGTGAGATCGTAGTCAAACCTCCACTAACATTACATTAACGTACATTTCCACAGTGTTCACCGACGTAACTAGTAGTTTAATCAGTTAAAGGTAAAATATTTCAATCACATTATTTAGTAGTCATATTTTAAAAATAATCTTCATTCATTTTAAATAACCCCTCTCTAGCTCATACCGCATTATGGTAAGATTTATAAAGATAGCCGAGGGATGGTCATTTTGTCTCGAATAATGCAAAATTAAACTCCTAGAACAAAGCAAATTCCTAGAACACTAATCTATGTGTTGTGAAAACTTAAGTCTGAATCATTACGAGAATTGATATTTTTTTGATATTATAAAAAAAATAACAGCGTTTTGGTACGAGTTCTATTTTCAGAACGGAACGATTATACTATTAATATAGTAATTGTTATGTTATATATACGATATATTCACCTACATATCCGAAATAATTTTAAGCCAGCCCTGTAAGCATAAAAAAGTTTCGTGCCTACGCTACACTTATTATTTAACTAGCGGCCCGTGCCAACTTTATTCGGGTTCAACAATTAGTTACACAAATAATAAAAAGAAAATAAAATAACAAAGTAGCTTTTCAATGGTAAAATATTTTTTGAAATAAATGCTAATAGTTCCGAAGATTACTTTCGGCAAACGCTTTATTTAGTACTTAATTCTTAATTCACAAAATTCGAACTCTCTTTATAATATTAGTATACATAGATAAGTACTTCAAATGTTCTCTCTGTATGATTAATAAACACGAAGTAGACTTTTGACTGAAAACTCACGAGAGATTCAACTTTAACTAAGCTATTTTTAATCAGATGTGCATTTTTTGCTTGTAACCATATTCATTTCAAGGTTATGTATAATCTGCATGGTCTAACTCGTGACTTATATCATTTAGCTTCATTGGATACACTCGCGGAATACAGTATAAGCAATTAATTAAAAATATATATTATAGCGAACATTTATTGATATTGCAAGTTGGAAGATTTTTATTATCGATAATAAGGCACAATAATTTCTTATAAGTACATATAAATTCAACTTATGAGAAGAGCCCTACGTCAAGGCGTCGTTTGAAACACCCGCCTTACTCACAATGACAATATTAGGTATTATAACCAAAACAGGTAGTTCAAAGAAGTCGTTGTGCGAAGTAGCGGGCTTTGAGATGATATTGCAAGTTGAATATGTAGGTAGATTTACTGATGAAACAACATCACAATGACTATAATGAGTTGAACATCACTTACACAGAACAATTGTGCTGTATTAGAATTCCACTTCCAGAGTGGGGTAACGGGTCTATGTGACAGGCATGCCATGAATTCTTGATCTGACATTAAATTTAGAAGTAAATTAATCGAATTGGCTTGACTGTACCTATGCAATCCATTTATATAATGAATTTATGTCTATCATAATTGATCTGTTAGGATTCGAGCGAAGTTTTTAAAATGACGCTGTTTAATTTGATGCGTTTGTTTGCATGACCTAAATTTTAACGCCCATCAAAGCGGTGTCTTGAAAAATATTTTAAGTGACCTTTATTTAAGTCACGTATTGGCATACAAATCAACGTTCTCTTCCTATTCGAAGAAAAAGCTAAAAGTATTCCGATGATCAGGAAACGAAACGTATATATTAACAGTTAATATTGGGTTTTTAAAATGTTGTAACACTTAAACAACAACAAAAAATTATTTTACTGTAACTTAATATTTGGATTAAATTGATTTCCGGCATGATACGTTGCATAGTAATTTATGCATAATTGATGAAGTGTTGTATTGTGTTATTATTAATTAAATTCAATATGTTTAATGGGTTATCGGCTCATTTTTATTATTATTATTATTTCAATATTGTTTGTTCAATATTTTTTTATATGTTTTCGCCTTATTTTTCATGTTTAGAAAAAGATAAATACAAAAAAAATCATAAGCCACAAACAAGTTTATTTCAAAAAATACTAACATGAATATGAATTACGCTAAAAGGGTATTTATACAAGTACGACTGGTTTATGATTGGTGTCAGGTAGATTGCATATTCGGCGTGTTTATATTGCTTTTGTGAATATACAAAAGAAATATATATACAATTTGCTTTTAATACATCAGGAAATTGTGTAAGATACATATGTATTATATATGTATTGAGTGCTGGAGAAGTGTGATTTATGTAATTGACGCACAAATTGTATAATTGATTTAATGATTTGTACACGTGATTATATAAAATGGTTTTGTTATGTGATAATGGTCCACCATAATGTTAAATGTGACGTGCCATCAACTTATAAAGATATGGTAAATTTATAACTTCGTAAAAAATAAAATACAATCTGGTGTATCTTATAAAGATTCTAAATTTTGTTAAACAACTCGCGTAATTGGTAACTAAACTAAATATAGATATAAGTACAAAATATCGTGAGTACTCGTTACATTTAAATCGTACCACTGCAGTCATATATTTAGCAGTGACGTAGATACAGCTCTACATACGGACTAAAAATGAATCGCAATCGTTCATTTACACCGCTATTTCTGACACGTAACGGCGCTATTAATACTATAATCCATTCGTTTGAGTCTAGCGTGTAGTGAGAATCACAAATCTAAATTTAGTTGTGTTTGTATGTATGTCAGGGGGCCGCGTGGCCGCCGCCCGCCCTACAAGGGTCATCTCTACAACTTCACGAATATTTATCATCATAGTAATCGTGACAATGATTTTAGTATACTAAACACCAAATATTTAGAACAAATATTTCTGCTAAAACTTTACTGATTCGTGAGTTTGTTTTCGATGTGGTCCATTAAAATGTTTATGGATTTACACGGTGGATTATATTTCGATAAAATAGTTTATAAGACTGTTAATATGTTATGATATATATATTATATACGTTAATACCTGATTTTTACACTATTACTTCCTTTCACATTTTATTGTTAATAAAAATCTTGAAACTAAACGTCTAACAATATTTTCATTATTTATTATACTCAGATCAGAATACACTAATATAATGTTATTTACAATAAATGAGAACGCTTGAATTTAAGTATAATGCCAGTAAATAATAACGAGCGACAGGTGCGATTTAAAGCTACAGCTTTAGTAGTGTGGATTTCCGCAGCCCTTATCACGTGCCAAATGTCCGGGCAACAGCTATTATAGCAAGAAGCGCAAACAAAATTATTGCCAGCTACAGTTTGGAACATTTGTAGAAAGTTCTAAAACATACTGCCGGATGGTGTCGTATCTTTAATTATGTAATGTTATAATATATAAATAAAAGCTCAAATGATTTCAATAGCCATTTATTACTACAATAATCACTGATCTTTACATCTTTACTTTAATATATTCTACATAAAATGATTTGAGAAGTAATACGTACATCCACATTAAAATGACATCTTTGCAAGGTGTGTAATAAAAATACGATTTAGTTTAAAATAGAAATAATGTTACCCATTTCATCCAGGATGTTATAATTTTCAATGCCGACTTGAAACGAAACCGTGCTCAGATAACTAAACAGCGCCGTATAGATAATAAGAAATACACGCTAACCCTACAAGAAATACGGATTTAAAACAGGTACAATAACCATACGCTCTCTAAATGACGAAATTAGTGATTCATGTTCGCGGTTATATCCTCTATAATAAAACTGTCAACGTTTGCAATAACGAAAGTTCATAAAAGCACACAAGTCCAGCTGTTTCTTGGAATATAAGAAAAGACGAGGTGGATTGAGACGTTCACAAAGGCGTATAATTTTCACGAGATCTCATCAATCTGAATTTAACATATTTATAGCCTAGCTTGTTATTTAAATAACTGATGAATAGTATAATTTACGTAAGTTCAGTGTGAATTATCGATTCAAGTCATGACAGTAAAAAGAAAAAGACGATCAAAGATCCACGTCTTTATTGTCTAAACAGTTACAGAGTTGGGATTCATAGAAACAGTACAATATTAACGTGGTATGCTCGAAGATATAACAATACGCCAATTTAAAAAATAACAAAAGCACAACAATCTTAAGTAGGCACTTTGTTAAGTGATGATAATAAAAGGAGAAAGGAGTTTTATGTTCATGTTAAAACTACTCATTTCACTAAGACGAATTTTGAAAATTTGATTGGTAAGCTGTTGTATTCAAACATTTTTTGGTGTAAAGAATGTCCGTGCGGAGGGAACATATCTACGCGGTTGGCAGGACGGGACATATTCTGACCTGAACCTTATCTTCAAAGACGTCGAAAGACGTTCCAATCGCGTAACATTTACATTAAACATAAATGTCAAGACTATTACAACTGATATACTCGTAGCAGTGAATACTAAGTATAATTCTTAAATGTTGTCAGGTGTATTTAGTAAATAGTGTAAGATACATCACTAAAAGTTTAAATTTTTCATACTAAATTATCCTAAATATACAATATTATAAATAGCTATATAAAATGTTGAGTTTTCTTTAACCTTCATAATATTTTTATATTAGAAACTGTCTAGTGCTTTAAGTTATGTACGGCAATGTATGTTTCTTTAGATTAAACATTTTGAATATTGGCATTCTTTTGTTTTCTTAATTTATAAACATACCGTTACACAGTATACGACCTTCTTTTTTTAGTAGCATATATTATTTTTATATTTGTACTAAAGTTTCTTGATATATAATTTATGAACTACTCAGGAACACATAACAAACATTAATATTATATTAGCATTTATCTACCACCTGGATACAGGTCAAGACACCAACATTCATGATATTCACGGTTAGACTGGAATGGAAAGCTATTAGAGATATACAGCGCTTCAATAAAGTTTCATACCTGTCCCCATTTGGATCTCACCACAGTTTGAATAAGACTGATGCTTGAAAAGATTACATTCGCCTAAAAATCAGAAATCTAAAAACTCCTATCAAATATGATTATAGTTAATGACTAAGTTCTATAATAGGAAACATTGCACAGGAGAACATTATCAGAGCGAGCAGTTGCTTAGAAGTAAATTTTTATTTTTTTATTGAAATCTCCGATGTGGAGTTGATCTTCAAACCACAGATCTATTCAGATCTATACAGTTCCTAAACATGTTATATGTTACTTACAAATACTTGTTCTTCTTCGTAACTTCTATTTAAATTTGACGCATTAATATCCTTAGTTCTGGCAATATTTTTTCCGATATGTCTGCTTCCAAGTATAGAGCAGAAAGCTGAATCTGAGAGAAGCCCATGCCGTATGGTCACTTCGTCATCCTTAGACTAAAATTTGCAGCAGAATAAAATCTAATGCTACAATTTTTTCTTTCAGATATTAAATATTTACAGCTATAAATTATACATATATAAAATAAATTATAACTATATATTAAAATATTAACTATATACGTACTGTAAAACATCTCCAAAAATTTGGGACATTGCTGACAATTGTAACAATAATGTTCATGCGTGAATAGAATAATTAAAACAACTATATATTATACTTATAGATTTATCGATTGCAATGTTAGTCGCTTTCCAGACATCCGCTACGTTTATTTTTAAAGCTCTCAATTAAGAGCACTTAATATGAAATAAACATAATTTTACTATAGTTGTTTTACGACGGGGCGGTCCGAATTTCCTGTCTACACCACTCCTAATTAATTGCGTTTTACAACTTTTGAATTCCATTTAAAGATCACAACAACCACATTTATAGCATGTAGCCATAAATGAATTACGTAACATATTTTATCTTTTGTATCTTGGAAGAAACAAAAACTACCTCGGTTCGTTTGATAATCTGTTATTTATTCATGCAAAATAAAACTGACTCGTTTCTTATTTTCCTTTCGTATTTCTTCTATTGCAGCACAGATTTCATTAAAGATTTAGCATAGACAAACAAGTTGTGAGTGTTAAAATTAAATAACTTTTGGTATTTCTTTTCCTATTTTTGTTGGCCATAATATTGTTTAGACTTAAAAAATATATTACGACTCAGTAATATTACTTCACAAATATATTATATAAATGAACATTTTAACCGTTTCTAATATTTTCTTAGATATTGCTATACTTACTTATTCCTATAAAATATCATGTCGCATTATAATTACATTACGACAACGAATTTTAAGCCAATGCGTAGAGATAAAGATGTTTATTACAATAGTACTACATATGATTTAACTATATCTACAGTAATACAATTAAGTACGTCCATCCCAGCCTGATTAAACATTTATAAGATACAATATACTCAATACTCGGAAATGTTAAGCTATTCTAGTCGTCGATGCAATCATTTAACGTTTTCTCGTAGACGCAAAAAAGGCGAATCGTGGCGAACCACTTAAAAGGTTCTTGCTCTTGTGATGGAAAACACGTCTGTCATACACATACATTTAGGTAAATCGTCACTGGAAAAAGATATTCATATTATTTACGTTGTCAACACTGAATTATAAATTAAATACGTAGACAATACCAAATTGATTTTATTTCAATTTGAGACTGGTAGATATTTAATGTGTAGAGACCAGTACCCGCGAAATTTAAATTCCTTAGAAAATATTACTGGAGAATTGTGTACTTATACTTACATATTTTGAGAATTGGGATTGAAACTATTGACATAATAATTTCAATAAAATCAAATATTAATAAAAATTATTTGATCATTATAAATGTATAGAGATGGTACTTTAGTTAGTTAATTTTGCAGTTATACCTGGAAATATTTTATTAATTCAACCATATTTGCTTATTAAACAATTTGTACCCTTAAAATACGTGCGAGGTCATTTTCATTTTAAATATTTTCTAATGGTTCATAACTGGTGCAAACACCCTATATGCAGTGTGTTACCTATACGCGGAAACCCACATGCAACCCAGTGGTCAGGCGTATGAGTGAACGAGTATGTAAGCCAAGTAGAACTATAAAGTTACTTGCCCAATCAAATTATCCATTGTATTGTGCGTAATATAATATAGTCATCGATAATATTATGACCTCAGCACCTGTGACGATCGTAAAGGTACGCTATTGTAAATCTTGGCAACTCTCCAAAAATCATGTGAAACTAACAGGTGCCATCGTTTTTAACTTGATGTAATAAGTTGTTAGTATAGATGTATTTTATGTGCTTCCTCCTCCTAGTTCTTTAAGTCTGACTTATCCTGTGTTTTTGAATACCGAAAGCAAAACTTTTATAAGACTTACCTCTGTGTGCAACATGGTAAATTACGACAGCTACCCCTTGGCATAAGAGTTTAGGGGTAAAAGATCGGTAAGTTTAAGGAGATATTTCGAGAATTCAACTTACTCTAATCGACAAGGGCATTGGACGTGTAGAGACATTTCCCAGCGGTATGCATGTCAAAAATAGGATATCGTTGCACGGTTACCCTAGGGCTAGCTATAATACACCTGTTAATTGTGTTATAGTTGCTTCAAGTGATAGAGCAACGAGGGGCTTCATATATTAAATGAGTTAAGTGACAGTCTGTGATCATTAGTAATTGGTTCCAAAAACGATTATAGTTCATATAGGGTAGGTACCATAGGATTCTTAGTCATCCTCAAATTTCACTATGTTAAAGGCTACTCACGAGTTGTATACTGTATACCGTGGTAAAAGATTTGGATATTATATCTCATAGTAATTTTTTTTTTCATAAATTAGTATATTAAAGCTTGGTCGCAAATACGTAGATGTTTATATGGAAATCATCGCGTATCTGCAAGTGGCATTCGCGAATTTGTTGCGAGTTGAAGCGAGTTGATGGCAAATGCCTTAAAGGCATGAAATCTATAAATTGATAAAGTATTGTGTGTATATAGAAATTGGCTAATGACGTAATTTGTAATGGTACCAGCTAAAGGCCTGGGAACAGTGTTTGTTAAGTGCAAGGTCGGGCGGAAACTTTCAAGCATAGCCCTAAGGTTGAACGATTGTTTTCTGATGTGAAGGCCAGACGCAGCCACAAATATATACAGACATGGAATATTGAAGACGCTATTTCTCTAACCGATATTTATTTCTTTAAAACTTTTTGTTTCCCTGACAAAATTAAAAAGTAATATCAACATGGTCTTAGTTGGAATGAAAAACTTTCCAAGTAGAAACCTACGCCTTTCTTTCTAATCCAAGGCTATTCCACATTACAATTTTGGATAAACAAAACGTAGCCTGTTATATGAGTTAAATAATGATAATCGAAACTTATTATTATGATATAAATGTTAGTAGGTACTTACTCTTAATAGTACATTATTACAAGTTTTAAGCTAATTATAGTAGAACCTTGATATAACCAACTAATGTTAATATTCAATCATTAATAAAGCTAATGCTTTTAATCAATTGGTTTGTAACTATTAATATTATTATTACGGTAATTTATAGTTAATCTAATTATCTTAGGTAATTAATGTATTTAACTCATAATCTTAGTCCAATGAATTTTATTATCCTATTGATACTAAATTAATGAACTAGTTAATAAATAATTAATTCAATTATATTAAGTAACCTATTTAAACTAGTAGGCAAAAATATCTACTTTATCTCTCTACTTAATGCAAGGAGAATTAGTTATAACATATTTTTTTACATAAATAGTGGACAAACGCGCAGACACCAGATAGATCACGTGATGTTAAATGATCATCGTCAGCCACAGATATTTGTAACACTAAAATCATCACCGATGCGTTACCAGCAAGACGGTAGCGGGGGATCCGCTCATAACGGTTCATCACGTTATTATATTATTATTTCTGTATACTATGAAATATACTAGTATTTTCTGAAGTTCATCATGGAGTTACAAGGCAAACATTTGTATATTTAAAACAAAAACAACATTTAATTACAGTTAATACATTTTCTAATATTTGTAACGATATTAAATATTTTTATTAAGTTATATTACAGTTGTAATGAAATAAGTATGTTATTGAAAATTAAAATTGAAGTTTTATTTTTACTATGGTTTTTCATTCAAAAAAGTTATGTTTCTAATATTCTTTCAATGTTCATAATTATATTAACATTATTGTCAATAAAAGCAAAACAGGCTATTAACAAAGATTATCTAACTGATATTTGATCATTTTATCCGTTGCATTAATTAATTACATAAACATACAAAATGTCATTGTTTCAATTAATTGCAGTGTGCGGGCCGGACATTTTTGCAACTTCCCTCTTAACTTTAACCTTTACGCCAATACTAACCTCGTCCGTCCACAAACATTGGCGTACCGTGCACTAACTCGTAACACACCATGAGGTAAACGCACAACGCAACACTCTGTCATTAAACATTTTGTTCAGCAAATGTTTGCTCAAACTATTGGCTCAAACGTCGGCAAACAATCCACCGAAAGAGACACGGCACGTACGTGTGATCGGTAACACGCGATGAGTAGAACTGGCATTTTGCGCGACGTACACCGCCTCCAATTTACATTGACTACTAAACAGCAGAAAGCAGATGCTAACGATTGCAATTCTTGAATAAAAGGCTAAGAAAAGATGCATAAAGTCAACAAACAAAATATCCAGTGTCTAAATTCCCGTCTTAAAGTTTGATATCTCTACAACAATAACAACCTAGCCAAAAGCTGGAAATGAAATATATTATTTTAAATTAACTATGGTTCCATAGTATTTTTACAATAATGTCATTGATAGACGACAATAAATTCAAAATCACATTTTAATACAAAACACGTTAACGCACCATAATAATTGTAACGCTTATTACATCTTAGTAGATATGGACTAGTAACGTGGAATTCGTTATATTATTAAGACCAGTAATGTAATGGACTCCAAGTAACTCTTCCAGCTCGAATATACTGTCTGCGCTCCACGAACCTTGCATCAAGGCTCTAATTGTCTTAATGTGATATCTGATTAACTTAACCAATGTCATTGACGTCTGTTAAAGATAAAGGATTCGATTCTTTACTGAAAGTAGTATATTCCCACTTAGAAATGAAATGGACCAGTAATAAAACATTTCAAAAACAATTGGAACCAGTATTAAAATTTTCAATTTGAACTGCACCTATTTTACAAAGTATTTGACAAACAATAGAAAACGTTTGAAAATAAAAGTTATCTACGTCTGTAAGAGAGGAGATATTTAGGAACCTTCAGTTAGTACGACATGCCAAGAAATAACATGTAATAAAAATAAAAGACAAATAATGTCTATGATATGAACAGTGTATTAAAATACGAAAATTAGCGAGTTTCAATACCAATATTTTATTAAAATATTACCGTACGGAATGTACGGAATTCAATTTATTTCCTTTTCATGTTTTATTTTTTCATAATAAATGATTGTTTATAATTATACAACAAATTTTCAGGTTCTTAGTATCAACATAACTATGAGACTAATTCATTTCATTAACATATCACATACAGTGTCCAATAGGAATTGGCATTCTGATTTGATCATGCTGCTTTTGTTACAGAATGAACACACTAATATTGTTCTGCTACTGCTTACATCCCTTTATCTTATATCTTAAGTATTTTCGCCTTTAAGACCAGAAATTCTATGTCATTGTCAATTAATTATTGACAATAATTAATAACCAAGACCATTAGATATTTTACTCATTTAAGGTCTTAATAGTTCAACGCATTGCATGGAAAGTTGAAAACCAGATTTTATCTAACTTGTTGTTATCTCAGTTTTAAACAACTTGTCAACCACACAGTTATAAGACATGTTTCTTAAATTTATTAAGTCGTTCATTCCTTAATCCAATAACGAACTTGGCTATAACAAAAGCTTTTGGTGGATCTATGATAGTTATAATTATTGTAAATGTTAATTGGTCTAGAAGTAAAGTGAAAGCTGCAGTATCTAGAATTTTGCTTCTTAATGACTTTACTCTAGTTAATACATTTCTTGATTAGTTGTATCAATTTATTATTCACTGTAAGAATTTGTTATTCATGTATCAATTTATTATTAATGTAACAATTTACTTTCGCAGATATCGTTTTTTATGGTTTTGTTTATGGTTTTTTTATGGTTTTGTTTATCTACGCTTTAGGGACGTAAGTCTTGACATCAGTGTTATCAGACTTTGGAGGTTAAAATCTTTTGCCTTCTGTTTTTCCGGCATTGTTCTTCTATTCAACCCTATTATATTTATTTGTAAACTCAGCAGTCCCTTTTTTATTTACTTTACTGCACAAGCTAGCTTCTAACATTACTCCCTCGTGTATCCACGTAGGGTGATGTGACATACATTGTCCACAAGAGCCGCTTAAAATTAACACAAAACTTTCTCAATGAAAATACTGCAAGTATGACATTCGTTACTGCACGAATTTGTATAACTAATAACATGTACTAGTTTTTTAATTTTTATAAAAATTCCGTTGATATTAAAATCGGAACAGCTATTAAAATAAAAAGTAATTTATTTTATACTGCACCAGTTGCTAGAAAAGGAAACTCCATATTATAGTAACCGGAAGCAATTTTAACAGGACGGGTCCTTTAATAGATGTCGACCAACGTTGTGGTCACACATTTGTACGCGGTCCAACGGCCGAATGTTGAACTCGAAACCTTGGCGTGATAGCGTGCTATATACTTTTACTCTGCCCATGGCAAAACTACATAAAAACCTCATTTCAGCTAAACTCGTTCATTTCGTAATCACTTCAAATTTAAACGTTCTTAGCGTTTACTGACCTTCGAAAGATATGTTGTAACATTAGTCATTTATTCACTCTTTTTTACGTTTCTCGACTGGAGAGTGTAAATTATTTTTTGGTTAAAGCAAAAAAAGAACAATGACAAAGATCTCCATAGAAAATTTAACTTCACTAATCCGCCCTTCAAAGTTCTAACCATTAAGAATCTTTCCAGTGAATTTATATCAGTATTGAAGCAATTAACGAAAATATTGTGCGTAACTTCACACGCTTCTACTTAGAAAGTCTAGCCTAAAACCAACATGACGTGAAAAACTAACGATACCTATCATTACCGCGTTATGCTCAATCTGCGATTTAGAACGAATTCTTCCGCTTTCTAAGAAGCCTAGCCAGCCCGAAGTGAGGTAAATATTTGTTTTCAAAGCTAAAGATGCAAAGTTACAGCGACGACCGAAGTCGACAACGCTACAACGTAAGTTATGACCGTTCAATTAGCAGGTACTTGTCTAATCCCCGTCAACTGTGCCGGAAATCATTTGTGACGTGACATGTTTAGAATACTACACAGACGAGTGCATATCCGTTTGTTCCGTATAAGTGAACAATGTTATTGTGTCTCCTGTGATTTACAATTATATGTCTAAAAACCTAGGAATTAAAAGCTAAAAAACACGCTACACGTTCATACTACATGCCATACTGTGGTGACCGCAGGTGCATTAGCCTATTCGAGCATTTCTTATCATTATTCTCCACCAATTTTTACGTGAGTAAAACATTATTTTATAAGTGAAATCTTAAATTTATTAGCATTACGTGGTCTCAGCAATATACGTATTCGTACGAGCATCTAGCTTCTCACTCTTGCTATCACCGCCAGTGCAGTACAGTGGTGGAATATTGCGTCGGTTTCGGTCCGGCGATTTCGTCTAACATACTCATACGTACTCGTAGCATACATATGCATGCCTTGGAAACTTGACTTTCTTTACACTTAGAATGCTTATTAGAATTTTGCAGATTCAATCTTTTTGTACGTACGCACCCAAGCATAAGCGGTCTGCGTAGATTCATTATGCTACTCATAACACGTATCGGATGAATTTTTGTATCGCCAACGACATTAAAAAAAGCATTTTAAACGCGGTTGACACTAGGGGCTTAATAAAAGTTTTAGACACTAAACTTCAACGTGAATTTCATCGAGAGCGTTAATCGTTGTTAAATGGCCTATTAGATGAATAAAATATTACAGTAAATTTGTAAAAAAGGTTGTCTAATTTCGCCCAAAAAATACACGATAATTCTCCGGTTACTTAAATTTTTCTCCGCAATTTATTAGATTTCAATGAACACTTTTTAGTTGCACATATTAAAAAAAGCATAACATTAACTTGAGACGGTCCGACAATAATACGAAACAATATTATATGCACGTTCAGCCTTTTGCACTAGATTCATGAGGTCATCTCATAATAACCATAGTAAACAAGAAAAATACCTTATAAAGTGCAAAGTCTGCGATATTAATCCGAAACACTTGTGTTAATTAAAAATAGAGAAATTAGATTTTAGAATTATAGAAGACTGTTAGAGATAGAAGTAAATTTCACGTCACTTGATGTTTCCGATGTGGTTATTAAAATAAAGAAGTTTTTATTCGTTTTCTGCACCAACGGATCGATTCTGCTACTCTGGATATTTTGCTTTGATATAATAATATATTTGTGAGTGCTGTAGACCAGGTATCAGTTACAATTTGCCAACATTCAAGTATTAGGTACAGTCATACGACACATACGATATAACTTATATGATATACATATGACATATACATAAAAATATAAAATATTGTGGGTTATAAATATAAATTGTAAAGGGTCCGTCGTCTTATAAAATACTAAGTAAAACCATTCGCAGACGAAACTTTAAATATTTGATTGGGATTGATGAGAAATAGCAGTTATTAAACCTAGTAAGATTCATTGGCACACATGACAAATTCCTACACTTACATTAGTCACCTACACTTACATTATTCCGTTGATTCATACTATAACAATATAGTAAAAAGGATCCACGGGTCACTGTTTGTGTGGGGGAAAGGTTCTTAATGTTTTGCATTTACTGGATTTCAAATAATTTTACCTCGCCTCATGATAAGCTACTAAGTCACTTTTTATAAACTAATAATACTAATTTTAAATTACTAAAATTTTTGATGAGCCAAATGTAGTTTTTATGAAGGAAGCTAAAGATGCTTGGTTACAGGCTGGACCAAGTCTAAAATTACCTGCGCATCCAAATTTGCAAAAACTTTGGGACGAGCCACTCTGCATATTTGAGCGAAACAAGCTCCTTGATTCTGCCTATGACGTTGCAGATAAGACTCGTCTCTTAGCTGTAGCGGAACGGAGTCTGAATTTTGGCTACAGGCTTATCCCTCGGGAAATATCGGTACACTTTTAGATAATCGGACTTTGTCTATCTGTACTCGTTTGCGTTTGGGAGTAAAGACTGTAGAGCACCATCGCTGTCATTGTGGCGCCGACGTCGCCTATTTAGGACACCATGGACTCTCTTGCCAGCGCAGTGCTGGTCGCTTATCGCGTCATGCGAGTATTAATGACGTTATCCGTAGGGCTCTTGTTACCGTCAATGTGCCAGCTTGTTTAGAGCCAAATGGTCCCGCACATGACGATGGCAAACGGCCCGATGGTATGACGTTAATTCCATGGAGGGGAGGTAGGATGTTAGTGTGGGATGCAACCAGTGTTGACATACTGGCACCTTCTCACCTTCGGGAATGTTCATGTGGCGTGGGGGCGGCAGCAACTGCCGCTGAAAACATCAAGCGTCGTAAATATGTTGGTTTATTGGATAACTACATATACGGCGTTTGGTGTTGAAACTTTGGGGCCTTGGGGTCCAAGTGCTTGGGAGTTTTACAAACACATTTCGTCTCGTTTGGTCGACGTCACTGGTGACCAGAGAGCTGGCATGCATTTCGCTGAAAGAATTGGTATAGCCATTCAAAGAGGGAATGCTGCAAGTATTTTGGGAACTTTACCCAAGACAGCGATGCTGCAAATGTTTTTTGGTAGTGCTTTTTCTTTTTCTATTTTTGTATTTCTTTTTTGTATATATTATGTATATTTTGTAAGTAATTCCTTAGAAAATATTTCTTTTTTTTTATTCTATGTAATATAATTATTGTCATGTAAATTGTAAAAATTGTATGTTGGTCAATAAACAAAACGTCTATTCCTTAATTTGCTCACTACTTATAAAACAGCACTTTAACAGCGTGAGTAATATGAATCCGTACGCAAGTCATACCTTTTTTACTACGTGGGTGAATAAACTTATACCAATCGGACCTTAACAATAAAAAACGTGTCAACAAAACGCGAACCATCTTCTACGTGGCATACGTATTAGTTCTGGTAGTTACTGAAGGCACTTTACATATTCTTAGACAGTTACTAATTTATATCGTAGGTCATTAGATTGCATCCTGCATAATGGAGAAATACAAGCTATTTTTTCAATTGTACTTTTACATTCACTTGAGAATTCAATGAAATTATATTTAAACTGAGATAGAATTGGACCTTTAAGTACATCAAAATGTATGTAATGAATAACACATATTTCTGAAAATCAAAATATTAACCAAAATCAGAAATATATATATTCCACTTCTGTAGAGGTTCAAAATAAATAGAGCAAATCGGTAAGGAATTGCTGAAAATTGTTGATGTTTGTTGAGTATTATAAATTAAATTCTTGAAGTTATAAATTCAGAAACAGATAGCGTTTTCTGTAGAACAACTCTCTCTGAACTTGGTACGTCGTTTGTTCTAGAATCAACACGCAGTCTACTGAAGGGGCATACAAAATATCAGTTTTTTCGTATTATTTAGAGTATTTAGAGTACATATACTACGAATATATATGAAACGAATATATATGAAACGAATATTTATATATTGTGTATATGAGTAGTATATATATTATTAGAATTTATGCATTATGTATGTATGTGCATATAATATATCAATTAGGGTTGTTTGTTACACCTGCCGGAATTTTTCTTAATCACCAAGGTTTATTCATTTTTTTAATTTTCCATTTTTTAACAAACAAACAAGCCTACGAAATTCCCACTGTAAAGAAAAATAGAAATGGTGGAAAAATATTTAATAAGGATTATTCATAAACCTAAAATTTTGCCACCACTACAAGAATCGCTCAAAATTGTTGAATAAAATTGTTGTATGAATAATATTAATTAATATTTTTTTAGTAAAGAGCCCTCTGAAGAATTTGATATATAGTTTTTATTTTACATAAAATAAGTGAACGCTTGACAACAGTCCCACCTGACGGTAAGTGGTGATGAAGTCTAAGATGGTGAACGCACTGACTTATAAACAAATGCCTATTTAATCTCCTCTTCGAGACATCGTAAGTGAAATATTATTGATTGTCGATCGAGCCCCAGACACAGAAAAATAAAACAATAGTTCTCCGGAGAGTTGCAAAAACTAATCGATGCCGTTTTAACCGTTATTAATGAAAATAATAACGCAATGCACCGTACAGACCTACATAGCATATCAAGCACATTCATGAATATGTATGTACTAGGTTCATAACAACAGACCCTCTACAGTAATCTCTTTACGTAAATATACGTTACGTAGTAAATGTATTTATACGTGTTATTTTGATATCATTTGAGTTTACTATCAATAGTATCTTTATAATAATAATTAACACGTGAAGAGAAAACTTTGTAACTATTTTTCTTTGGCGAACACTAGTACTATTGAATTTGTATTATGATACAATGAAACAGTGACCTATTACGAGTATGTGATATCATGTTATGTAATTATCCTATGTGATTTTGTAATTTTACTATAAATATTAGATGGTAAATGAAATGTAAATTACTCTTGAATCTATCCCACAATTTTTATTTGACAATCAGAAGACACAAAAACCTATTAAGTTCATTAAATTTAATTAAAATAATTTTGTGACCGAGATTGTTTACATGATGTTGAGTTTCTAGAACACGTTATGTAAAAAATGGTGTCTGTGATTATAGGTATCAGATACTAACTCAGATCTAAGCTTTTGCATAATACAAGCACTTATATAAGAAACATGTTGTTTGTATTCTGATTCTACGTTGCTGTTTTTTTTCCTTTATTCCACTATGTCTTATACATATTAAATATTTCTAGATGCTAAAATTAAGATAAACAAGATGCTAACACGTAAATAAAACTTAGACACATAGGTTATTGATATTAAAAAAAATTAATTATATCAAACAATATATAGAATTAAAACCAAAATTCACAGATCTCATCTTCATCATTCATCTTTGGTAATCAATTTCAAAAAGGATGTCTTAAAATAAATAAATACTCATACTCCAATACAATCGCAGATAGCATAGTCATACACACAATACATCAGATACAACTATGCCATAAAACACACACATATATCTTGTAAACTCTACTTGTACCCCATCAAGAAATCGAACCTTGGACTCTTCTTTAAGCAAAATCACTACAAACACGGCTCGCGTTCATCATTTTCCATAAAAGATTTGGTTTACTCTTAAAAAGCCATGTCATATTAGATACCTACGAGTAATAAGCGCTACACTATGTAACTGTATTCATAATATATTTTCGTTACAATACGTTCGTCAATTTCTGACTATTTATTCGCGCAGTTTAAATAGGCAAAGCAATAATTTAGAATCGACTCACGTTCCCTGACGGATGTGTACGAATACCGCACAGAATTGGCTGCACTTGGACCGTAACTCAATATAATTCCCCCTAAAAGCTGAATAAAGGAACTGCCAAGTCTAAACACGATGAAAACATGTGTTTATTCGTGGTCCGATTTGAATTTTAGCTTCGTCGATTTCGATTCAGCTACATAACGGCGACGTCTTCACGACCCATTTGAATCATTTATTTGACCACGAAATGATTTGGAAAGTGGTATATTTTACATATGAACACGAGATTTTAACTTCTTAGTGTGGTGTTACATTTTGAAAACGACTTTATGCAAACGAATGCTGTCGAAAGGCAACAGAATTATTTATATTTGTAAGTGACAAACGACCAGCAGGCAACAAAATGTTAAATGAACCACGATCACCTTTGAAGAGCAGCATCAGGTGCTTCAGTCATAATTATATGGAAATAAAAAAAAAGGATTAAAGGTTAATACATTGAAAGCCTAGTTGTCTTCTTGAAAAGGAACTCGACTCTATTATCTCCTTCGTTTACCAGCAGTAGGTGCTGTTACCTAGACTCTACTTAACTAAACTTACTATGTGACAAATTTGTAAAAAATATAATATTAAAATGTTTGATATGTCGTGTTTAATCTATATTAAAATACTGTTACTGTGTATGTAGCAACAATACAATTGATCTCAGTCTATACTTTATAATATGTTTTTGAAAATGTAAGTGGCTTTGTAGTTAACATAGAGGTCACAACACATATATTTCTTATTATTTTCTGAATGACTCTATGTACATGTGTTGGGTGAAACCAATGAACAGATTTAGTTGATAATTGGGATATTTGTAATTAACCGATACAGAATAATTAAAGGGATTTTAATTACTTTTGTCAAACGTCTTTTCCTTATAATCATTTACAAAAACTTTTTATACCGGGAAATGGAACTATTACCACGAAATAAGAAATCAAAGTTAAGAGAGACAATCTGTTTAGAGGGTAGTAAACAATGTTTGTTATGAATGCTTTTCTGTAGCGATTGCAACAATTTAATTTTTTATTTATAGAACTAGAAACTAGGAATAATCCCTAAAACAATAGAATGAAGGAAACGTATTTTACCTTAACATATGTTTACTCGTATATGATTTTTTAAATATGTTCCCGCCTACTTACGACGTAGAAGTCTTCAAGAGGAGATTCGAGTGTATAGGCTTTTTTAAGTAAGTGCGTTCAACATCTTAGGCTTCATCACCATATACCATCAGATGGGACTGTTGCCAATCATTTAAATATTTAATGTAAAAGAAAATGTTATTTAAAAAAACTGCATATATGTAAGTGAATTTAAAAAGTTGTTGTGACATGATGGGTGCATAATATAGACCCGAATACAATCTTTTTTTTTTTTTAATTTGTGTCTGATTGTTTGTTCTTCAATAACAGAAATGAATGGATTTAATTAAAATTAGGTATAATTATAGTATTTTTACGGCGGATAGACTTTTTAATTAACACTATTTGAAGCCCTGCTTCAAAAAATGATTACTTCGTTTTTTTTTTACTTAAAAATATTAGGGCAACACGCGAGCAAACCGTGCATAACAGCTAATATATAATGTGTAGATTACAGTTAAAATTTTTCAACGAAACAAGGAAATTGTCTCTTGTGAAATGGAAGATTTGTTCGTTGTTGAAACATTGAGTGCTCTATTGCCTGTTGTTAAGCTACTTTCACACCTGCCGCCACAAACGTTTAGTTTACGTCTGCTCGGTTCATTATGGATATAAAAGCAAGGATACATGGAAATACATCGTTGAGTGCACAGAGACAGTATAAAAAAGGAACAAATGCTGCTTCCGATACAAAAACCTCGTCACTTCCTCGCGGGTTTGCTTCTTAGAACTAATGAAAGGTACGTAAATAGTACAGTGCACCGCAGCGGCGGAACCACGCTTCGCCGCCAAAATGCTTGACGAACAAATGATTGATCGTAGTGACACTGAAAAAACTCAATGTCATTCAAGAAGTAGATAATACTCTCGGTATTTGTTTGTCTATACGCACTCCGGAAAGGACTTTTAATTGAGAATATACTGGACTAAAAACAAATAAAATTTATTTTTACTTCAGCTGTCGGTAGCCATTGTATAAAACCAAAGCTCGTAACAACTCAATATATCAGAAAATGGCAGCGATAATAAACTATTATAATGCCCCTCGTAACTCTATTCATAACCAATTTGTCATATTGTGGACGAGACCAATCACGTTGGGAGTGCTTCAAATGCACGCTGTCGACGAGTGTGCTCGCGGTGTACTTATATTTAAAAATGTAACATTAGTTGTGTCATTATTAACCTTTACTGTGTTTTGCCAAACTGAATGAAACTTTTAATAATGACATTCGGCAAAATTACTTCCGATTACATTACAACTCGTGCAAAAAGTTCAAGGAGCAAACTGCGCCGTATCGCAAAAATATTAAATCAAGCTACGTTTTACTTTCTTTGACAAGAAGGTTTCTCTTTATTTAAATAAAATGCACTAAGTATTTTTTTAATATCTTAATTGAATACTTAATTTTTTATAAAAGATACACATTGTTACGGCAGTGGTGAAATAACGCCGTGGACTACTGCCAAATTTTTGTATAGAGTACAAGTCGATAGTCTCATGTGAAAGTTCACAACACTGCGTGCAATAATTTTAACTTATGCTATATTTTCCATCTTTGACCTCGTATTATTTAACAGACAATTATTAAAAATATTAAAGTAAGTAAATTTTAAATAATGTAGAATAATGACTGTTGAGTTTATAAAACATCCCAAAATTCCACTCGTTTCATCTAAAATATTATAGTTACTTTACATTTGAACCAATGATACCTTAGTTGTAATATTCAGACTCGCACTATAATATTTTACGATATATTATCCCGTTATACATTTCTTTTATCAAAATTGCTAATTAGAAAAAAAAAAACTATTTTACTTTGAGAAAGGTTAAACATTGTAGGGAAACCAACATACCAGGCAACGCGATGAATTTAACATTAACCCCATTTCTTCTGGGAAAACTTAAATCCGATAGAGGCTAGCTTATGACCTGGCCTAAGCTTGGTTTATGAAGTTGACTAGGTACCTATTACACCAACTAAAATGTTATGTAAAAAATTGTATATTCGATACTGAAAACTTAACCGAATCCTGAGCTTTTGTTGACATTAACACCGTATATACTGTATTTTATATATTAGTTCTTACTTATTTTTATCTCAAGGAAGTTAAAATACATATATTCTTTCGCAAAACATACTTGTGATTCGCTTCAAGTACAGTCAGAGTAAACATTGCAGCGTACAGGAAGGCAAAATTGATTTTGGTTCCGTGCAAAAATATCCTTATCGGAGAGTTATTCACATCGTATAATATACCTCTAATGGGTTTTCGGCACTTGAAAACTAGCCAGAAACGATAAAATGCACATCTGGTTACTCACGAGAGTCCAGATTGATATACAGCTACACTTAATGCTTTTAGTGCCAAAAATGAGCTAAACACTTCCGACTTTGTGGTCGTTATAGAATCGGAGTCGTTAAATTTTTCACTTTTATGAACAAATGAATTCAAGTGAAAATTTATGAAAATGTGTGATCACAATAAACACGGAATGTAGGTGAAACGCACATTTATTTCCTTCGAAATTGGTTGGAAACATTATACATGTTCCATTAAAATTATATAGAATAGATAATTACTTACAATTCTTGTAATAGGGAAGTAATAGGTACTTATATAATAAATTAAGAAATAATTAGAAAATTATAGCAATAATTTGAGTTTTGCATTAATCCAGATGTAACATAATACACCATCTAAGTGTTAAATTTATTATCATTATTAGCGTATACGTCTTTACGATAAAGTTTCAAAATACACGAAGCCTCGACCTAGTACACTTTATCAAAACATAGACAAATGCACAACAAATAATTCCGCTTTCTTTTGAGATGGCTAAGTTGAAGTACTATAAGAATATAATATATACTTGAGATTGTGTGTTGTAATCATAGTTGTAATACAAAAAAACTGTCATTAGGTTTAAGTCTCATACCGTTGTATGTCAGGTGCAATTTTTTAATGAAGTTTGACATAAGTATATCCAAGTGATGACCGACATTGACGGAATCTTAGTATTACTAGTCAACTACCGACATCATTTAAATAAGAGAGACGCTACTTTTAAAGTTGATGAAATTTATTGATAATCAACATGTTTGTACCACTTCTGTGTATATTTAAACAAATTAGCTTTATGTGTCCCAAAATGATGTTAATCGATTGAGCTGGACCATGAGACATCTTTATCATGTCTATATCAGAATTAAACACCACTCTATTATATTATCTTTTATAGGTAATCCCTTTTTAATCGCTTATCGAGCGAAGAAGAAAGCGAAAATAAAGCAAACAAAAGAAAGAATTTGTATGCAAACTATAAACACATCGCTGGTATAAAAAAATACCAAAAATAAAATCTAGGCAAATAATAATAATCAATCATAAAAACATATAACTTCCAAAACATGTAATAGAGTTAGATAATATTCCGCAGTAAAACAACAGAATTTAATGAATTGTTTATGAAAACAAAGTTACATAGTTACTTTGGGATGAATAAGTTTAAATAAATTACACCGCTATTACGAAAATAAAACAATACGCTTGCAAATTTTATGCGACCAAATTCTGTAATCAAGCATGAAATCTGACGACGGCAATGTTGATCTATCTAAACAAACATTGAGTTCGCTTTATACATTCGCTTACAAACTATATGTATTTCTGAAATCCTTTGTAATTAAGATGTGACCCATCCATTATCAAGACATATATGTCACTCACTGATGATCTCGGCTTTCCTCTAACAAGTCTTCTCAGACCATCATGCTTATAGTTCATTTTGCTGGATAATTGTGATTTGGTAAACACGATACGTCTTTTAAAACATTATAGAGAACTCTCAAGTGTCAGTTTATTCATCACCTCATTACTTCAGCGCAACACGTGATAATAATTTCTAATACGTATATAATTTGCAAAATTAGAGTTGCCTGTTGGATATATTGTCAAGAAAATCATTATAGTGCAGATCCCTTATCTACATAAAAACTTTCCAGGCTTGTTCGATGCGATATTTAAACATCGATCTCAATAAAGATCAGCTAAAGAAAGTGACACATTGTGTAAAACAATAAACTTTTGAAAACCTCACTATTTCTTAGAACAGAAATAAAGGAACTTTCTGATGACCTCACAGCCGCAAGTGTAGAGTATAATCAACTTTTTATTACTCCCACCTACACCGAATTGACATCATAATATAAAGGCGCGATATATGACGGTGTAAGATTAAAGTCAAAAAACAAATAAATTTAAATGAAAAATCTCTACGTAGGGTAAATACTCTTAGTATAGGATACATATACACATGTTTACGCTACATTATAATGTTATAAATATTTAGCACTTCCTTGTTTTTAGGTCTACAAAATGCTTGAATTAATTTTACAGTCGGAGATAGTAAGACCGTTTTAGATAATATGTAGTAGGATGTAAAAGTTACGAAAATAACTTAAATTGGCATTAACACTAAGCATCCTCATTATCTTTAGCTACCTGTCATTAAAAAAATTTTACGCTGTCAAACAATTTTTTCTTTTTGTGTCTACTATTATCACCGGCATACATAAAACGAATCAACGATGTTTTACTGAATTCGGAGAACAATTAGAAGGTGAGGAAGCAATAAATTAGCTATGGGAGTGTCTTGCCATAGGATTCCCGGAGACGTGCTTTGAAACGCTCGTTTATATAAGGAAGGGATCTGACAACACGATGACAACTGAAGTAACCGAATACCTCCGAATAATTAAACATCATTAGAAACAGGATTCAACTATTTTCAATTTAGTTTTGACAAACGATACTAAATTTACATTTGTGAAACAATATACTATAAACAATGAAACATACTCGTAAAGAAAGAATAAAAACATGCTATAGGAATTATGAAAATTTTATATGAAAAACACACTAAAAAGTGACTATGATTTATTTCAAACAAACCTTAATAACTAAATTACAGAGTTTAAATGTAATCACGGAAATATCGTGAGTGCCCGTGTAATATTAATAGCGTAAATCTGTAACGAGTTAAATCTAAAATCATTTGATATTTACTATAGAAAATGTAAACTAACATGTAGTCCATTTGAAGTTCAACGGCCAGTGACCACTACAACACAAAGCTTCTGTAACCATCTTCATAAATAACTATAAATATTCCTTTTTGAAATCCTCAGAAGTGTACTGCTGAAGAGTATAATGAAACGAACACTATGTTTACAACCAATATTTTCCCCAAAACAGAAACAATAATGATATAATTTTATCTTAAAAGAAACTTTTAATTTCAAGTACATCACCATGTTATATTGATGATTTCAAGTAATTATACATCATTAAAATGGGTTTGGTAAATTCATTTATCGATCGCCATTTACTTGATCGCATGGATCGTGATCGGCGCAGAACATTTTTACTAGCCTATTATTCGTTTGGGCTTGACAGTAAATATATTGCAATTACTACCCACACAGACAACACACTTTCTTCTATTGAAAGAAACATCCACCCACGAGAGTATTGACACGAATCGTACCGGTTTCAAAATGTAGTGGAAGCGGAGATTTCAGAATTTTGATATGTTACGTAAAGGTTTAAAGGCCGAGTTACATTGCATAATGCAGTTTTAATATGAAGATCAGTCATATTACAGTAGCGCCACTAATTGACACGGTTTCATTACTTCACATATACATCGTCAGATGTCTCAAAACCAGAGAGATTAAGGCGTAGATTAGTCTATGAAGCTGGACGATTGCACACACAAATCTTCGGGAACATTATGGAGAACACTCAGGTCTGTAGACTTCCTCTACAGTTTCCTACATCGAACCAAATAATAACACATTTCGACATACGGCCGAAATTGGATAAGGGTTCAATTGTGTACCTATGATTTTCAGTAGTACCTTAGTTTGGTAACACATAATCTGAGATTTATTTAATCCGTATAAGAAATAACTAGCGACCCGTTCAGGTTAAAAATGTAATCAATTTACTTCTCTTAACTACATGTCATAATAATATTATTCGCACAGTAGGTAATTATAGTGTGTCTGTCATGTTGGGAATTTGTTAAATGCATGTGATCCACCTGTCGCCAGTTTAAATAGAATTGCTTCTTAATTAATGATTTGCATACGACATTTAAGCATTTATTTATTGCATGTCGTACATTTATCGACATGTAGTAAATAAATGCTAAGTAAAACAGTATTCATTGATTTTAGTGTGAATAACCTCAGCCTCAAATATCCTAAGTAAACAACGCGCCAAAGCATACAAGTTTTTAAACATACTTTGAACATATAATAAACGCTCATACATATATACACGCACTAAAATTTGATCTATTGCTAAATAAAACATCACAAACATAACAACCAAGATAAAAGCACAAACTTTTATTTGCCCCAAACGTCTACTCGACGCGGACTTGAACTCAGCTAGCAGGATAGATGAACATCATTTATATGGCTATCAGTATTTTATTTTAAATAATTTATTTCTTGCTATATGCAAATTGATTTTATCAGTATGTAAAATTAAGTTTGTCTAAGTTAAAACTTCACAAAGTCACATTTCACTACCACAGCACTCGTGTTTCGTAACAAATGTGATGTTTTTATTGCAAATAATCTGCGAATGTGAAAATGACGCAGTGCGATTACTGGTAAAAAAGTTTGGTAAGCGAATCAGAGGTCAATAGTCAAAAGGATGAACGTTCACACGAACGACAAGCATTTTCATTTAACAAGAAATATTATAAGAAACAAAAATATATTTATATGTCACTGACTATATAAGATTAGCAGATTTAAATTGTATTATAAAAAACCTTTTACCACAATATCACTATCATTATCACACTTTCATCGATTCTGTATGTGTTAAAATGTTTTTTTTTATAATTTGGGCGCCTGAAAAAGTGTGAAAATTTCATTTGATAATTCCATTTCATTTAAACACACATATAAAATCAAGCTAACAATAGTATAAAGTGTGTAAATAAAAGTTTTAAAATTTAATCATATTTAAAACTTGGGGCACCAAGTAACTAATCTCTCGAAAAAAAATAATTAATTAATCCATTCCCTTTTTTCGTTTAAATACTAAGTAAATAAGAAATTAAGATGCAAACGAATAAAATCCATTAATTGCTGACATATTTTATTTATATTTTGTCTTTTATACTTCAACTAACTATATAAATAATTTCTATATGTCAGCTTCAACGGCCATTAGCCGCATAATGCAGAACACGAATCTCGTGGGGAAGCAGGAGTCTTGAACCGCCGAACTATGAGCGCTTCATAACTTTGCATCGTCATCGATTACAGTGAACTATACAGGCCGGACTCAAACATTTAAATCGTGTTCTTGGATGTTTTCCGCATTGACCATCACGGATTCAATTGGAAAAAACGCAATCGATCAAGCCGATCCCACCCACATTGCCGGAGCGCAGTTTATAAAACGGCAGTGCGCTTCCGCTGTATGACAGGCACTTTGATGCATTAACGTTCGCCTTTCGAACCACATGCCCTCGCCGACTAGCATTTACTGCACATTGTGTAAAAGTGACATTAACTTTACAATTGTCTAAAGCACATTACTTTGCTAATAATTACTTTGTTAATACTTGTTTGTTGTTGCAACTCTGACGTTCCAGCATTAAATGTATACAATTTATTAATTTCTCCCGGAAATTGAGTATACACTAATCCGATGAAAGTTAAAACACAAAAAAAAAACGAAAATAACTGAGAGCCAGTAATGAAACTGCATAAGTTCGGTACAAAAGCCAAAAGTCAATGAATAACTGCAATACAAGAATGAAATAGAATTTTCCTAAGTTAATGCGTTTTACATCTAAAGCTACATCGCCACTTCCCATCAGGTGGGATTGTAATCAAGCACTGACTTATAATAGGTAGCAAAAACTGCGCGTTTAGTGTGTGACCAAATAGCTGGTGTTCAATTGTCAAGAGCGGTCTGAGCGATAGCCAGTCTCACTTCGATATTTTCATATAACCTTTAAGGAATATCGTGATTATATGAGTTGACAAGCCGCGAACATCCAAGGTCAGGAAGCAGACTTATTCTTAGAAGATCCTTGGCATCCGTTACGATGTTTGCTATCTTTAATATTTATTAGAGATACCCACACAAACATACACTTACATACTCATACAAACACATGCAAAAATGGAACCTTGTTATTAACTAATATGTGAGTAACTAATATTAATTAATGTGTTGCATGCCTACTACAAAATTGGCTGAATTATTACTCATAAATAATTAATAAGTACTTTGTTAAATATTAATAATAAAATTTAATCAAATTATATACGAGTAAATCCTGGAAGTGGAGAGCCTTCTAATACAAGCAATCTAATGCTTAAAAGAAGGCTCTGGCCACAACCTGTTCTTCAAACTCTGTAATATTAAATAAAATATTGTTTATTAAACAAGCAATAATACCAACATATGGACTGGCTCAGATCAATATACGCAACCTAAACTCAAAAATGAAACAATCATTCCAAAATAAAAAAAAATGTTTTAATCAGTGTACAACGATTTGGTTGTCAAGCAGAAAGTGGCAATTTTACATTTGAAACATCAACATAAATCCAATTTAAATGCAAACATTTGAAGAAATGAGTAAATGAATGTAAGAAAGAAGCAACTGTGGGTGGCTTAGAGACTTAAAACTGGACGAGGTTTTTTACGTAAATAATCAAGAAATGAAACGACGGGTCATTTGACTGTAAGTAGCCACTGCCGCTTACCAAAGGCGTCACCGACGCGTTGCCAGCTAAGAAGGAAACGGGGAGATTGTTTTTTAATGAACTTTGAGGAATCGTTGAAAACATTTCACAATTGATTCCAAAACGGTACGATCATTAAGGGTAACAGTTTATTTTAATTTATGCATATTATGGTTTTAAATTCATTAATACTATATTGTCAGTCATAAATTCAAATGAATGTTCGCATCTCATGAGAAAATCAGGAAGTAATTTAAGCTGTTAAGTTAGTGCGGTCGAAGTGTGCACAGAAACTGCAAATACTTTCCCGTGCGATCTTTACTCACGGAAATTTTGGATAAACACTTACGATATTCAACATTTACTTTATTTTGGAACTCAGGAATAAAAATGTTATTGCAACAATAATAAAAAAGGCTAATGACATTATCACACATGTATCACGCTTACAAGTTACATATAAATTGTATTAACTAAAGAATGTAGTTTAAAAAATCTTCAACATTTCGGCACTAATTTCATTTTAATGCCTTAATATAATTAAAAAATTCTACCTTCTTTTTTCCGCCCATTAATAGTTCCCAATTGGTTTTTCAGCCCTTGAATTTCGCTGCGCAAATTAAGTTCACTCGAGAAGATCTTCTGGTGCGCCAACAGATTTTTGCGACTACATTTCGAATCCGATTGAAACAACGACACAAACTTGTGTAGCGGAGTCATGTTAACACAATTAGTGTGCGATAAATAATTTGCAAAAAATTGTTCACTAATTATTTTTTATTCAGCGTCACGTAATCGTCATAATTTTCTAAAAATCGACATGTAATTTAAAATTAGAACTTTTAACACAACCTATCACACTGAAATGTTTGCTTCGTTTAAATGTTACGTTAGTAAAAAGAGCGCAGACAACGAGTAAACTACGGTAATTTTTGACGTCACTGGTCGGCCGCTGTTGCGGCAGTGTCGCCTACAATTCCTTCACCTATTGCTCGCTACTTTCTTCAGCAGTTCAAAAACTTTCATTGCCGCCGCTCACCCTGGATATAATGCCTATCGTGACAAACTGTTTATTGTTCTGTGTAACAAAGTGTTTCATGCTCATCATATTGTTGGCTCTTAATATGGCAACATTATGTATTTTAATGGAGCATATCTGAATTGTATCGTTCAACTGATCCAATCACTCCGGTCAAACATTTTTAGTCTTTAAAGTTCCCTTCCAACTACATCTTGATACGGTTCGGACGTGCCCATTATTTAAATTATCATTTTTTATTCAAGTGTGCCCTCTGTAAACCTATCAAGCAATAAACCAGATTTTATTACGTGTTCCATAAAAAAGTATTTACTTTTACTCCCATCTTAACTGCAACATAATGCCAGTGCAATTACAAACAACGTTGCGCACACATATAGCTCAGTACCTGTAGTTTTTTTTAGTTCCTAGTGCCGTGTTCTGGTAACAGTTGGATTGGTTTTGATAGCTTTTACCTCTCTATATAGGTAATTAAGTGTTGTTATTCCATCTCACGTTTCCAAGATGTTATATTATGTTTCCATGTAACGTTTGTGAAGAAGTTGAAATTTTCATAATTACTCACGGTAATTATCATTATACTAGAATTTGCCAACAAATCAGCCCGCTAGAATTTAGTAATCCCCGTCCAGGATGACTAATTGCCTGTAAAGTTACGATGCTGAGATAAAACTGTAACTCTGGTTCTGTCTCATTTTCTGTAATGTAGAATAATTTTGTCAATTTTTAAGTTGACTCCTAGACATTCCCAAAGTGAAAGCTACGTCAAGTTTTTTTGGGTGATTTTCGGTTAGAATACAAACAGATAATCAGAAAAATGTCTATCACTTTTTGAAGATGGTTTTTTTTTACAAAATTGTACTACATTCTACGAAAAAAATATATAGTTTAATATTTTCAGTAATCAATAATAATTTGTTAATGACAATAATAATAATTAAAATAATGCAAATATCTAGACTGTTCTTACACCTAATTGTCGGTGGAAGTTAATTTCTGTTTAAGAGACCCTCGACTGTGCGATGTCTTCTTTCAAATTCGATACAATTCTAGAACTCGCTTTTGGCGGGAAAGAGGCTGCAAAAACTTCTAAAGTTTAGAATAATTTGGAAATAAAATCATGTGACCTCAGTGAATATAAAAATGTTCATTAGAGTTTTACCATAATCAGTATTCTTGTATTCCCACAAACAGTATAATCTCATTTTCTAAATCTTACTTTGATCGCTTGGAGGTTATACGTACCAACTTTGTTACGTAAAAGAAACTCGTAGGTACGTAATGCGATGAGTAAATACCTAATTAAAATTCGGTAGTTTATACGTGCATTCAGCAGCAAAAGCGAATGACCGTAGTGATGTGAGAACAGTTCTGTTCGAATGAAATACATGCAATGCAGACGCTTTCTTTTATCGTGTTCATACTCAATGTAGCGAACTTTTTGTTTAGCTAAGTATTGGTAAAAAAATTAAGGGAACCTTTACCTACTTTTAGATGTTCGCAAAACTTGGTTGTGTGTTGTTTATTGTAGATACGGAAGTAATTTACAGATATGCATAAGATATATCGAGTCATTCAATGGTACAATATTTTATGATTTTCATGGTAATTATTTTATTCGAAGCTGGCCACGTTGGAACAAATTATTATCGTTAATATTTTCGCGGCGATTTAATTAGTCGAATAAATCTTTATTTGTTCCCATAAACTAATATACAGCGTGTAATTCTGTGATCTTACAATTTCTGAGCTAACTCCGTGGTTACGTCCTTATAATAGTAACTGTTATGGTTAAATTTACTAGTTAAGTCATTTATTATACTTAATCTAATTGTCTTTACAAATAATAATCTCACACGGAATAAACTCCGCTTGATTTGATCTGTGAGATTACTGAATTGCTTTTGTATTATTTTAAGAAAACGTGGCTTAACATTTTATAGATATCGCCTCAGTTCTATCTAAACCTTTCTTACGTAATAGTTGTTTTACGTGGAATCATCAAAGTTTTTTAATGTGAACAAAGTCAAGTAAGAAGTTTTTACGCAATAATGGAACAATCACACCAAACGGTAAACACAAAAAAAATATGAATTGATTAAGAGCACTGTATACCAATGGCTTCAGAATTATTTTCTATAAAGTATTATTGTCTATTATGTATAGACTAGAATAAAATTTTTTCGCAATAATTACTTACATGTCAGTTTTTGCCACGATACTTGAAGTGCCGTTAAATATGTATTCCTAAGGATTTGGGATAGATATTTTAACTGTACAGAGACTGATACTCAATCTTAATTAAAACATAATATTTGATACCTAACATCTTTTTGTGTCCTGTAAAAGTGAAATAATTAAACACCACCAAATTCAAGGATACCTACACAAAAAATAGATATAGGTCCCAAAAATGGGATAAAATAATTTATTAGTTCGAACACCTACCTTTATTCCGAAAAAGACATTAAATTACTAATCATAATTTTTTTATCAAATCCGGCCTAATAACTTCAACACCAGTTCGAATATTTATTTAAAATAAACAATGAAATTCACTGACAAACTGATACACGCAACATACCTTTCGTCATCGCAAAAATGAAATAGGTCTTTAGCGTGAAAAATACTTTCACTGTTATTCTACGAATTCACCTACACATCCACCCACATAGCAATGATTATATCACTCGTGGGCCCCTTTTCTTATTATATTAGCTATTAGATATAGTTTATAGAATAAATTGTTGTAACGTACAGTTTAGGTAGTATATTTCAAATAAGATTAGACTGATCACAACAGAATCGTGCAGGAACCATTTAAAAATAAATTTTACATGATTATGTTTTTCGTATTTTATTTTAATTTCATTATTTTATATCAAAAGCGAGACCTTACCCGCTTGAATCGAAGAGACGGGGTTCAGCTTGTTTATTACTGAAAGTCCGACACTGCAACTGAAATATACCCGTCAGGCAGGTAAGAAAACCCTACAATCATTCACGGGTACCATCATCGGAATACTCCGTTCATTCTTCAGACGGATACACCACGAGCAGGGCAGAGTAGCCGTTACATAGGGTAAAATTTAAGTGTATATGTATAATTATTGTTAAATCTTAAAGAAGTCTAGACGGGCTGCTAGGGATTAAAAAATAATGATACAACTTTGACTTAGCTACATTTTTTTTATTCATCCATCACCAATATTTAGCGCATCATCGCCATCTTTCGGCAACGTTATGAACTACTTGGTTCACAACACAAAAATGACACTTGTTTCATAGAGTTCGCGACGATCAAGCCTAGATGGCAGCACATGTTACTTATACTTACAATTTTATTTTATATACACGTCTAAGGAAAGATCGAAGGCCCCGTCAGTTTAATCTAACTATCAATTCTTCTTAATAGGTAATTAATTCTGGTTACACCCAAAAAAACTTGCGAATATGGGATTTTGCACTATTCGCAGACACAGATGAAAGAAATTGATTAGTGTCGAAATATTTCGAGGTAACTGAAAAACCGTTTCAATGCAGAAACAGGCTTATCCTTGATTAAATCCGGAACCGTAGCAGTTTACGGTTTTTATTCCATGCTAATCTTTCACTTACCAAGGCTGTCGATACCGTTCTTTATACAAATATAACTACAACCTGTTTTAAAACTTACCTTTAGTCGTGGACAAAGTATTTGGTCTCTGAGCCGGCAGGCGGTGAGGAGTCGGCTTTCGTGGCGAGGGAGGCGGAGCGATAGAGGTGCGCGCGCGCACCACGACCGGCGACGATGATAACTTCGGAACCACGCCATTTTTCTTTGCTGAAATAAACAAAATAATATATACTTAGTAAAGAAACTGTTAATAAAATCACACACCACCTTAATATTCCTATTAAGCTAGAAGACTTATTACAATATACACAACCGAACACTGTTAACACTTTGAAGCAGTTTTAATCTTGTTGATAATTAAGATAAGCAAATTAAGGCAGCAAACTTGTACTCATCACTCGACATCTCGGCATCAATAGTAACAAATGAAATAAAACTATAATAACCTACAATTCAATAACAGAAAGTACGTTTTATAATAACAATGACACATTAAATTCATTGAATGATTATCCTCTATTCGGCAAAAAAATTACGGAATTCAATGAGTCAATCGCCATAGGTCCCGGTTGTTATCACCGGATAGTAGTCGTCAAGACAATTCGGTGGTCTTCAGGTGCTACGAAAACATACGACGCTCAAGTTGGCCACCTCCACCAACCCGTACTGGAATAGCGCAGTAAAGTAAGCTGGGCTTCGATTAGCAGGAATAAGGCAAGCCTCACTGTAGTTTGAAGTCAACCGAATTGCCAATGTACTCGAAGATTTTGCTCAAAGTACTTGCAACCTGTTTCGCTCAATTAATTTACATACATATGCAGCTTATCGAACTAGTTACAATTTGACATACTTTTGAAAGGACAACTTTTGTGCATGCGCCATTGTCTCTAGCAACGGAGAAGAATTGCGCAACACGTTACGAAAGACCGTGCACGCAGACATTTGTTAGCTCGTGTGAGTTGATTATAAAAAGATAAAAATGAGCCAGGGAAAGTTGACGCGAACAACAATTCATTGGGAGCGATAAAAGTCCAAACATAGGGATTTGTTTTTTTCCTTTGTCATTATTTCAGTTATAAAATGGGTAATTGCTAATATAGGTGTATTATTCTCCATTAAGGGGATAATTGCAGATTATATCGTTTAATTATAATGAGACCATTTAATTAGAATTCGCGCAGTCGATTCGAATGAATTTAATTCGCCCGAAACATACACATGAAGTTATGATTACATAAAACTTATACACAATAGTTTTCATACAGACTTGGATTGAAGTACAATCAACCTAGTGTTGAAAGGACATTGCAGTTATGAATTGACTTCATTGGGAAGTAAGTGATTGCCTAGGAATATATTGTTGTCATTTTGTTAACCACAGGATGATAATGTTGATAAAAATAACTTCGGCTTATAAATATAGAATTTATAGAAAAGTTTACTGTAGGTCCATCTGTCAAATCTCATCGTAGCTATAAACCATCGTCACGATAATGCAAGAAATATTTTGTGTAAATAGAACCTCAATCGGGTGTTGTTTAAAACTTCACGATCTCAAAATAAAGATAAAGATATATTGAATAAGTTTACATGTACCAGAAGTTAACATTATCATAAGTTAATATATTCACAATTCGTTCATTAAACATCAAAATCCTGCTTACTTTTAAATACATTACAATTAATTCAAACACTAAAGGTCATATTAAAAAAATAAATAAAACGTTCACACACTCACACCCCCGCACTAGGATTCCCTGTGTTGCGGGTGGCATGGACATACACAATTATCACATCACAAACACCCATAACCCGAGAACAGTCATTTATCTGTCACATAAATATCTGCCCCGGCCGGGAATCGAACCCGGGACCCCACGCTCGGCAGGCAGGGTCACTACCAACTGAACTACGGGGTCGTCAATTAAAGTGCCTGGGAATACCTGAGATCGTATTTTTTGAGAACATATTTAGATTATATTAACTGTATGATTTAGATACAGACCATTGAATTAGAATTATTGAATGTATTCGGATAGTGTCATATTACGCCATCTCACAAAATTTTGTACTACCTACTGGTTATCATCCATCCATGGTTGGAAATAATGTAAGTACTACAAAAGTTTACGAGATGGCGCTCTCTAATTAGCTCTCAAAAAGTATTTTCTATGTACAATCTAGTTTCTTCAGGAAAGTCAACTATGTAAACTTAAGGCGCAAAACCTAATTATATATAAAATTTTATCAGAATTGTTAGACCCGTTTCCGAAATACAGAAAATAATTCTATATCTATATATAAAATAAAGCGGGACAAATTGAATTATTCTGAATTAAATCGTTTTCATAAACCTTGTATCAATCCTTAGAAAATCGACAAATTTAAATAATTAAGCAATTGGTACAGGTTATTATGGTTATAAGCAGCCGTTAAGTCTAGTCGGAGGCCTTCAAGCGGCATAAGAACCTTGACCCGTGGTATGGTCACAAGGGGTTCTAACCTTGCAGCCAAATAATACGAGTAGCCGATAAAGTATTAATCGCACATTATTTGTAAATATATTGCATCTGAGGAAGGAAGGAACAAGGAAGTTCCTTGAAGTTTCTTTGTATTACAAAGTATTGTCACTAATTTTATACCACGTATATTGATCATCCATAAAATGGTTAAAAAATGTTTGAGTTATTCAAATAATTAGCAATAAATTTAACTATGGCCTTGATAAATTTCTTATATTAGCGATAGAACTCTGAACATCAAAACGATCTTTTTATAAATATGAGCTTCTATTTCTTGGCATAGCTTGAACTCTCATTCCAGTGAGGTTAGATTTAGGTATAGAGTAGGTAAAATGAATAAAAGAAATAAATTTACATAATATATCAAAGAGTTGCAAAATGGACCTTAGTTATTAAGTCTTTAATTCCTTTCTGAGAAATCTGAAAAACCCAATCGTGGCTTACAGTATGTTAGGATTTCTTAGAAAAAAGTCATAACCCTTTGTAATAATAATTCTAAGTACTACTATATATCATGCATACACGTAACCCGCAGTTACTTGTCAGGATAAACAGTGTTATATAAAAATGATGACTCACCCTGTGCAGGCGGAGGTTGTGGCGGGGTAGTGACGGGGCGGACGGGCGTAGTAGGCGTCGGGAAGCTTTCCCTCTTTTTACCATTTCCTGGAAGAAAAGAAATTACCCGTAAGTAATGTACTCGCAAACAGCTTAGCATGGCTCATTAGATGGCTTTGTTAGTAATACAACGGTTTTATAAACATGAAAGTCTAGATTTTGCTCTCGTATCCCCCTTATAATTATTGTATAAGTAAGATTAGGTAGGTATATTCAATATTTTCCACTATGGAAAAGTTTGGGTATTATAGCGTAAGATAATTATGACTGAAAAATGATTAACGATGAGGTAAATGTAATTATAATTGAAACAAACGTTTGTGAATATTAAATATAATTATTAAAAAAGTGAAGTAAACATCATTAAAAAATTATAATTTGATTATGTTTATACGAGATATGTCTCAACTATTTGCTATCAGTTAGTAGAAAACTTAATTCTATGGTCAATGACGATTCATAATTAAGATAATTATCCCAAGATTATGATCATGATATGAGATCATAAAACGCAATTTTTGCATTGCAATCATTGGTTCTTGATATTGCTGCCTACTGTATTTCAGTTTTAAGGTATTCCTTTTTCATTATCTCAGGTATGACATGACCTCGAAGTGGAATTATAATATAACTGCATAGAAAACACCAAGTAAATCAGCTACAACTTACATGCAAGTAAAATAAAAAAAACCATACGAATACCTTCAAAATAAATATATCAAGAATTAAATTTTCCTTCCTAGTAATTTTATCCGTATGTATAGATTTTATTTTTAAATACTAAACTTTTTAAAACTATTACAATACCGTATCGCTGTTTGTGCGTCAGTGCACGGTTGTGATCTTTGAAACCTTAGAAGTAAGAATGTCAGTAGTTCGGCTACCTTTGACGTTTCCTCCGAGCTCACCAACCAGTGATTTGCATCGTTTTGATCCAATTACTTATTGGCCTACTGCCTCACTATTGCGTAATATTGATCTAGCTTGAAAAATACTGCTACATAATGCTACCCGTAAATAATAACTACTTAATGCCTCGTTATTGTAATATCTGTCCTAAACAAACATTTTGATTGCTGGGGTAATGTTCTGAAACTGTGTGAAATTCTGATATAAGTATATAGATATATGATAGTAGGATCATTGGGTAAAATTATATATGTGTATATATAATATACAGTAAAATGGTTAAGCATAGATAGGACTCGTATTCAGCTGAACGTAACTACTGCCAATATCTTATAAAAAAATTAAGGGCTTTTAAGAAAATAATAATTCCTAACTCCTATACATATATATTATATTTCATTAATTACTAAGTTCTTGTTATGAATATTACAAATAAATGAAATAAGCATAAACCTTACACAGTTTACAGTTGATAAGAAGGTTTTATTTTTTTAGGTATAGGTTTCTATAATTTCAATGGTTTGGTTACTATAATTATATTTATGTCTTAAACATTATATATAAGCTTTACTCTCAGTGGAATTCCGTAAAATATTGTTGACACAACTACATATACAACAACATAACATAACATATATAACAACGTTACTTTCACGGCACGCCCTACCTCGAATTTCTTTTTTTAATTTAATATTGCAACAAATTTAAAGCGCCAGCAAAAGCAAGTCTCCATAGAATTCACTGACAATTAAAAATATTGATTGAATGTGATACTATTGTGAACGAAGAAAGTTCTATCGTGAGAAGTAATTCATTTTTGTTACAGCAAAGTCTGCGAACGCAATAAAAAATGTACCACGATAAAAAAAATCGTAACACGCAATGGCCTAAGACAATCATCTTGGAAATCGATTAAAAACCTTGATATAATAACTGTTACGCTTGTAATATAGGATGTTTCTATGGTAACAGCTGACAAATAAGAAGGGCCGTGAGGGACATTAAAGACATTACCGGCTAAGGAGGAACTGACAAAGTTACTAGATAACTGGTTTTTCACCAATACCATCGTTAAAAGTCAGGTAAAAACATTGCAGCTCATTTCTAGGAGTGTACCACCGTCGATAAGCTCCGACAAAATAGGCTGAGTGGAGCCAATAAAAAATCTGACAAAACCCTACCAGGTGAACGAGGTGCACCACAAGCTGAAGGTAGACTTGGACTTGGAAGATGCTTATACACCAAAAACAAACATATATTCAATGGTATGGGTTTAAATGTGAAAAAATCATAAATTAATTTATACTCGGATTTCAGAAAAGATGACGATTTAACATAGTATATTCACAATAAATAAAAAAGTTTTTGTAAGGCTTCCCCTAGAAGTTTATAGATCACATATACACAGTTATCGCAAGGTATTTTCATCGCCCTAGCGCAATACAAACTTCCTCTTCCTTATAACTGTCATTCGATTTTTAATGGCTTCATATAAATGAATATAAAATCGATTCCTTTTATATCTAAAAACAGATTGTTAGAAATCGTACCTATTTTAAGTCAGTTTCGGTGGAATGTACAGTTACGGTACGGTAAGTAATATTCCTATTGAGTGGGAAAAGTAATTATATTCAAGTCATTACTACGAGTATTGTTTGCTATAAAGCAAACATGACACAAAGTTCAGTAACTAAAATGTCCCATAAACGAGAGCTAAAACTACCCTAAAACGTATCCTTCGTTATTAATACAGTAATTAAATATTAGAGTTGAATAAAAGTAACTTACTTTTATATTTTTATACATTATTTCGTAATACAATTTTGTAGTAGGTACATTGTATTAATAAAAGGTAACAGTAAGTATGACATACCTATTAGTAGGTATAGAATTCCCAAATTTTAATACCCTGGCTAACTAACTGATGGTGAGCGGAAATAACCGTCGATGGTCATCTTGAAAAACCACTAAGGCATAAGATGGTGATCAGTAGACCAAGGAAACATTGTCTGGGTCATTAACGTAGCACCAAAGTTACATAAAAACATTTCACGGTAGATTTTAGGAGAGACGTTGACTGATTGCCATATAGATAAAGAATTTAATCTCCATACATAAATATAGTCTGTTACACGTAAAATTACTAAGCCAAGTCCCCACTTAAGAAGGGATTCAACGCCATTGTTTCAGTCATCGATTAGGTTGGATTCAAGTATGGGCTATTTCTAACATGAATTCGTTACAAACACTAATTCGGATACCAAAATGAATCCATCATAAAGCCGAAGTGTAATACATCATTAAGAAACTCATCAAACCAAATTGTATGAACCACGATATTGTATGCATCTTCCAATAACCATGAGATCACTATCGTTATCACCAGCAGTCTAGGTGTAGTCTGCAGTACTACAAAATATTACACTTAACAAAATGGTATAAAAATACACTCTGAAGTAGGCAAACGTTTGACATAAACTCACCTCTATTTCCGAACGATCCAAATCTCTCTCGGTTCACCGTCAATTTATACTTTTTTTCGCTGGGAACCGGCAGTTTAGACGGATACTTCTCAGAGTTGACTCTATAAAGTTTTTCTTTTGATCCGTGCGCCCCCATCTTCCACAACTTCATTAAATTTAAGGCATTGTAAATTTTAAATTACTTCTATTTTAAGTTACACGCATGAGGAACTGAATTTCATATTATATATTATATTTGGTCATTTTACACACATAGTAGATTTTTTCATTAGTCATTACACACTAATCATTTTGTTTAAAAAGAAACGTTTTGGTATTCAATGTATATGTAGTCCATTTATGGTCCTATATGGAGAAATTTGAATTTGGTGTCATAATTTCAGTACACAATTAATCGCTTGTTCAGAATGTAATTAGGACTCAAGTAACGCACAGTAACAAGTGTTTGCTAACTTCGAAAGTTATTGACCAAAAAGGCAGTAAATTTACCACTTCAAGTTCAAATTGCAAAGTTATTGCAAAACGGTAGATATAATCAGTGATAAACCTGTTTTGTTTCAAAATTTTAAAGCGCAACTAATTGTGCGTTGCGAAAGCTGTTGATGGTATTTCGATACTTATGAGAATTATTATTAATTATTTCACAACAAAATTAAACTTCCTCATATCTTTATAATATATATAATAGGTGGTGCATCTGTCGGCAGTCGTAAAACTTGACCAACTGAGGTTATATTCGCACTACATACTAATTTGTTTTGTCAATACGAAGTTTCATAAATATGCTTGGTGCGAGAGCTGCCACTGCATTGTCAAGTTAACATTCTTAAACATATTGCAGAACAGAATATGCCAGACGAGTTTAGTCTATATATAAAGCTATATAATATTATAAAGAGGAAAGTTTTGTATTTTTGTATGTTTGTAACGAATAAACTCAAAAACTACTGAACCGATTTTAAAAATTCTTTCACCATTAGAATGCTACATTATCGCTGAGTAACATAGGCTATATTATTACGAGAAAAAATAAGGGATCCTTGCTAAAACGTCGATAACGTGAACCAATATCAATCAATAATATAATTATCAATAATATAAAAACTATAAAATCTATTTTACAAATTGCAAACCTCCCAAGAGATTAAAATTAAAGTTAATTGACAAATGCTGAATAATTTCAAATATCCGGTTGAAGTGAAGCCGTCAATATGAAAATATTATATGGCTACTAAAATAATTTATATAGTAAAAGTATACTTAAATTGCACTTTAAAAATTACTTTAAAAGATAGAATAAATGATATATTTAAAACGTTAAATTTATATGTCCCTTCTCGAACAAAAAAAATGTTTACATCGTTCGAAACTTACAGTAGGGACGAAGAGTAGCTATACATACTTCAAGGTTAAAATTCAAAGTTAAGATATTACAGTCGCCTATTTTCATAATAATCTTGTAAATAAAAATAAACATTAATGTAAAATAAACATTAGTAAAATATCTAAAAGTAAGCGTCTAATCACGTGTCAATAAAAGTTGAGGACATATTACAAAATATCTACTGTCCATACAGGTATCTATTACCACGTCATGTTGACGTAACCTCCAATAATGACAGTGTTTATACAACTTTACTGACTTATTATTAAATACGATTGTAGTAAAAATAAATGATCCATACACCCAGTAAATTTCACTCAACTTCAGTTTTGCTTGGCTATCGCGACTAATTTCATCAAAGCGATTCCAAGTACATATAAGACGAATAGTAGTGTATAACACGAATAATATATGAACTTAATAACAACCAGCTATCTGGAGCTTTGTATAAGTATAATAATTCGTATTAGTCACTCGAAAACATACGCAAATGTTACCACTTTCTCCGTTTTGTGGCTATTTTCGTAGGCAATGCTTTCAGGGTTAAATAACTTAAAGACGATCTCGTGTCCTTTCAGGCGATATTTTAAACACCGCTGCTCTAGTGTTGTGATGTATATTTAGTTCATGAAGATAAATGGTTTCGATATAGGTGTCTACTTACATGCAGAGCTATATCTAATTATGTTACATTTGTCACTGGTGCGATCTGATATTTAAAGCTCGGCGCGAACTTTATTACAATAGTTTTGACAAGTTCGTTCAACTGCATTTTTATAATTATATAAATAACTAAACAAAATGTAAGTTATAAGCAGGTTTAGCAATATTTAATATCTACTTCACTACTAACAAAATAATTTGGGAAAATTGCAACACAGCAAAGCAAAAAACTAATCTACCACAAACCGTGGAATATTGTATTAATTTATCTAATGATATGTTGTTTCCCATGTGATTTAATACCACTCAAACTAATCTAGTGAAAGCTGCCAACGGATTAAAAATACTAAAGACATATTAAAACAGTCTTAATACTATATTTGAATCAATAAAACTCGTTATGAATACAGATTGACAAATAATACAAGACATTAAAATATCAACACATTTCACTTGACACTGCCATTCACTACAATAATTTGTTTATGAATACTGCAAGAGACATTACGTAAGCTATTATTTTTTGTTTCCGAGACAAAAAACAATGAGCGCATGCAGTCATCTCAAAAGGAAACTATCAAATAACCATATTCAGGCAAATAATATAACTTGTTTGATGATTGCGCAAATCCATATTGAATGAATAATTCGACTCTGAAAAGCCTAGAAGTAATTTTCGATAAGGTGACTCCAATATTTTAGTCCATGTCCATAGACGACGGTGAAACTTGTATCAGATGACTTTTCTATTATGTCTTCTGGCTTTCAGGGATTGCAATAAAAAAATCGTACCATTTGTTTTTTCTAATCGTCACAATACATTCTCCTACTACTGGATTTAGGTATCCTTCAACGATATATAAAATGTAAAAGCCACTACTAAGCTAATCTAAGCTAAGGTTTTAGTCCTATATAGAAGATAATTCGGTCATAGAGACATCCTCACGACGTTTATCAATGACGATTATCAATTCAAAGACGCCCATAACTTTGAAAAATTAAAAATGCACGTCGAATTCGAACTTGAGACTCCGTAACTGAGACCGATATTCGAATCACTAAGAGATCTACTAGGCTAGCATAGTACCATAGCTTTGTTTCTCTACGATTTGACATTGAAACCACATTTCACACTTAACTGTGTAGGTGTACTGTTTACATTTTCGAAGGCAAACATAATTTGCAAGCGACAACTCACAAAGTTCGACGTCAATTCGCGCCAGTTTTTAGACCCACTCTTCGCAGGTAACAGAAACAGACTACCTTCACTTGTCTTGGATTTCTTGGTAACAAACCCTAAAATTCTTAGTGCAACTTAATTGTGTTAACAGCAAAATATATATTGTGACGAATAGAAATTATTATACGAGGGTGGCTTCTTACTTATTTTTTTTTATTTCATATAAATAAAACCTGTTTCACATGTTCTCAGTAATGATAACGTGTGTAGTTTAAATTCTAATTTACAATAAAATCATGTTCCAGACTAAAAGAACAAGAATCGTTTTGAGGATTATGTAATATTTCCGTACATTTGAGGAAGCAAGCGAAATGCTTATAGGTAACATTGTGTTTTTCTGTCCATCTTTCAGACCAATTTTTTCTCGAATTACTAGACGGAAAACTTCAAATTTGGCACACATATATAATTATGTAACAAAATTAAAGACGTACTGTCTTGTTAATAAATGTCGATTATTCATTAAAAAAACTGATGTTAAATGCATCAAGTCACGTATTTAGTAAAGGTTTGTTATGTCTTCCAAATTTTTTATAATTTCAATATGTGTTACCATTCCTCTCTTTATCTCAGGCAAATTACATAGCCCTTACTTTGGTAAAAATACTTTTTATGCCTATTATTTAAAAAAAACCCTATGTAAACAAAGATCGTAACCTAAAATTTTCAAAATAAATGGAAAATATCCCTGGCTCCATTTAATGTGAGGAATCGATATGATGTGAGTGGTTGAATTTTCCAGGTTCAATGTTGATGATAAATTTAAATCACTAAAAAGATAAAACATATAGTATTAAATACCTGAATGTGTCTATCTGCATTTTAATGAATTTGTTCTTCAAACAGATCAAAAAGTACATTATTCTCTTCATTTGTAATTTTACATCCAAAGTGATATTATAATATACGAGTAGTAGGTACGTCATCCTACCGTCGCGGTCATTATTACTATGTAATACAATGAGTAGGTACTTCAACTACCGCATCGACAAAAATAGCCTAACCAGGGAGTTCTCACATCTAGTACATGTACCAACACCAGTTCTTGGATAGGCGACTGTGGCAAGAGACCACATAGCAGTCATAATTGTGACTGTTGAGACAAGTTACGACCTGAACAAATAATGCTGATAGAAACAAATAAAACTTACTGTCTGACGTAAGAAAGACAATTCTTGTAGCTCAAGCAATATACGAATAAATTCTGTACATATAAACATGCAATAGGGAATATATTAATGATTAAGTCGATACAAATAAAGGACTATGTCAAAGTTGTTCAACAAGGAAAAAAACTAAAATTTTATCTCGAAATTCAATTTGAACAATATATTAAAAAAAATAGACAATCGTTAACACCGTCTATAAAATAAACATTTATTTACAATCAATAACGATTGTCACACTATAGGTAGTTATTGAATTTTATTTTTATGGAAAATAGATCTGAAGTACACAACTTAATTATCATGCTTACATCACTGGCTCGTACTAGCACTTGTAGATATAATTTATGGACGTAAATTCATACCAAACAAAATTCCATTAAAATTAACTTAGATTTTTGAACATAACATTAATATTACTCCTCACAAGACAAAAATCAATTAATATATACTTACGACACCGCTCAAGAATACTTCATATATTATAGAATGGTTACACTCACCCATACGACTATGGATGACCGATTTCAAAGCGGATGGGGCCTGCGCAAAACCACAACTAAGACTACATTGCCAGATCTTCAACCTGAATCGCAAGTTCTCTTATACATCTTATGAATAGTTATGATTCCCGTCTTTAGGTTGGTTGGTTAATAGGACAGAAAGCTCGGTGATGCGTTACGACCAAGATGGCTTGGTGGAAACAATGGAGAATATCAAATAGCAAAATTATAAAAGATTCACTGCTTTAAGTCCGTTTTGTTTATAATAAACTTGTTTTATTAGGTAGGTACGTCGCTACGTTTTATTATGTTATTCATAGATTTTAAATTCGACACTTTAACACTTCGTAGAACTATTGCTTAGGAATTCTTGTTAATTAAATAAATAAACACATTTGTCACCTACGGTCTCAGTGTCCATGCATTGTATAAATATACTATGTAATAATATAAATGTATTCTGAAACAAACTTGCGAGCTATTCAATCTTATACCTTGTTACAAAGTAGTTTTAAAATACAATCCTTTATACCATTAAACAAACGTCGATTAACAAAGTAATTCGTTTCTATATATAAATTAAATCTTATTGAAGGAGCTGAATATGGGCAATATTATTCATTATTTATTACTGAAATACAGAGAGTAAACAAAACGCAATTAGGTAATGTACCGAAACTATTTCTATATTCTGCTCCGTGTTGAATTGCACTCTACAATAGACTTCGAAACGATAAAAACCCCTACTAAGAGTAGTGAAATGGATAGCATAGAAGATTATTTTTTTCGTTTTCTCTATATTGTTTCTTAAATTATACAAAAATACAAGGAAAAGACCATTTACACATATGCTGTATGACGTAATTATTGGATAATAGTGTATAAAGATGAAAATTTATAAAGGTCAACTTATATTTATTCGTAGTTCTTCAATCATAAAAAAATATTTTTTTTATATTTTATTTTATTTCTAAAGCCGAAGGACTCTAAGGTTTTACTAAATTGAAAATAATTTAGTAGAAACTCAGTTTCAGTATATCCGTAATAATAACAAAATAACCTTCGACTAATGTTATTACGTAAGTACCTACCTGTTAGTCAGTACATACTTAGTCAATGTTTGCGCACCAACTGGTAATAACGTTACACCGGTCATCCGATTTAATTAATTTCGAAGACGTAGGAAATGTATCATTAAAACACCATTCGGCAGTCACAGCCGCCAAATAATATAAATATGAAACCACAATCACCTATACAATACGAGCATAAAGTTATTTCGAGTTCAATCTTAATGTGACTTGCATGGTAAACACATGATATGGTTCAAAATGAGGCCGCTATTGCAACAGTTTGGCGGAATTTCGTAATAAACAAAACATCACCGGGACTGTGTTGGCTTTATTCCAAGATGCAGTTTAGTTAACTTGAAGGGAGAGCGTCCTGAACTATAAACCTTGCGTTTAAAGCGCGTAATTTTATAATTTTTCTAACTTTTACAACATAATGCGATTATTTTCGAAGTGCGAATATAGTGAGCAATCACCGTTTTACTTATCGTGAAGAATTCTAATTTGAAATCAAAAAGTATTTATAGTTAATAGGAACTAACAGAGATACATTCTTAAAATAGTAACTAAAATGTCTCCGATATATTTACAGCCGTTGACCACCCACGGTGTCATTAGCATAGCTAAGAATTGTAATTTAAGCAGTATAATTGTGTTCAAAACGGCCTCTTTGATAATCAATTATGCTACTGTATAACTCTGTGGGTGTGCCATTTATTGTAATTTATCGTTACCCATCACTTCATCAATCATTAAATCCACAGTTTAGAAAGTGGGTACAAATCGGATCTAAAAAATTTAACACGAGTTATCAATTCAATACTTAGAATTTTTCTGACGATCGGCTTTATCAAATAATCTACGCTAAAGGAAAAAACAAACCAACATACAAGATGGCATCATACAACTGTAATTAAACTGAACTAAATTTTATATACATTCTTAAATATACTTGTGTTAACTTTGAACATAAATAATAAGTATTTTAATGTAGCTGATAAACTTGTTTTAATATTTGTTATCACGATGTCCGGTGCATTTCTATTGAATGAGAAGACGAGGCTACTGATTGACATCCGGTACATTGACGACGTGCTAAATTGATAGATTACTGCATCGTACGCAGCTGATACACCGAAGCAACGACAAAATTGATAAACTGAAGGCAAGGCCAACGTTGTGACTTCTATTTCCAATCGCAGTTTTGTACATGTTCATTGGAACATGTTACAATTGCTCGGCTTAGTTTTTCTACCGGAATGAGAAAACATGATCCATGTTGACCAAGCGCATTGACAGACTTACTATTGTATCTCATATTAGATTTCAGACATTTGTTTTGTGTTTACCACTACACAATGGAAGAACGACAAAGCTTCATTTAGGATAACAGAATATAAAGAACGTAGTTATATTGTACTATCAGCAATATTACAATCATATAGTTTTGTTGAAAATCAGTTCCATCAAATAATACAAGAAAAGTAAAAGTGCGGTAAAAGCTGCAGAAATCGGTCGGTTCTTTGATTAAAGTTTTTACTCCTAGACCGATGTGTAGCAGTAAAAGTACGGTTTACCTCGTCGCTAATACATATTCTGTTTAATTTTCTAGTGGCGTGCGCAATAGATATTACAAAACTGTATCGTACAACTGTACATAGTAGAACATTTTGTTACTGTAAAATTGTTGTAAAACTAGGTTTAAACTTTGAGTAAAAAACTAAATGTAGTAAATTAAAAAATAGCCACTGAAGCATAGTGGGAGAATATCCAGGCTATCTCAATTATGAACCGACCGGTACATATAGCCTTGCCTACAGAGACACGCTGTAGGATTGATGCCACGTACTCATTACAAATAAAGTTTCTTAAAATGTTTTTAATTACAATTAAAAAACCACGTTCGAATTTAAATGACTGATGTTTAACAACGATCGAAAGTAAAATAATTATTGAAGTCACGTAACGTAACTTCAAATTATAGAGTCGTAATGCGTTCCCGCCAGTTACGCGAACTCGATGAGCCGTGGCCAGTACACGCTGCACACAAATAACCGATCATGCAAATTTTTTTTTAAGTTTCATACGTAAACTGAATAATACGGAACTGAAATACTCAAAACACGAGTACATTTTAAAACGTAGGGGTCTATTTGAAAGAGTTTTTTTGTAGACTACCTACATAACTATGGTGCCTTATTTAGTTTGAAACTGCGAGTTATTCAAAACCATAATTATGAAAATTATTTTATAAGGATTACTAAAAGATTAATTGTGTTAAGAATAAAAAACTCATGAGTATTTAAGAAAACGCAATAAACTTAAATGAAAATAAAAAAAAATGCTTAATATTTTAATAATTAAAATGGTATAAAAACATTTAGCAAAGTATTTGCGTTAGCTAGAAACGTTACGGAAATCCATTCGATTATCGCTCGTATTACTAGTACGTAGAAGGCACGTCACCTGACTTGAAGACACAGTGTAAAAATTAATAGCGATAAATCGATAAATAGGACTCTATGTCAACCGTGGTTCTGCGCAACATTATAAGCACCCAACCACTACCACCACTTCTTGTTTTCGTTGTATTAAATCGTGCCACTACCGTGATGAGTTTAATTCTCGATTATAATAATTTTGGAAAAGAAAGTAATATATAATAGTAATAAATATTCCGTAAAAATCAATGTAATTTAATACTTACTTGAATAAATGAGCAAGTAATATTTGCATCTGTATGAAAAATAATCACTTTTTCTGATGGAGTTATAATATTACCAGCCAGCAAAATATTACAGACGTGAATGAAACTTGGCAGTATTCGTTATCTATTGTACTTCTTCCTCATATCTAATTATAGTTAATCTGAGTTGTTTAACATATTTTATAGTTTATATATAACGATGGAACAACTCGAGAAACAGCATTTCTTGTTTGAAGATATATTTATAAATTCACCATCATCAGATAAGCGAGTGCTAGAAACGGTACCTTTGAGAACAGTTATGGCAACTAATACCTTCTAATCGATTTAACACAATTTCTATTTTCAATATAGAATTTGCTGACAAATACCTGCCACCGATAAAGGCGATGCACTCCTGAAATTAATTCCGCTAATTTACTTTACTCGAGAATTAATCACTTCCGTTATAGGTACATTGCTTCAAAATTGTACTGAAATTCTATATTATACGACGTTGGAATTCCATGAGTGTTTTACTTTAAGATCAGAGGTATATATAAAATATATAATGAATTAAGCGCGAAGATAAAATGAATTTAATAGTCACATGAGAACCGTGCGACAACTAAATTACTAAGCTTGGCTAATAACGAATCACAAATCAATCCTTCACTTTCCAATACATATCAATTTTCATAGGGGATGCAGTAAATTGGCGGGTTTCCTTTTTACATAAATATTTATCTTTCTCTTTTCCTCATAGCGCATTTCCTTATAACATATCTTTGAACAAAATTTCGCAAATACAATTGAGCAATAAATTTCTATATGTATAATTAAGTAAAAACAAGGTCATTTTAAAATTCGTTGTCGCTATGAGGGTAATTTACTGGAATTACTTAACATACTCTATTTAATATTTGATTATTTCATCGCTAACAAATATTTTTATAAATATGCCACTGCAGTAGGTAATGGTTAATAATACTCAAAAATCATGTGAAATGGCAAAAATTAGTGTTACTTGCTTTAATTATAAGTAAAATAAATGAAATATCGATTTATAATTTTGAATCTACTACACATAGATCACGGACTATAAGTATATAAAATTTGCTTTTAACCTCAAAGTCGATTTCGTCAGACTCGTTTTAACAATAAACACGGTGTGATTTATAGCGTTAGTATTATTTACAGTTTACGATTTATAACAGGTTGTTGTTCGAGAGTCGACATGACACGCTATTGCATTGTTTTACTGCTGATTTGTTTGGCATTATCTTGACTCAAAATTTAGCACCGTACCAAAACACCGTATCAACTTCATACTGACAATACTGCGATTTTTTCAATGACATAAATCAAGAAAATATTATAAAACGGATGATGTACTTTTTGATATACTTTATCGATGTTGAAATGTAAAAATAACGCCTAACGTTAATATTTAAAAATATATGTATACACGTCTATCATTGGTGGGTATTCAATTTTAAAGCCGCTCTATTCACAATGCTAATACTCATGTCTTCCACAACAAATTTTTAATGAACATCGACTATCAAAATTAATTATCAAATATTGCCTCGCCATTCGTCCCTTCTCATTATTTCTATCTCTACTCATAACGGATATCAATATAATGAAATGTACGTTCATTAATTTAATCAGTACGCTGTTGAGATATATTCCACATCTTCAAACTTTAAGAATTAACTTAATTTATCTAAAAAAGTATGAATTATAATTGACTTATAATAAAGATTCAATATACTCATAATATTTAAATATTATAAAATTATAAGAAATATATATGACATTTTATTTTAGTGTGATGAATTAATTAATTAACACGGTAATATTACATTTGATTTACATTCTAAGTTCTAAGGTAAATTGATCCTAACCTCAAATAGGAAATCGTTCACCACGTTTCTATGTAGACTTCTGCTTTTTCAACAATTCTAGAACCTGTTCCGTAAGAACCACCTGTATAACGGCTACTTTGAAACCGGTTTATTGTGGTCACATTCAAAAAGGTTTTCGTCATCCTTTCGACTATTCAGAACATAAGTTTACATAAAATGGTTTTATTTTTCAAAAAAGATTCAACAATACATCGTTTGTAACATAATCTTTAATTACGCATTTCAATATATACTTACGAGTTGCAGCCAGAATAATAGTCAACTACAAGAATGCGTTTAATTTTAACAAACTAAATATTATAGGTCACAATCATAACAAAAGTAACACAATCTTAATATTTTCCACGAAATAATGCGATGGGAAGCCCAACATTTCGCTTCCAAGCATTATTAGTTATCTTAAATACATAACAAATATACTCGTAGAATATAAGCGATAAAATCTGTCTAGTTTGTATTTTCGTTGTGAAACAAAGTGATATTTTCAAACGCAGCCGATGCACAAATAAACAAACAATTGTAATATGTCTTCAGGGAATCTCTAATATACGCGTATAACCCAACGCTTGGTGCTGGAGTAAACTACAACCAGATTTTCTGGGAACATTAAAATAGTTCAGTACGTAAGCGGTGTTCATTAAATCCCTTTACATTTTCACAAAGCACAAAGCGGCTAATTTTATATAGGACCAATTTAAACTCGCTGCAAAACATCGCATTTAGAAAGCAGTACGTGACACGACGAAGAAGAACGAATATTGTATTGATAGTTCTTAAGCTGAAGCTCTAATTTGGATAGATAAATTCTCACAATGTCCCATCGCTTCTAAGAAAATAGATGTGTCAATGGGACCATTTCCAAGCTGATGGAATAGCATTAAAAATCTTGTTTTTTTGCAAATTCAATAAAAAAATCAAAGTATAGTGTCACTTTTACTATAATAAAACATGTTTTATTATAGTAAATTTCTAAATTCCAAAATATATAAATGATTATAATAAACAATTAAAATGCTACAAAGCTTTACTACAGGGTTTAAGGCCTATTTATCAATAGCATTGAATATTAAATACATTGAATGAAATATATTTAATTTAATTTAATGAATTGTATCTAGACTGCAGAGCATTGCACAAAAATAGTATAATATTGGATTTTAAACTTAGTTCATAGTTTGTAATTAAAACACATTTTATTATAATGCGAATACTCACAATATTTATGTATACTAAACATTTGATATTTTGACCCAGTTTGGTGGTAATGCAATATAAATATTAAAGGAACGTGCTGCTTCCGTCTTGGCTGGCAAAAGGTGGTCAATGTTATTGGTATTACGAATCTGAGGTCTACACACTGTCAGGTAGTCCATCTGTATCCGGCTCTTGCCATAATCTGGCTCTATCCAGCTGCTATTATAAAAAAAAAAATTTGGGACTATTCAAAAAAATAATCTTGTAGGTAAAAAGTTTAATATTTCCCTCTATAAGTATAGTTTACCTGGGAATATAGTCTATAACTATTTCCATAAACCCTATTCTAATATATTTTCTCTTGGCGTCGTTTCGCGACAAATAAATACAAAGTTAAAATGTCCACAAAACCTGTTTTGAAGAAGTAAATCGTAAGTATAAAACTGTTATACTTAGCTTAGTATAACGTATACGTATGTAGCTACATAACTAGATACCAAAGTAAGTAAAACCAGCATCTTCAATTACATGCTTATATCAATGTCACTCGACATGTTGTGCTATGTAGGTTTGTTCTGTGGGCGACGTAACCTATTCTCCGGGTACGTGTTATTGATTGTAAAAATCATCGTCACGTAGTTGGTCTTGAGCGACCGAATTTGTGTCGGAGCATTCAGGTGTATGTAGGCCGCAACCATTAGACACACAATGGGTAGCCCTACTTATGTAATGACACCGAGTTGGAGCGATATAAGGTTATTAAACAGTATTTCTAATACATGCTCCATAATTATGCATAGTCTGCATGTCTGTGTTTGCTTGGTGATCAAAATTTAACCACAATTATTATATAATGTCCTGTTCTGAATTATTTTTTTATTGATAACGCCAAAGCTTGTCAATACAATTAATTGTCAATACATTTACAATCTAACAGTTTTGTAGATTGCATATTGAATTGAATTGATGTAATCAAATGAGATAGCTTTATTTAAAAATAGCTGTTAATGCGCGACTGCGCCCGTGTGGTGTCCTTTAAAACTTGTGGTGTCGTTTATGGAATACTTTCCATGTAAACATACTTAATCATATTTTATATTTTACTAGCGGCCCCAACCGACTTCGTTCGGGTAGGACTATTAATGATATAGACATTATTATTATTAAAATTTTCGTATTTTTTGCCTTCATTAGATAATAGTTGGTTTACTGATATTTTATATATATTTGAGTTAAAACGGGACATATAGACAGACAGACAAAATGTTTCAAAATGGTCAAATTGATATCAGTGTGTCATAAAACGAATATTTATTATGAAATTTGATAAAAATTGGAATATACAGACAGGTTATATAGCCTAACATCTACGCAATCACGTCTTTCACTAAATACCAATTAATATAATAATAATATAATCATTAATATCGGTTAAGCCCTTTTTGAGTTATCTCGAGACATACAGAAAAAGGCTTAACAGATTTATATAGTATTATATTTCATTAAAGTATTGTTTCTAGGTTTCTTCTATTGTGTATTGTTTTCTTCTAGGTTTTATTATTAAATTTTTTCGACAATGCCAAAAGTCCCTGTGGATTTTTTCCTTTTTTCTTTAAAAAATAACACCCATAATTTTTGTTTATTTAAATAAAAGTTAATTCAGAAATTCAATTTACGGTGATATTTTTTAAACAACTTCAAGAAAGATGCAGATTCTATGCTATTTTTAGGTATATGTAATGCAACCATAACTCTGTTGTTTATGAACTGATTTTAATTATCCTTTTTAACTCAATGCACAGATTTTTTCATCTTTACTGTATATAACTAGATGTATATACAGATAGATAACGAGAAATATGTTATATACTTAAGGGTAGTGCATAGTAATACCTTAACCCAAAACGCGAATGCAAACTTCAGATTAAGGAGCGGCTTGACAAAAACGTAACAGAATAGTTCACTAGTTTGCGCTGAAGTTTCGCCTTCACCGGCGGGGTCAACGATTCTCGACTCGTCAACAAATCCATCGACAAGAATAACCCGTTACACTGCATCGACTTCCAGCAGATTTCACTCGCCAACATTGGCTAGTAGACCATTCTATACCAGGCAGGTCTAGTGATAGGACAATCACAACCCGAATATTGCCAAATATTCCCAATCACGCAGAGCTTGGAACCACAACCGGGTTCTTGTCATGGAAATTGCTAAAACGCACAATAATCGACTGTCGTAAGATAAAAGATTAAGGTAAGATAAAGATAAGATCAAAAGTCAAGTCAAATTGAATAAAGACTTCACCAAAATTTACTTATGCACATGCGTAACTATCATTATTATTTCACTCTACAGTACGACTCTATATAATCTGTTAAAACGTAGTCGTATCATTTTAATGTACCACGATAAGGTTTATTCAATATTTTTTACGGAGTTAAATATTACTCGACGTTTTACACGTACATATATTAAACAATGATAAGTAAAAAATCATTATCATAAATCATGGGTACAATACCATAAAATTAACATAAATCTAGCCAAGTGACTATTGAGCAAATATCTTCCTACCCACCTTCTTAAAGACCTCTACCTACATGTTACGTTAGTACGAGTATACGCTCCGGCATATTAATATGATTTATAGTCGTTTAACAAATGAAGTAGAATTTCTATCAATAACGGTGTTATCTAAAAGTGTTCGAAATGTTACGTTTACAGATAGTAAACAGTATAGTATGACTATACACCTTGCACTAGGAGACATGATTTATGAGATATTGTGCCTTGGGAAATCGTGGTGTCATTTACTCTATTAATTTAATTGTAGTGTTACTTCAATATTTATGATCTCTTGCAAAAAAATCTTTGGCATGTACCATGTAGCCATTATGGAAACTCAACAACTTAAAAACTAAGTTAAAACTCAACTATAATTATAAGAAACTGAATAGACACGTATTGTCAATGCAGAAAATGAAAAAAAAATGAAAATATAAATATTATGGTATTTATCTACAATATTCATTTTCGTTTTCATTATCATACTATAATACACACTCTCATATTATACATATGAACCGAATCAAAACATTCATTTTAACAAAAAAAAAAAATACGTGACAAACTTCATGGTTCTGTTTAAAAAAATTAAGTATGTAAAATCTTATGAGTAAAATTAAATTTTGGACTTTATTTATTTTTTATCTTTACTACAGAAAATCTACTAATGCGTCGTGGCTTGGTTCTCATGTGCCGGATAGGGTTTCCTTTGCACGTGATTTGTGAAAACAGTTGAAGTAGAAATATATCATTCATGATTTTATCTAACAGTGAACGATATTGTTAGGTCGCTATTATACTAGAATATACGACGAATAAGACCTTGCATCTTGAGAAATTACGGCATTTAATTCTGTTAATTAAATTACAATACTTGAATATTTATGATCTCTCTTAAATAACCAACTCTTACAATGCTACAATGTTATTACACAAGGCTAAAAACCAATGACAGTGCTGTAAGAAGCTTTATAAAGAAATGTTATTTCAGACCGGATTAAAACGAAAAGATAGTGTGTTAAAATCTTATTTGTAGGCATTATTAATAAGTTTCTATCTATAGTATAAAATATTTTATTATAATATAATTAAAATTAAATAGGATGCGATCCAACACTGCCACAACGTAATACTTTGTTACCACCTGATACGCCATCGGCGGTATGGTATAAAAATTGCTTTTAAACTTTCGATTCTATATCTATGCTAAATTTGGTTATGATGTTTAGTTCCGAATTTGAACATAGTAATGTTTATAATAACATTAAAATTATAAATCGAGCAAACATCCTCTACGCAGATGCATTCTTTATGAAATATTTTTGTCCCACACAGTATAACAAACAATTGATCGACGTTTAGCTATACAGAGGAAGTAACGGGATGAATTCCAGAGAAGTTCTCACTGTGATCGTGTGTACACAACCACTAGTTTTACTTTTAAAGTAATGCCGCAGGTTGCTAAATGTTTATTCAGTTGTATTACGGACTAGTTTGAATACCACATAGGCTTTCTGGTGCCCATAAAGCAAAAGGCTCAGGTAGTTTTAATATAAAAAACGTACTAGAAGATAATTTATAAATTGTGATATTTGTTTTCACATTTCGATCTGTATGTTAATACAATTAACAATCTATTGTCCGCATAGTGATAGTGATGTAACCTTTCCAGTTTGATGAGCTTATAAAACATCGTCAATCATAAATAAGAAAAATTATAAAAAACACAATTTTCTTAGAACTGAAATTATGACACCACTAAAAGAAAACAAATAGGTACATGAAAGTAAACCGTTCACATGGCGTGGCGCATAGCGTTAACTTGTCATTTTGTTTGATCATTGAACCGTTCAACACTTCACTGGCATATGACACATTTTCATTTAAAAATGCGGTATGCGGTTAACCTTAGCAACAGAAGGGAACCCATTGATTTTTCGCGTAGCAAACTGACGTCACGAACGCGACAGTCTGGCGCAGACGGCGCGCGCCGGTTCGCGTCTCACCGGCGACTGGCGCTGGCCTGGCGAGTGGCGGCAACGAGCCGTGCGGTGTGATTTAACTAACTGCTAGAGAGGAAATACCAGTTACCATGCGTTCCCCGTGCCACCGTCCACCGGTGCCATTCGTAATGGTGACCTTCTATACCAATTTATGCGAGGGATCCAGCTGATTTTTAACATAACTTATTTGCCAATCAAGCGTACTGTATATATTGGGACTCAAGATCGTTAATATTATAGCCGAACAACCAAATCAAAAACATTTTAAAATATTTTAAATTTTACTTCATCTAAAGATGGATTGAAGATTATTAATGAAGATTCTATTTTTAAAGTTTTAAATAAAATAATATCAATTTAAAAAAAGCACTATCAGTCAAGTGATACACATATTTTTTGAGTGTCAATGATGCCAATACCGGAGTTTCCTTAAAGTAACTTATTTCATAGCTAAGTAAACAAATTTGATTGTTCTGACCCAGCAAACTTCCCGAATGCTCTTCCACTTATTTAAAATACTATCTGTGTAATACTTAATCATAATAAGGTATTTGTAAATTTTCTCATTGTGTTCTTCTTTCTTTCAGATTACTATTTCAGTTTAAATTATATATTTAACATAATTTACTAAATATAACTAAATAATTACTATTTAATTAAATTTGCATTTTAATATTTCGTAATCACTCCCAGCTTAAATAAATATAATAAAGTTAGATTTGTAATTAAACCTACAACTTTCTAAAATTACTCTACCTAAAATGAAACTTCTTTTCTAAACTGCTGTCAAACGCTCATTTTAGCCGTATTGGGACGGCTTAGAATACTACCCCCAATTCCATGCTGGCAAAACAGGATGTCGTAAGAGGCGACAGAAGCCAGCCTGCTTGGTGGTAAGACTTCGCATATGGATTATATTATCAGTATTATTATTAAGCTATTAATATTATTACTGGTATTATTATCTTTCCGTGAAATCTGCCTGGCTAGCTACCACCCTCCTGCTTGAGTCAGCCGCCAAACGACTCGTCGTGTTCCGACTGGGAGCTTGAGAGCCAGTACCTTCTTACTAACCTTCTTCTCATTTCCTGGCCGACAACGTATCAACGTATCAGTCTTGCTGGTGACCATGGGCGACGGTGACCACTTACCATCAGGTGGCTCGACTGCTCGATTGCCGGCTATTAACATAAAAAAAATTTGATTGTGCCTGGTTTATACAAAATATTTCTTAACCGATGCCTGATATTGCTATTTAAAACAGTCAGGCACTAAAACCTACCAATGAATTTATATAAAAATTGATAATAGCACTAATACAGTATGATTCTACAAGACTGAGATCGGTAATCATATCTTTATTCATTCATGTCTTACCTTACCAATTTTACTATATTCGTAAACCATCAAGACTTGACTCTACATTACTTCAATACAAGTTAACGTTAATAAAAACTTACAGGCGCCACGCCTTATGACTGATACTTGTCAATAAAAAAACTTCGTTTCGAAAGACAGCTCGTAATTAAGTTACTTATTTGATTTAATACAGTGAGTGATTAATGGATAAGGTGTAGCTAATTGCAACTATTTTTATTGTCGTCATGCTCCTACGGTTCCGTTGAGGTAATGTTTGTTAATTCGAGCTCTGTTTTACAGCATATTTCGATCAAAATGCGGTATTTTCTGAATATATACCACAAAAATAATTGATAAAGCTGTATAAATAAAATTTATAACCATCGTTTTTTGTCAATCTACACCTCAGAAATAATATAATTCAGTGAATATTTATTCTAGTCGCGAATCGCATTCAATCAATGGGACATCGTAGCATCAAAAGAAAATCATGATATACAATTAGTCGTATCTACATTATATCAGAGGATTTCAGTTTATAAATTGAAATAATTTAACCATCAGTGTTACAATTTGTAAGACTCAAAAATTATTTTACTTACTCAGTATAGGAAAGCGCGTGCTAGTGTGTTTGCCGAGTGGAGTGCTACTGGCGCTGATATCGCTCTGTGAGCTGTGCAGACTACTCTTGCCGCTAGCGTTCGCTGATCCTACATCCATCCGCATCCGCATATGCCGGCTGTAATATAATTGTAACAGAAATCAATTTACACATCCACCTAAATACGTTCACAAGTCTTATAAAAATAAAATATAACAAAGACGATATATCTCTGCACTTAGTTCTTTTAACTTACTAAACTTATATTTTTTATCATATCATCGAGAGCAGAATATCATATTAAATGATAGTACAGAATTATCTTCTAATATGATCTTCTTTTAGGACCAACGAAAGAATAAAATCATGCAAACGATCAGACTGATCACCTAATAGAAAGTCAATACATTATGTGCCACCAACGCATTGCCGGTTGGGAAAGATAAAATGATTGTGATTTCAAACTAGATTCACTTGTTATTAAGTAATATTGTAAATAGATTAAGGAACAAGGAAATGAATCAATGTATGTGTGAACAATTGTGGTCAAGTTTAATATAGGTTATAGTATATCGATCGTAAGCAATTATATGTTATGTATATTGCCAGATGAAAAGTTATTACGCTTATATTCAATTGCAGTATTGATTACTAAGTAAAGATAAGTAAGTCGTTAAGTTGTGCTAAAATACTAGTTAGCTCCTGAGCAAAGTTACATGATATAAAACATAACAATTAAAAATTCAGAAAAGGATATTTTTACCTTTTCGGCTTTGTATTGGTGCTGTTGGACTTGGAACCCAACATCCTGGTAACACTGCATGCAGTTTGAGAGCGTTGCAAGGAAAACGAACAGTCTACTTTCGACTTAATATCTTTGAATGATTTTGTTTTATAATCACATTTGAGATCAACTGAATTTTTTTTCAAGAAACTTTCACGTCTTTCGTTTTTTTTAATTGCCTTTGGACTGCTTTGTACACTATTATCTGCATCAGTCTTTCGGTTAGATAGCATTGTTTTTAATTTGCTAGGGACATCTCGTTTAGGCATTTTATATTTTTTCAATGTGAAACTTCTTTTTTCCTCTTTATTTTTCTCGTTAGGTCTCGTATATTCTTTTTCACTATTTAAGGAGTTTCTTTTGCTTGTATTTTTTGGTGTTTCATCTTCATCAATATGTTGAGATACTTCAGAATTTTGCTCTTCCAACGTATCTTCAACAGGAGTTAAATAATTAATAGTTTTTATGGGAGTTACATTTTTCTGACTACAATCAGAACGCGTTGATGTTGTAGAAACAGGTGACATATCGTGGATTACGTTAAGAAAGACAGGGGATGCTCGATGATTCTCAAAATCCGTATAGACGCCACTTGATTCCATACATGAATCTTCACTCCTGTTCACAATCAAAGGAGGATTTCCATTTCCATTTTTGCCTCCATACAAAGCACCATCTATAACTTGGGCCTTTCTATCCCCTCTTTGTATGTGTTCGTCCAATCCATCAGCATCACTTTCAGTGAAAAAATCTGAATCGGTCATAGGGTCCACTCTTCTAGTCACTGGTACATTCTGCCAGTCCATATCTATACCTTCTTCACGGGGGCCCATAGGGTGATCTGCATTTCTACTAACAGGCCTTGACATTTCGCCATCGCCTTGATACCCATCTAAGCTAGTAATGCTCGTTATACTGGTTATGAAACTATTGGAGACCTTAGAAGTTTCCATAGATTTCGGAAATTCATTTTTACTGTCTGAGTAGGTCTGCGAATCATGCAAAGTAGAAGCAGAGAACTGTGAGTATGTACTTATCTCTCCAATAACGTCGGAGCTATCCAGTGGTAATTCCTCGGGCGAAGGTGTTTGTTCTATTCTGTTTGTGATCATTGAGCTCCCCAGTTTGCAATCTAGAGGTATTTCTAAATTAACTGTTGTATCAGCAAGAGAACTTGCTGGCTCAAGAATACTTCCGTGAATCGAAGGTAAAAACTCTTCCTCTAAATTGTGCATGAAGTCTTCTTTACTAAAACCAATTTGGTCTTTAATAGATTCGTTGTGCTGTTCTTGTGTGACATGTTTTTCTTTTACATGTAACTCATTTTCAATTATGTTTTCAACGGAACTATCTGAAAATATTATTTCTGATTTGTCGTCGATAATTCCTTCAATAGCATCCAAAGTTGCTATCGGTGCTAAAGATCCATTAAACATATTGCACTTGACGTGAATATTTTCAAACCCATCGTTTTGTATTGTCGATGCTGCCGAATTGCTTTCAGTCTTATCAGTCGACGGAGTGTCTCCATTATCTGGAGATATTTTACACTCGTTATTATCACAGAAAATTGGTAAACCTTCCACAGTTGGAGAAAATGCATTCTCTAGGTAACATATATCGTCCATTTGATCCGGAGTCAATATTCCTAAACTATCGTCTAAAGAATTCTCTTCGTTATTTCTGCTTATAGAATTATCGCTTGGACTTAGATTCGTTTCAAACGTTCGGGGATGTATGTGAGACTTTAGTTGTAAGCACAGATCGGATCTTGAATGTGTATTAAAAGATTTTTTATTTGGGAAAAAGTCCTTTTCACAAGAATATTCAAATTCATTCATAGGCTTATCATCAAAATTTAAAACACTAGGTAACCTATCGATACTTTTGTGATTTGACATGGTATAAAATACAAGAGGTTTCTTTTCAGATATTTCTCCCTTCGTTTCTGGTGCATCCCATACTGTCTCATCAGTTGTCTGTTTTGAAGACGTGGATGGATCTGTTTTAAAATCAAATAATAGACTGTATGGACCCGAGTCATTTTTATCATCATCCAATTGTTGTGTTATGTCGTTAATGATGCTCTTGGTTTTCTTATCAACACCACGATCCTGTTTTTTAGTAATTTCATTTAACTTTTCACGTAGATCCAAGATTCTTGGATTCTGTTCAACCACTTTTTCCAATTTGAGATTCATCTTAGGTATTAAAGTAGCAAAAGGTTTAAAAAATATTTTTTCCTTTAGGTCGTCTTTCCTTGGGCGATTTTCCATGCTCTCTCCCAAGTCCGTCATTTTTACCGTTCCAACATGCAAATTTCTTATTCGGGCATTGTCATGAGAATACAAACCACGGAATTCTAGTGATCGTGATTTGCCATTTCTATCAATGGGAATCTGAAACAAAATGAAGAGATTAAAAATGCTATTTAAAAAAATGGAATGCTAATATATCTAAAACGTAAATACAATTTATGCTACTTAAAACAACATAAATGTCTAATAGTTAAGGCAGAAAGAACATGACTAAATACATGTAAATTGAAAAGTAAACCCTATTAAACACCGCAGCATTAAATATTGCAAAGGAATCAGAAGATCAATAAGTACGACCAACGTTATACGCTAACATTTTTAACGTTAGTTAATACTCCTTAATTATTGGAACCCTTGAAATAAATACTATTTATACATTTAAATAGAATAAATCTCACAGAAGAAAAACACTGTTACCATTCATGGTCATTATAAAGTACCCTCTTAATATGTTTGCCATCCACGGTTCAGAGAGCCGTCACGCATCGTGATTTCACTGCACTCATTGTGGACAACTTGTTACTATTATATAGTATAAACCATATTATTTTCGTACCTATATAAGTGTTAAAGTCCTAGGCGCTCACTCTTACTTACACAAACTCATCTCATATGGACACCTAATAAGTCTCTTTCACAGATTACATGCTGTAGTCAAGCTAATTAACACTCCTGATATCCAAGCAAACATTCAATGACCTCGATTGATCATAAGCAGTTGGATCATGAAGTGGGGAATAGCTTCGGTGAAAAGCGAAGTGTAATACTTACTCGTAGTTCATTAGATGTGAAAGACAAATCAGTTATATAATCAAACTTTTTATTTAATATTTTACCGAGAGGTATTCTGTTAATAATAAAAAATCTGAATACAAATTTATGTAGGTATTCGTGAAATAATCAAATCATTTTTAAATACCATTTTTAAATGCAAGATTACAAATTATACGATATTTTACAGCTGGATACATTTATGATATGTGACATTACAAGTACAATAAGGACTTAATAAACACTTCTATGTTATTGCTACATAGTACTCGTACAATTTAATGTGATGAATCAATACATAATTAAAACCATATTAACACATCATTTCTAGTCTGTATTGTGTCATTTTCCATTTTATTTCACAGTAAATAATTTTTTAAATTGTACAACCACCACTATTAACAAAGTGACTACAAGCAGAAAATTCAACAATACATTGAGATAAGTATTAGAGCGCAAAGTCACGAATGGAAATAATGATTGGAATTATTAAGTCCAACCAGTTGTAGACAAATGCATCATTTTTCTAACTAAGAACGTTACTTCTTACCCTAATTGTTGCGTATTACCAGGGTTGTCGATTTCAGAGAAAGATTCAAACGCAAAATTCAACATGTAAAACTAAATATTGGCATTTAATATATTATTTGTACAATTCTGTAAAAATGTTAATATAATTAGTGTAAATTGATTTCACAATTTTACTATATAAAGTAGATATTATTCGTTGGAATTACATGAAACTATACGGTGAAGTAAACAATGGCAAAGTGTAAATATGTTTCCTTATGAAAATGAAAATTGAACTTTAAATCATCTCATAAATACATTATAAATAGTATATATTATAAATTTTAGACATAAAAGTTGGAGAAATATAGACGTTAACAATATTCAACAATTCTAAAGATCTGCAGGTCCACTGTATTACAATAAAGTACCCGACTGGCCCTGTACGATATTAATTCTCAGACTCAAATTCGATTCTTCGCCAGAGCAAACTCATATAAAATGTTCATCCTCTTGTTAAGATTTTTATTCTGAAGTTTTATTGATTGATTGATAACATAATTTTAGTGACAGGGTGTGAGTGTGTGAGCGCTTACTTTTATTAAAAGTAGTAACCCTACCGCGCCGTCAGCGGCGGTGTCGGCTCATTTACACTCATCGACACACCACGTAGTTGCATCAAACTTTAACCTGCAACTACTAGTCAGTAAGTCCGACGTCAAGTAGAGCGTGGTGTTCTAAATATATATATATAATTTATATATTCAGACTTATATATAGCTACTCATTAGACTATTGCAATAACAGCTAAAGGATTTAAAGTTAAACTTTTATGTACTTTTTACTTCAAAAAATGAGGATGTTTTCAATTATTTGTTTTTTATGTTTATTACCTCAGAACCCCACCACTTAATAACCAATTTGGAAAATTCCTTTTTTATACCCTTTATATTAGCTTGACTTCTATGTATCTATCTATGTATGAATGTAACGGAATCTTTGAATTGCATTTTCATCAATTTCAAAATATCCAAATCGTTTAAAATTTTGCATACATATAGAGAACCAATGACAATACAATAATTTTCATACTTAAAGTATGATTTTCTCATTAATCCATCACAAAAAACATCTAAATTGTCGTCATAAGTCATAGGTTATATGGCGGCTGAAAAGTGACACATTGTAAACATTGTCGAGTATTCTTTAGTAATTAATAACTTTTCTGTGAAGAACATAGTTTTTACACGCTTTATAGTAGCTATATATATTATAAATTATGCTGTTATTTACATGGGATCACGTATCTTTGCTGCTGGACAGGCATATGTAGCTATGCGCCGTGTAAAATCATTAGATGGTCTACAAATAGAATAGCTCGATTGCTCCAAGTCAACAGGGAGAGTCCCATGTAATGGTAACGCGTTAGATGAAATGATGAGATTACGAGAACGTACATAAATTGAATCAGAATTCTTTATCACTTATAAAATGTAAAAGTTTTAAGTGTCCTTATACTATTTAACTTCAATTTATTTTAAGACTAAAAAATTAAAATTCTGTATACTATAATTTTTTGAACATATTCAAAATAAGATAAAGTAACTAACAGAAAAGTTAGCTTTAACATAAAAAAAGTGTGAGGTTTTGGATATCAGTTGTTGAAAGCACGTCACGCTTTTTATTTTATGTTAAAGCTAACTTTTGTGTTAGTTACTGTATGTTATTTTGAATATGTTTAAAAAATTTTAATATACAGAATTAAAGGAAATTCTCACTCTCTTTTTCTTTCTCTTTCTCTTGATGACAAACTGTATATTTTAACATTATTTTAAATTTTTTTACTTCATTCACTACAAAAGCGCATTTCTTTAGTTTTTTTAATTGTAATTTATTTTTTACTTTTTTATTCATATTTCTACGAAAGCGTGTTTAGTTTTTTTTTAGTATATTTTTGTTTTTGAGAATACCCCGTATTTCTCGGTCCCACTTAAATCTGAAGAAAAAATACCACCCCTTAGTCAGGGTAAAAATAGATGAAAAAAAGAAATTCCCCTTTTACAAGTTGAAACATTTTTTTTGTTAAAATATTTACTTGTTAGAAATCTATAACTAACCGACTAAAACTAAACTTGCACAATATTACGTAGTTTTTTCTGTTGTCTATACGAGTCGAAACTTACTATTTGAGGCCGGTAATAAGCAAAAGTTATGTACGTGTTAATAATATTGGTATTCACATATTTACACAGCCTATATGTCGTAATAATTTTATTTCGACACTGGTATATCGTAGCCGATCCAGATATGTAACGGTGGTCACGACGCATGCATCTAACTCGAAAGATTAGCGTATTCCCTTATCATTGTAACATGTATACAAATTACGATGGGTTATAACCTAATAATTCTGTTATATCTATACTAATACATAAATCTGTTGAGCTTCTCTGTATGTCTCGAGATAACACAAAAACGGCTTGACCGATCTTCTTAAAAATTGGTACGTAGTGAGAACACGTGATTGCGCAAATGATAGGTTATATAAAATCTATCTATCTATACTACTATATAAATCTGTAGTATCTGTCTGTCTGAACATTTAATTTATTTGTCAAATTTCATAATAAATATTTGTTTTTATGACAGACTGACATCAATTTGAGCATTTTGAAAATTTTTGTCCGTCTGTCTGTCTGTCTGCCGTTATAACTCAAGAACGACTTGACTGATCTCCGTGAATATTGATATGTACCTAATGAGAATACGTGATTGCACAATCTGCACAGATGATAGGCGATATAGAATGTCAGTTAATCTTATGATATTTAATCCAGGCAAAAAATATTATTTTTTTAATAATCATATATATAATAATAATTAATAGTCCAACCCGAACTAAGTCGGACGGGGCCGCTAGTTTATCTTATAAATGTACATTTATCTAATCTTATTTGACACTGTACAAGTTACCAAACACCTAGTTTGATTATTTCCCTATGTCACTTTTCCAAATTTTATTTCAAAATCGTCTATTAGCGATATCGACTTTTGGGGACGACTTGTTTTTCTTTTTATTTTTTGCGATACAAAAAGTGTAATAAATTAAACACGTACAGAAGAGTTTTATAAATAAATATGTGAAAAATGTAGTCATGAACATAGTTATAGCTAAGTTATATAGCATTAATGATCTGTGAATATCAATATACTAAAATTACCATAGTGCCCATTCCGTAACAATTGCAGTTGAAGTCGAATGTGTATGCGTTTGAAAGTCAATCAAGCGCAATACCGCAGCACGAGGGGTGCCGTACATACATTACAGCAAGTAAATTATGTTATCTGTCAACATCTAGTGCAGTAGATACTAAATATTGATACAGTGATACTGTGTTATACCAACCACCTCAATGTTATAATATGAACCTAATATGAAATTTCGGATCCCGATATGGATACGGATATATGTTTCGGATAATTTCGGTTACGGATGTTAGATGATTTTGGATATATGTAAACAAATATATAATGTAGTTACAATGTAATATTTTTACTTTATTTTGACATTATAATAATGGAAAAAAAACCTTACCAAATAAATAAAAATACTGCCTCAAGATGCTTAAGGTTCAGACAGCAAAAACCTGTTATAACGTGTTTCATTTAGACTGCCCGTATCCGAAATTTTTCAGACTTTTTTCGGATTCGATTACGGTTCCCGGTACATTTTTATTTCGGATATCGGATGAATTCGGTTACGGTTACGGAGCTCCATAACATCCCTGGTCTGCAAGTCTAAGCCTATACCATTTCAGTGTTTTAATTGTCCAATTATTTATTTTATATATTATTTACATGCATTACGTATTACTTCTTCATAATTTAATTACGTTGAATACAATAATATTTAAGGTAGATAAAAAAAACTTTATATAATTAACTCTAGTCGTCGTATACCTGGAACTACAGCGAGTTATTATGCCAAAACACATTTAGATCCTCTTTACTTAATCATTCATGATATTGGTAAAATATACTGTTTTTCACGAATCGCTTAAGGTCACCGGAGGGATTTTAGTGCGGTAAAATCCTACATATCCCACCGTTTCTCCCACGGCACCGGGTACCTCTTGAAGATTTCCTCCCCCCTCGGAAACAAAAAAAAAGGTGATTACACGAAAAATAAACACTTTGGTAACACCAAAGGCCTCACTGACGCATTACCGGTCACGCTCTATCGTGTATAGATAATACAAAGTACCCATTAAACAGTAAAAAGTTCACTGTGTGCTTAACAAAATATCGATACCAGATTTTATCTCCCATTGAACTGAGAAATATAACTTTCTTGGGTTACAAAATACTTGGTGTTGAACCATAATATAAGTTTAAGTTATAAATATATTAATTTATATCTAAATTTGTTCTGTGGTTTCCACTTCAAGCCGTTAAAGAGCCAGACAGACAAAAATTCCAAAATTATTATTTAGGCCATTTAGATGACAATGTTTCTATTCATTTACAAAAGCGATTATCCGAAAAGATTTATGTTCAATTACAATCACTTACAATTAATATTTTATTTTTGTGGATATCTTAACTACTTCACTCTTCCGTTGATGTAATTTAAATTGCGAAAATTTAATATAAATTGTGTTCGACCAAAATTAACTTTAAGTACAAAATTATTTTGTCGATGATATTCTATAGCGATACACGCGTAGGTATACATATAGAGTTTGTACTTTAAATATATTAGACAGGTATATATTTTAAGTAAAATGATATGCATAAATAAATTTCACGTGTGTGTTTGTACCTCCTGTATCTATGTCATGTTTATCTGTAAATAAGCATATGTTTGAGTTAGAATCCTGGTTATCATTGAACTATTTGGTCGTGTTGAACGCCCTTCGGATATTATAAAGATACTCATATTAAGCACAGAGCAATATCTGAATGTAAATATTAAATAAGGTAGTCATTTTAATATGTATTGCAAAAACTATTTCTTGCCATGCATTAATTAGTTGGATACTAATATCATAATTGTCGTTGTAACAAACACAACTTATCACTGTCCCACGTGTGGGTTCGAGTCTTCTTTCACAATATGGCTTTAGTCAACAACGTTAGCCAAATGACGATTGGCAGACTGCAGACACCTTCGAGAACATTATGAAGGACTCCCTAATATGCAGATTTACACTGAATTTTTTTTTCATTGATGTAAGTGATGATTAATTCCCAATACTCTTGTAAAATTAATAATACGTGCAAGTTCTGAACTGTAGGTGAGACTAACTTGAAACTACTAATCTATTGTAACTGCGTCACGTATGATATATATAATGTTATTAATTTCACACAATTAAACAGAAGCAATATGTTGTATAAGCGGAATCTTCTTAAAACTTAATTCCGCATTTTCCTCAATCAATAAAATAGCATACTAGATACAAGTATAATAACTACATTGAACAGCAAATCACAGGTCCAAAAAAATTTGATCCTTGCACAAAATCAAAAACATCTTAATATTTTTAAGTTAAAACTTCCTTGCACACGGACGGCACTAACTGATTAAAATTATTATCACTAATGCAACAATGTCAGAATTTAACTAAAAAGATTAACGTAATACGTCACTTGTCACTAAAAATCAGACGCCAATCCTACTAATCTTCAGGCACATCAACCGGTAACTTATTTCAAATAAAGCTTTATAGAGCTATCCCTTTTGAACTGTTTGACGATGGTGTCACATTAATTTTTCACAAAAGTGAAGGACTTGTATTGTAAAAAATTTTTAAATGCATAGCATTTTTCGACAAGTTATTCAATCAGTGACATTTTCCAGAAAATGTTACATATGCATGACCTATGCATAATTAAGTAAAGGTCACTTAACACAACGACAAGAAAAAAAACTTGTTCATGGCGCCTAATGATAATTTCAAAACTGGATTCGTGCCATCAGGACTCGTGCTAGCGATAACAAAAATTCCATTTTGCGATAACGCTCAGAACAATGTGTGCGTGCATACGAGAAATACGCCTTTAATTTTGGTTGCGAGTAGTTCAACTCGCTACGTTTCAACCTAATTCTGACTTAAGAGTATTATAAAACTGCCTCTATTAGGGTATTAGAAATTCTGCAACTACTTATAATAAATAACCTGTTATTGTCGAGTTCAATTACACATCAACCAAAAAATATAACAATAAAATATTAAAAAGTAATTACGTAAATATAGGCAATTGCGCAATGTAGAAAATACCTACTTCTATTGTACCTGCTGGCATAGACCGTTCAATTCAATTCAATGACACAAAACAATATTTTTCAAAACTTTCGTTGTTCTGTTCACCGATTAGTATTTGCACAATATTTTTTCACTATCATTTTTCTAAGTTCGCTTACTCAATTTAAATAGAGTTATTTTAGACCAGATGACCAAAAAACATCTACTAGTAAAAGAAAAGTTAAGACTTTCATAGACACAATGGAAACTAAAAAAACTTTAAGAAGATTTATTGTGACGACAAAATCTAAAATGATTGTTATGAAGGACACTATATTTTATAATTATTGTTTTTAACACAAAAATAACATTTGCCAGGTGATTGTAATGTAATATTACGTAGAAGAGTGTTGAAATTTCAAGGTTTCTTTGGACATTTCGAACCTCATTTAAAATTGTCAAGATCGTTATGGTAAATAATAAAGATAATCATGTTTTGTAACTTGATTGTTTACTTAACATACATCACTAAGCATTTCTTTAAAAAGAAATAAAAATTTAAAGTATTTATTTGTTTATTCAAACTTTATTATACCTAATACAAGTGGTATAACAGACAAACTTAATGCTAAAGGCATTCCCTAAAAGTCATTCTTTAGACTAAGCGGATACAATCAGCGATGGTGGCATTATTAAATAAATGTGAAATATAAAAAGATATTAATATAACAAAATAACATATTGCCTGTTGATATATATATATATATATATCATATTATCAATTTACTGAGGACGTGTTTACTATATTCAGGGTGTGAATATTATTAATAACCAAACTGAAGAAGACTTAAAACAATCATGTTTAAGTTGCAACAGAACAGGTTTCAAAGCAGGCTTTCCGTCAATCGTCTATTGCGTTAACAAATGGTATTCTCCACGTTTAACCTTGGCAATGAATATTCCATACTCGTACTTAACAACTCAGTGCATGCGTAAGACAAAACTAATTTTATTGATTATCAAGGCCGTACTCTAGGCAAACTCCATGCGCGGTGATGTAATAGAAAAGGATGATGCTAAAGACTCTAATTCAACTATCTCGAATTCACTTTGTAACGCTGATAAAGCTACTTCATTTTCTTTTAGCTCCTTTATTTTACAATCTGTTTAAGAATCACACGTTGATTTTTATTAGCAAATTACGTATTTTGACGTATTTTACATGATTTACTGGTTATTGAGCTGATTATTGAACAACATTGTACTAAATTCAAAAGATGGTATTCAGTTTCTTTTATCAAACCCAATTGGGTGTATTGCGTCATGTAAAACAACGCAACGTAGCCTCACGACGGGAACATTGCTAAGGCTACCGATTAACTGGTTTTTATTGCACACTTGATACGCATGCAATACCGGATGAATACGAACCGACTGAATATGTTTTAAACAACATAATAATGAAAATGAAAAGATGGCGTGTATAATAATTTACAGTAAATTATAGACTATCTATTTATGTTCTATCAGATATTTAGTATAAATGATCAATCATCTTATAATAAATTTAATTTTTCATAATTTAATAAAGTTTACCTATTACTAAACTTCAACATTGTTTTATTCTTTTAGTAACTATTTTTGAGACGTGAATGTTCTTGTGAGATATACATCAAGAGTAATGTGGTATCAGTGCCAAATAGTATAAAGCTTAGCTTTCGTGTACAAACGTCCTAAACAGACCGAAACACCACTGCTCAAGGTGTTATAAAAACGCAAAATCTGAATCATCAGCAGTACATGGATTACTGATAAACCTTTGATATAAATAACTGATAAGTTACGTAGTTCTTAATACTCACAATTAACATAACATTGATGATAATTTCATTAATAACGTTAAATAAGATGCTTTCTTTATCGTCCCAATACATTTATGTACATTACCAAATCAATCAATAACCAGTATTTTTATAGTGATTATTTATAATTTATGTTGAAAATATTATTGAAAAGTCAAAATGCAATATTTAACATTTTCATATAATTTTTTTTACTAACAAAATTTAAGCGTGATGTCGGGAACAATGGCTTTTTGTCGGAAACATTGGCGTGTGATGATTTTATATGGTCGGTTGATAGACTTCAAATGGTATTTATGGATGAAAGTTCTTCTAAGATAATAGTGTAGCACTTGCATAAGACACTTATGGGCGTTGAGAGATGATGAAAGAAATGATCGCTCTTTAACACCTATAATTGATGGAAACGTCCTATAACGTTTATATTATAACGAATATATATATACATGTGTGTGTGTATGTATATATTTCTTTCTCTTTAGGAAAAGAACGAATAATCGACAAGCAAACAGATTACAGTTTTGATCGTGAAGCATACACAAGATTTTACAAGACACTTACAAGTGAGAATAATTTTCCAAGAGTGCTATAACCTCACCAATTTTCAAAAGTAGACCCGTGTGGAATATTACCCTGACATCATATCAGTATAATTATAGATAACCAATCTTGTATTTCTCAATATGATCCAGAAGTCAAGAGCTAGCAAACGTATTGGTTGTTTCAAAATTAAATAACCAATTTGATTTAATAACCAAAGTTAAGCGACCGTCTTTCACTTTAACGAGTTATCCGGTGTCAAATCATTTACGAAGTTGAAGTAGCAACAAAGCTGTATCGTATAAGTACCAAGAGCTTGCCAGAAGGGTTCACTGCTATAAGCAATAAGTAAACAAACATACAGCTAAATTTCTCATAACGACAATGCGCATTAGTCACCAAAACATTATAAAATGCTGTGGACTCTACAAAGTGACAAGTAATTCGTAATGGGAATAGTAATAATAAGGAAGTTTCGTTAGTGTAAAAATTTACAATCGACTAATTACAATTTGTGAGAAATTTCATTAAACGAAAGTCAGCAAGAAGTCATAAACCGTTACATTGCCGCAATACTATGTATTTAGAACAACAAGATCGTGTGAAAAATGTTTCTAGCGCTTGAGCATTTTATAGGCACTGACAATGAAGCTTCTTGCAGCAAGAAAAACGAGAAAAACGAACTTAACGAAGAATACAGTTAATAGTTAAATAGATCATTTAATATAATTTGTAGTACTTATAGTCATCCTACTCAAGTTTGATGTAAGATAAAAAAAACAAGAATAACAACCCAACATCCACGGAGAGTATGAGAATTTCAACTTTCGATTTTTCAAATGGACTATTGAAAATCTATACATATAATAAAATTCTAACTCATCGTTTTCTGTACATGAACGATATATGAAAAAAAAAACTTTATTAGGGGCCTTTATTAACGCAATAGTAGAACACAAAACAATAGTTGTTAGAACTTTTGTCCGTGCGTTTGTTCCCGCTAATGTCAGAAACAGCTTGACCAATTTCGTTCTAGTTTTTACTAATATATTGCAGCGAGCATCACTTAATACTTAAAGCTTAAACACACACGTTTTTATTATAGGTAGTTCAAGACTTTTAGCAAGAGTGGATTGGGTAAATTTACCACCAATAATTTTTGACAGGGTTGCAATACCTTACTGTGATACTGTTAAACATTTAGGCTTGGTTATATATCGAACATTGTGTTGAGGCCCGCAGATTGAATCAGTAACTGGTCGCGGCCATGGCTTCGCTCCGCAGGCTCAAGATCTTTCATCGCACTGCTACCAAAGTTGCACTCACTCATTCCTTACTTCTTCCTATCCTTGACTATGCCGATATATGCTAAAGGAGCAACGAAATAAATTTGAGCGTCTCCAAAATATGTGCATAACATTTATATTTGGACTCCGGAAATATGATCATATCTCCGAATATTGTAACAAACTCAAGTGGCTCCCAATTCGCCTTCGCCGGAATAGACATATACTTTCTGTTTTGTACTGTGTACTGTTGTTCAATCCAAATGCACCATGTTATCCGAAAGAACGCTCCTCTAACAACCTTACCTTCCTATGATGCCTATTAATTTTTCCTCTTTTTACTCTAGATCCATTACCACAGTAGCTATCCGTCTTTGAAAATCTCTTCCTTTTAAAATACGTCGTGCTCAGTCACTTGCTACTTTTAAAAAACAGGTTAAAGAATTTTATCTTGCTTTGTGAAACTTTTCCTCTTTAATAAATATTGTTTCCGTTATCACTGTTAAGTTTTCAAAGTTATAATTTTCCTTTGCACATTATTGTACACCACCTCCCCCATTGTACGAACTATAATAATATTGTCCTCTACAGAAAGGCTGCCTGGAAGAAATCGCTACCCTAGCGATAAAACCGCCCTTTGTATACCTGATGTATTTTTTAAATCACTATATGTAATTTTGTTTGGTGTATAAATAAAGAATATTTGTATTTGTTTGTTTCACTGCAATCCGTCCATAAATAAAAAAGTTACAAATTCATATATATATATATATTTCTAATCCACAGAACGAAAAAACCCAGTCCCAAAACAATACAGATGCTATTTCTAAGCGTAAGGTAGTTTTTATAAAGTGAAGCGAGGGCAGTTTGCTAGTTCTTAATAAAATTTAACTATGATTAATTGCGATTAGAATTAGGGAGTCGGTACTAACTGAAGGATTATGTTTCCTGAAACGAAGCGTAACATAATATAAAATTACACTTATATCTTACAACACTTTGGTTTCAATTGCTGCAAATGAGGCAACTTGTCTGTGATGAAAAAAGACATTGCATCAAACTAGAGTAACAAGGACAGTTTTAGGTTCGCTAAATATGGGACAATAAACAATGATTGGCTTTCAGAGGTGAGACCATAACTATCGTGCTGGTTATGGTAACAGACGTCACAAGCCTTTCTGATATCAATTCTCTTGGATTTTTACAAAATTATTTAATGAGGTGTAAAACTTTTGTATGGTTATTCTGTCGCGAGTTCACTACCAGACATGTTAATTGACTTAAAACAAGTAACTCTGCGTTTCAGGTTCTAAAGATTGACAAGTCACACGTGCTAACGAGCTAGCTCGGTCTTTCAGTTCAAGTATATAATTATAACTTTCAATACGGCTGTTGTCGTACAAGTAAGCCGAACACTTGTTAAAATGCAAAAACCACACCTTTTTTAATTTCCGGCTAACGAAAAAACGTAATTCTTACGTCACTCGTGTCTAATCTATGTAACCGTCTCTTACAAGCTGTTTTCACCGATTTTCGACTGGTCGAAATTATTAAATTTGGAACACATACAAGAGTTTTGTGGCACAGTTACATTTATTTACAGTAAATAATAACCACAGTCTTAAACTAGGTGCATTATTCTAATATAAACAAAAGCTTTTTATGAAAATCACAAATATTTTAAATTTTAGAATGCATAATTTTTACGTGGAGAAAGTTATTGCCATTATGCGCAAGGGAAGCGGGGTTTTACGTCCGAAATTATTATGTCAAAAACTAAAAATAAAACCTTCTACTGTGAAAAAATGCCTATTTTATTTTACAACACAATCGTAGATCACAAACTTTCCACTTAAAATTGGCCAAGACTACGGAAACGAATTCTTAGCAAACGTTATGTACTTAATCTTTCGGATTATATAAGACGATTGTTTGCGAATAATACTGAGGTCAAAGTTCTCTCAACGCAGCCATAAAACCTACATACTTGTAAGAACCGACGATAAATCAATAAAAACCGAGCAGTAGGCAAAAATTTGTTCATGTAGGTTTAAGATAAGCGACCTTTTTAGAGTGTAATTGGGCTTCAGTCCAAGTCAACTTGCTCGTGACGTACCCTGCTATATAACGAACGAGGCAATAGCGTCAGGTCCTCCTGAAGGTGAAAAAGTGGATTCCCTGCTTCTTTCTTTATTAGCTATATATATAAAGATGTTTGTACAGAATTAAGTAATTGTGTAACTCTATATCTATTGACACAAAAGTGATGTTTTAGTACTTAATGTAACTCACGGTGGATTTAGTGAAATGAACGAGCAGAAAACACGCAAGTGCTTCGAATTGTTGATTTGAGCACCGTTCGGTGAAACTGTGATCGTAGTGAATGCAGGATTAACGTATTTACATAATCATATACAACCTTTTCGGGAAAGAGTGGGTAAAGCCAGATAATCTGACAGAGAAAAGCTTGTTATGTTGTGTTAAGGTAGTAGGAATATGTATCTACTAGTATAGATAAAATTTTAATAAATTTTACCTTTAGGCTTTGTCAAAAGTATTCAAAATAAATTTTATTTATATTACGTCATTGCGTTTAGAAAATGTATAAAAGATAAAGTGAAAGCGATTACCCCATGGATGTCATGTTAAATATTATCATGTTTGTCAATTATCGCTCGCAACTGCATTGTAAATATCGAGAAGTCGTTTATCGTCTTACAGCATTTGGTTTAACGGCAAAAACAAACGTGATAAAGTTTCACGTAATTATATGTACTTAGATATGAACTGCTATCATGTATAGGCACATGTATACTAGCGAACATTATATTAACATTGTAGCTTCCTACAGTTGTTAACATTGAAATGCAGGAAGTAGAATAACTACACTTACACAATTTTGAGTATCGAACATCAGCTAGTTGTTTCGTATTGATTAATAAAAAACTAGTCAATTATAAATTGGAATTGTGAGTTCCGTACTGTAAATAAATGCATGAGAATTTTCCGATACCTGTGGAAATTTTAAACTGTAGTGGGTCAATATTGATTTTCCTACAAACTATACATGAGGAGGTTTATTTGAATTAATTTTTAGATTTTAGATTCAGTCGTTTGGGAAATATAAAGAACGATGTGAGGAAACGATATCCAATTTTTTCAATCTATTTCAACAAAGAAGTACAATTATAATAGACTGTTTTGTTTATTTGTTACATATACAATGCTTTTTATTTTAATTTATGTATATTTTAAGGCCACACTTTAGAGTTAACGCCGCTGATTAAGCTACGGATTTTTTAATAATATGATAATAGTCATATTAACGGCTAAACAGAAATACAGTGAGGGTCGAGATGAATAATTACGAGATGTTTTTTTACTACCGGACATCAAGTAACTATCAATACAAATTACTTTATAAATAAAAACAGGCACATTGAAAGTCTCTCCTCCTTAAAACGAGTTACATATAGCGATTAGAGAGTAGACAACTGTAATACACTTCAGAAAGCCACCTCGCCAAATAATGTTAAAGAATCTGCTAATTAGTCTAGTACCTCGTTAACTTTTTAAATAAGCTGGTGTGGATACTGGGATAGGTATTTATACCAATACAAACATACAAATACTCTATTTTAACCACCTCTAGGTGTCATGAAAACTGGATGTTGTTATTGAAATTAAAGCTTCAAAGTACGTCTAGAGTAAAAACTTACTCGCGTTAAATTAGTGCCAAAAAAAAGTATTAATTAAAAATAAACAAACAAACAAACAAAATCCTCTTTATTGTGTACACAAAAGTAGTATATATAAAGTTTAGATACAATATTTTTAGGTACAACAGGCGGTCTTATTGCTTAATTAGCGATGTCTTCCAGACAGCCTATTGAGCTGATAAAGTAGATGGAGTAATGAGACAGTAAATATATTATCTATAACCTCCTACCGGTATCTATTAATAATAATCACCAAAAGACAATATAATGTCTTAAAGAATAAGCTGAAGAATAGACAGCTATTATATATAGAGGCTATTTGTAACCATTTACAAACGACAGTTAATATGATAAGAACAAAGGCTGATGTGTGTTAAACGACAACGGTGATGTGGATTGATTGAAAGAGTTTGGAAATAAATTAACGGAAGAAGCGAGTTCTGTTGACAACTTAGATTTTCATAATGACAGCACAATTTCAATACAATTTTAGACGTTTTCAATAGATGAACTTCAAAATTTAATAATGAATATAGGAATTTATACAATAGTGTAAGATTAAATTTAACGTTTTGTTACCCCTTTCTTGGTACAGTAGTTAAGGCTGTACGTTGTCTGTCAATCTGTTCGTTGAGAGGAGATATTGAGATTTTCATATAGGAATGTCAATTAAAATTCCGACTTATCAAGATTTTCCAAAAATTACATTTTAAGTTAATCCTATCCTGATAATTACGGATACAACAAAAAAACAGGGAAATCCTTAGAGCTGATTTCAAGTGGTATTTCATACGAGTACATGCGGAAATGATTTTTATAAGCACATAAAATTATAACCTACATACAAATATTTCTTGTTTTGTATCATTAAAATAACATAAGTATATTATTTCATTACAAAGTTTTTTATTTTTGCAATTTTTGTTCTAAAGCATCGTTTTTGTCGCATTGGTTAACTATATTTCATTGTTCTATTAAGTGCTCTGTATCGGGCCACAGTGAGTCATTGCAAAACTGTCTAAAAATTATCTAAGAGGATGGTAAAATATTTCTTTGCTATGGATTGTTCAGACAATTTGTCTTAATCGCTATAACTTGTAAAACCTAGCTCATTTATGAATACTGCACGAACTGCCTTATACCTATTCTTATGAGCTAGACGTTAGAATTTTTTCAAAAAGTTTCCGTTAATTTCTTTAAAAAAAAATCCTATCTAATTTTGGGTAGATTTTATACCACGAATAAATAAACTATGATAACAACTGGTAAATAAAAAAAAAGAATGAAAATAAATGTAAAAACAAAAAAAATATTTTGAAAATAGTGCAGCAAGTCATTTTTCTCTACAAAAAAATAAATAAAAAGCGAATAAAAAAAACTAATTCAATAAGACCGTACTGTACTTTAATGGTATTTGTTGATCGTTTTGTCCGAATAATCAAGAGACGCCGGGCGGTCAATTCGCCTTGGGACAACGCCCTGTATAAATCAATTTATGGTTATACTAATGGAGCAACCTTTACGGCATTAGCAAAAAAAAACTAAAATTCATGATGAAGTAATTAATTAAACGAGCGTAAAGTGTAAGCAGAAAGGGAGAGAGAGAAGACTCGAACCACTTTTTTAATAAAGTATTTTCTTGTGAATACCTTTCCATCAAGCTTGTTTTAAAAAAATAATTATATCAAGTCATGGTATCTCCTATCGTTCTTGAACAAAAAGTTCAAGTTCCCTCTTAATTTATATTGATGCTAAAACGTGTTTATGATTTTTCTAAACTAAAACACATCGCCCTAGGTGTGGCATATAAAATTTTACATAACCTTACCATACGGTACAAAGAAGTCGTCGATACAGAAGCGTAGACGGAATCACGCTCCTTGAACTCAATAAAAATAACTCAAGAATTATTCATTTATTAACAACATACTTCCGTATTATTTATACAAGCATGTGTATTTAATTTGACAAAATATAATATTGAATAAGTTTAATATGATTATTTATCGGAAGTATCAAGTAAATGCTGATTTAACAAATAACAGGAGTGATTTTAAAATTCAATGTTTACTTATATGCGATAAAAAAAGAAGATTATAATTTGGCATTCAAGTCTTACTTTATACAATTCAGTTTACCGAGTAAAATGGACTTATGCCGTCATAGGATAATAAGAGACTAAGAGTACAGTAAGAACAGTGTAACGACCTTTACTTGTTTGGTTTTTTGCATCCAGCTCGGTGATGTTTTCATTATTTATAGTTTGGCAGAGTCAGAACAAGAAACAGAAACGTGAACAACCTTTTACAAACTACGTCTCATCAGCGCTCAAAGCAGGTTTAAACCTCATTAAAGCAGCAATGCTTTTTGCTTGAAGCATTAAAAAAAAATCGATATGCGAACTACATTTTTCATCTCATTTAACTGTGTAACTATACTCATTTATATTTTTAATCCTTTACATGGATGACCTTAGTTTTACTTTTATATTATATTAAAGTTATTTATCTTTATCTACACTAATATTATAAAGAGGATAGCTTTGTATTTTTGTATGTTTGTAACGAATAAACTCAAAAACTACTGAACCAATTTTTAAAATTCTTTCACCATTAGAATGCTACATTATCCCTGAGTAACATAGGCTTTGTTTATTACTAGAAAAAATAAGGGATCCTTGCTAAAACTTCGGTAAAGAGAACCAAGGTGTAAAAATAAGTGTAAAAATTAATAATGGAATGTAAAAAATAAGTTCAAGTAAAAAAAACCATAACAAAAAAATTACTTGAGTACATAAAACTAAAAAAAGCAATTTTAATAAAAATGTATATGTTATAAAAAAAAAGAAAAAAATAGGTTGGCAAGTACAAATTTAAAGCAAAAAAATACATAAAGTCCTTTATAAAGATACAATTATAAATATATCTCAAAATATTTAAAAAAGTACACCCGTGCGAAGCCGGAGCGGGCCGCTAGTTACCGTAATAAATTTAGTACAAAAGATAAACTTTTTTTACTAATTTATTTTCATCATAACCATAGATCATACATTTTTTTCAGGAAATATAAACTTGAAGACACAAATAGAATTAAGATTAATTTATAAAAACAGTATCTAATCTAAATAGAACAAATAAAGGAAACATTTGATGTTTTTACTGATTTTCACTCAAAGTCGCTTTTAGTATATAAAAACTATGTTTCTGCAACAGGAATTTTTTTTTTAGAAAATGATCTTTAATCAAATCAGAGGCGTGATTAATAATGAAAAGTTGAGCATTGATACAAACTTATGACTTACTCGTAGGAATATACTCATATAATGTGGACTTTTTAATGATTCTTCTATTGCAAAATATTTGACTCAGAGTCTAAAGTACTATATCCAATAACAACTAAAGTCTAATTTGTTGTCAGTTACTATCCTGTAACCCATTTGCCCAATTTGTATTATGAATAATAATATAACACACATTTAATCGCACACAAACACGTAATCTCTGACACACACACATCTACTTGTCGATGTGAAATCTCAACTCGGCTGGAAGAAATTTCTTAAGATCCTTAATGTTACACTTTGCAAGTATGTGTGTACACGAATAATGAAATAAATAAATAAAAGTTACCCGATAGAAACTATGTTCCTTTAAAAAAACCTATAGTTTATGAAACTGTTCGAAATTATAATGTGAACTCAAGACGACTTTTTGGTCAATCGATAATTCAAAACGCTATCTTCAGTCATTCAAAAACTACTAACGGAAATTACTTATTTAAAAGCAATCCACTGTATAAAGTCAATTTACTATTTAAAAAATATACAAAAACATCGTAATACATAATAAGTCGCATGGACGCAGTAAATATTTAACTGCAGTAGTTTATGCCAACGTCTTTTGTTCCCAACAGGGTAAGATGTGGTACGAATAAACAACATCGATTTACTCTAAATTAATCTTACTGTTAAACACGTCCAAATTAATGTTAGCTCATGCGTCGTATTGTTCAATGTAACAATTCAGTCGATCATATCGAAATCAAGAGGTCCGAGGTCGATATGTAATCAACGCAACGTTAGACTATAATAAAATTTTCGGCAGAATCATGGTGTGTTAATAATTTTTAATTACAGACACTGCATAAATAAACTCTGACCATGTTACGCCCTTGATAATGATTTTAAAAACTACCTGCACGCGTAATGTATGCTAACCATTGCTTTAACCCTTAACATGCTCCCTACGTACTCACCTTCGACATGTCGGTTTGAGCAACTTCTTTCAAAATATCATCAAACAGCTATATAGCTCACTTCTCCATGTCTGAAACGCTGTAAATCCTTCTCTTGAACATAAATATCGATACCCAGCATTGGTCGACCGCAGAAAATTCGCATTACATTTTCGAGACACCGTTTCGCGACAGAGGCCCGATCAATACTGGGTTTGTCGGTACCGGCGGATAAGGTAAAAAATACAGCGATACGATACGCGTGCGCGCGCAAACTCTTGTTGACTAACGAGCATAATATACGAATGTGTGTCGGATGGCACGACCAGCGACTCGGCCCCCAACCTGATACAGAATATAGAGAAGTACGATACTGACACGACACGAACTGTTTGCGCGAGGCCACCGACATCAACGTTAATTGTAAGGCAATAAGCAAAGGTAGATAGCAGTATCAATTGCAATTACGAAACTTAAATCGCAGTCGTAAATCTAAAGTTCTATACAACCTTTAATAGGTCACGTAAGGTACAAAGTTATAGTCATGTTATTTTCATCTCAAAAGAATTTGAAATGAAGAATGTAATATTAAAAATAAAACTATCCAGCACATAAACTTGCATCCGTCTTAGCTATATTCTAATTATGTAGAAAATTACAATAGGCAGTAAAGACAGACCTAATAAAAGAAGTTTTTTAGAATTGCGTACATAACAAATATTTATTGCTCAAATAGTCAGTTAATGATCTTGCACAATTAATAACATACATGCATTTTGTTACTGAAATCTTTTTCATTTATTTGGAACTATTTAGGATAATATAGTACACAAATAGTTAGTACCCAATCCCTCTGTTAAACTTAATGAGTTCCTTCCCTATTTGTATTAAATTAATATACTATCAATATACTATATAGAACTGTTAATTAAAATGTTATAGGTATATTACATCAATTAATTAAACTGATAAGTAAATTAATAAAAGCTATAATGCTGAAAAATTTAACTAAATATCAAATTGAAGATTTTGGAAACAAATATTTTGAACAACGTGCACAGAAAATAATTGAATCACTTTGATTTCGCATACTACGAGTACCTTGACAAAAATGAAATAATGAACGTTGGTCTACGGATTTGAGTTCAAATCTTGCGCAACAAGCGCTATTCTTCTTAATTATCGGCTTAATAATTAATCATCACCTCGGCGAAGGAAAGTATAATGAGTAAATCTGGATACTAAAATTTTTATTTTTTATCGGATCTAACTAACTCCATAAAATACAGAATAAGAGTATAATAAAGTGATGAAAAATAGGTTGTAAAGTGTAAACTGTACTAAAATCCAGTTCATGAAATATTTTATTTTTCAGGCAACGGACTCAGACGGTTGTATATTATTAAAAATCAAGTAAAATTATATCCAATAATTAGAAATACTTACAAAAATAATCAAATACTATTTGTTTAATTGCAGAAAAAATTCTTGTAATATAAAACCACAAAATATATGTTTTTTTCTGAAATACAAATATTGACGACCCCGTAGCCCAGTTGGTAGTAGCCCTGCCTGTCGAACGAGGGCGTCCCGGGTTCGATTCCCGGCCTGGGCAGACATTTATGTGTCAGATAAATGTTTGTTCTCGGGTCATGGATGTTTGTAATGTCATATTTATGTATGTCTATGACACCTGCAACACAGAGATACTAGTGCGCGGGTGTAAGTGTATAACGTTTATTATTTTATGTACATATATATATCTTCTTATTCTTTGTCCGATGTTAAGAACCACCTGGCCATGGTTTTAATAACAACAACTCAAGAAGTAATCGGCGACTCTTTTCGTTTATGAAGCTAAAACTATATAGGGTTTGAGTATTGAAAAGTTCGAAATTTCTAGAGAACGTAGAGTATCAAGTTTATTTATTGATTTTATATAGTTATACGAAAAAAATAAAACAATTTATTTCGAAATAACATAATCGTAAGACTCACCATACGGGATATATACTGTGTGATGTATTCTTTTGATAAAGATTGTAAAAGAAAAACTCATTACGTAGAATACTGTGTTATTGACATTCATTTAGTACTGATTCTTCTAAAATGTTTTAATTTTTTCTCTTATTTTTATTGCTACCAAATTACCACGTACAATCTCTTTATAGTATATATCAAAGTCGCTTTCCGTGTCTCTCTCTGTCTCTGTATGCTTAGATCTTCTAAACTACGCAACGGATTTTGATGCTGTTTTTACTATTTTTGAGATAATTTTTTTCGGATAGCTTATAGGTATATAATACATGCGTCTTATATTTACAGAAAATATAAAAAGCAGAATTATAAATTCAGTGAAGATGCCAATAGCTATGGCTCATGACATCTCTAATGGTAATGACTGCAGATTATAGCAGTCTATGTTACTAAAAGCACATGATGAGAAGATTATGATTTGAAAAAAAAAACATCTTTTTTTAAGCCTTGGGCATGCAAATGAGCAGGCGGGTCACCTGATGGTAAGTGTTCACCGCCGCCCATGGACACTAGCAACACCGGGGGCGTCACCAGTGCGTTGTCGGCCCAGAAAGAAATGATAGACCCGCATCATATGCAATATTTTTACATCAATATTTTATAGTAGTTGAAAAACTTGAGTGCCACAATTTGACCCGGTCGTAGGACTGTCCTCACTGTTTTTAGTGTTATTATTGTTTACGTTGTAATGTTAATAAAGATTTTTAAGTAAACCTCAATTTTATTGCAGTTATATAAAAAAAATGGAAAACACTATGAATCGAAGCAAGAAACCAAGTTTTCTTAAGTCGTAACTATGCACATGCAGATTACTCTGTGGAATTATAACTATTAATGTAGTATTGCCCGATCCTCAAATTATTCCATGTCATCATTTCGTATGTCAAAAAGCAAGCATACTATCCTATGCATACGACAAAATAAAAAAAATCAACATTTTCGTTACTCAGATTTGCTTTTAGACAACCTTGCGTCTTTTACCTATAATTTTGCCCTCAACTTAAGAGTGCTTGTAATTCAGAAGCCCTACACAATTTTAAAAGAGTTTATCTGTCTGTTAAGGCACAAACTCTATATTCCATCTTAATTTAATTAAAAATAACGATAATAAAAAGAATCTGAAATACATCCAAAAAAAGTCAATAACCTAGCAAAGTTACAACGTCTTACAATAGGTTTAAAAATTTCACATAGGAGTAGGGTGACCTATGGCTGTATGTGGTGCACCCGTATGGCGGATTCCCTGACAGAGAGAACCTTTGCCCTGTTGAGAAAAACTCAAAGGGAGTTGGGATCATACGGTACCCACGCACCATATACAATGAGGCAGCGTGCATGCTTGCAGGGAGTCCTCCTTGGGATCTTGACAGTTTATAATTAAGACATGGAGACAGCGGTTGGCCCAATCAATGGCCGAATGCTGGACTGATGAGGCTGTCCATCTAGTCCTAGAAGATTGGTTGGACTAGCCTCTGTGTGGCCCCCGCGATGGAGAGATATACGTGATCGATTTCTCAACAATAAAAAGGATATTGAAAATGACCTTCTCATTATTTGTTTTAACCTTACCCGTATGTTGGTATAAACTAAGCAATTTGATCATAATTATTAACGTTTTAGTTCATGAAAATATTCATGTTTAGATTTCCTAATTGAACTCTTTATGTTGACAGATGAACGTGCTGTAAATAAGATGTCTCTCATATTATAGTAATAAAAAAATATTATTGTTTTTATTATTTATTAATGAAGCAAAAAGTGCATATATTGTTGGGCTATAAGTACGATTACTGAGACCGAATCCCTATTAAAAAATAATGTGTCACAATCACAATGCCAAAAAATAAACAAGTCGAATAGACAGGCAACAAAGTCAACATTTTGTGAAAGTTCTCATAAACACAATTGTCAACAATCAATAACAGAACAGAAGTTTGTATTACAGTTACAGTCTTACAGTACTTTATAAAGCTTTTATATTGAGCTAATACATCAATCAATTTATTATTTTTAAAGAAGAAATGGTGGCGTCTACTCTAACGATTCAAGATGTTCTGCCATATGGATCAAATAAATCAAATGGCAAGAAAGTCGATATGGACGCTGTGTTGCCGTTCATACTTTTACCAATTCTAATGATTATTGCGACAGTTTCACGATTGATAACTATAATAATCATGGTTTTCATTGGTATGGCTGTCCTCTATGTGCAGTCACGTCCACGTCAAAAAAATAGGTAGAAACTTGATAAGCTAAACAATGTTCACCACCGTTCCCCTAAACGTCATCGACTATTAATGATAGGGATTGCTAAATTAATGTCAATTATATAATAGTTATTATACTATTCAAAAACTAATCAATCAAGTAAGCAGAAGCAAAAGATGCAATTGATAACATATCATCAATATTAATAAATACGTTTAGATATAATAAATACTTTTGCCTCCCCTCAGATACCAAATATTTGGCTATTGTTTTAAAATAGTGAATTTAACATTTCAATATGGGTTATATTGTTCTATGACTAGGTTCGAGTCTCTGATCATAATGATGGGTTGAAAAGGGTAAAGGCCATATTCTGCCACAGGCCAAGTAAAGGTGGCAAAATATATAATTTATATAATATTACCTTTGAGAATGTTAAGGAGAACTCTCATGGTTCCTCATGATGGTTTCCTTCATGGAAGCAAGTGATAATTATTTTATAATAGACACATTTTTTGAAAAATTAAGGATACACACACAATTCAAAGTTGTAAAAAATTAAACTAGTTTAACAAGTCACTTCTTGAAACTGGCATAATGTGTAATAAGTATCCCTGTGATATTACTCAGGATGTCTTATAAGAGTACTGGGAACTATGTTAACAAGGAAAACTAATCACTTTTGTAACATGCATGCACAATGAATATGAATAGACTGATTGATAATTGAATATTTATTGACAGGTCATCATTCTTCTTCTCCTGGACTGTTTCTTCAGGAATATGTATGTTCTTAGTTTTTGAACTTGGAATACTGAGGCTGCTTGAAATTACTCAACTGGAAAACTTTATATTCCTACTATTACTACTAAGCACTTGTTATTTTTTTTATAAAATGAAAGCTGTAGCTGATTTTGAATTAGCCAGAGGATCATCAAGAGGAAAAGAGTACAGGTGAAAATATCTTTTCTCTAAAGTAAGTCTGTTAAATGCCTTCAACATGCCATAATTACTGCTGCTTCATTTAAATCAATTACGAGTTTAAGAAAATGACTGTGTTTTCATAATTTCCAGCCCAGTATTAACATCTGACTCACATTACTGTCAGATTTGTCAGATTGAAGTCAATGAGAGATTCTTCCATTCAATATGGTAAGTTATGAAATTGAAACGAATCTATGTATGTTATACTTATGGTTATTTATTAATGACACTCAATTGATATTGGCCCTACCTGTGTCCCTTAGACATATATAAATGTTGTGAAACAATTTCAATTTTACAATTTTTTGTTAGTTCTTTACTGATTAGAAATATTTAAAATTACTTGTCTCATTGGATGCAAATAAATTAGTACTATGACGTAATCTATATCTGTACTAATTAATAAAATTGGGGTGTCTGTTTGTAATATTAAAATAACTGCTTTTTACTACGTGCATATGAATGTATATATACAAAAATAATATTTACAACTGGCAGGTAGCTGATGTAATAAGGAGTAACTTAGGCTACTTTTATTTCTACTAAATAACTTTTTTTGTTAAATGCCACACGGACGAATTCGTGGGAACAGCTAGTATTAAAATAAAATTACTATTACAGTAAATTATTTTACTGAAACAGATTTACATATATAATTTTTGTATTTCCAGGTGGAATTGCTGTGTCTTAAGACCTAATTACATATATTTCCTTGCGGGTCAAATATTTGCATTTGTAACATTAATATTTGGAACTAACTTGGGTCTAACAACAATTTGCCAGCCATTTATTCTTTATGGAACAATACTTATGCCAGAAGACTGTGATGATGTTTATTATGAGTTTCAGTAAGTATTTTTAATTTAGATAGCTTTACAGACATTATACTAGTACAGGATAATTTAAAAAGATGCAAATATATAAACAGATTTTTGCTTCCATTAACTATTGATATTCTAGAATTAAATAATATCAATAGATCAAGTTATATCAAAGCAATGATGAAACATCCTAGAACTCTGGAGCCCACAACTGAACAACTCAGAAAAATTTGGCTATTTAAATGTAATACAATTAAAAATCAGTTTTTGATTCTTATTGCCTATATGCAATAAATATATACCCATATTCATTAGACACACAATCCTATTATATTTTCTTCTAGTAACTGTGTGTGAGTATCACCAGTATGTAGTCAGGCAACATAAAAGCAGGGGAACTACTTTATCACTAGCCCTTCAACACTTCAATCAAAAGAAGTTAAAACATTTCATGGTTTGTAATAGAAGGAGGGTGGTAGCAAAGCTCTACGACCAACAAGAATTACCATGAGGATTAAACTTTGTTACTGGCTGAAAAATGAAGTTTTATCCACATTTACTGGATTCATGGCAATCGTCCACGGTCTAGTTTGCATGTTCATTTTTGCCCCATACATGAAAATTGTAGAATGAGTTTTCCTGTGAGATATTCCCCAAGCGCTATAATATGGAGGACTTCAAAAAAGGTATAAAAAGATCTTTCTCGTGCCTGCATTGCAATGGTGACTCCTGCAGTGTTGCATATCCATATGTGTATATTCATAGGTGACGGTGACCATTCGCCATCAGGTGGCCCTTATACATTTTCGTGTGCCGTTTAGGCTATAAAAAATAAGGGTATTTTTATATGGCTTTATATGTTATTTAGCAGGATGCATCACAAAAAGGACAGGCTGGCTTTGACTGCAAACCGAATTGAGAGTTATTACTAGGAACTATCTAATAAATTAGGTTCTTACCAAGTCGCAAATAATATTTTTTAGCTTATTGTTATATATTATCATTATCATATTAGTAATCATATTTTTAGATTATATGTGATAATATGCTTAACTCAAAATAATTAAAAATGTCTTTTGTTGATTTGTTTATGGTACAAAACATAATTTGAGTAATGTTACTATAAATTTATTTTTTCCATTTTTCAGTTTGGCCCTGTACTTTGTTGCGTGTGTATATGGATTGGGATACCTTCTAGTTATTGCATTGGTGTTAATATACCAAATGATTTTTTACATTCCAAAATATAGTGGTAAGTATCGGAAAAATTGTACTGTGTGTCTGTGTTACTAGTACAAAAATTTTTAGGTAAATCATTTATTTTTCAGGACCCAAGTTAAGAAAACTAATGAATACAACCAGTGTATGAACATAAGTAAATATAATGTAAACTACAAGAAATTCTGAGATAGCAACTATTGCGGCAAATTGAAAATGATTATTAGTCAAAATACAGAATAGAGAATAGAGTATGTACCTATGTTTTTATTTATTGTAAATGAATTCAATCATAAGCATTTATGTTATTGACACATTAAGTAGCAATTAATTACATAAAATACCATGTAAATACTTAGTTTTTATCCCATATAAATTATATTTGTGGGGTAAAAACATTTCCCAATGACAAGATTTTGTTACAGTTCCTTAACTCCATCTATCAACTAGTAGTAATGCATATAATATCATATAATTAGGTCAACTTATCATAATATATGCCATTGTAAATATTTACTATTTTTTATAACATAAATACTATAGTCAAAGATAGTAATTTAATTCTTAAATTTAGAACATCATAAAATTAAAATAAGTTTATCCTTTTGCTATGCAATAGTATAAATGACACTGATGCGATCCTTGGCTATAAATTGATGGAAGTAAATTAAACATTTTTAGAATTCCAAAAAAAAAGCCCATAAAATGTTTTGCGATTTGTCTTTTTATACAAAACCTTTTTAGAAATCTTTAAGTTCAAGTGAGCATAAATATAAAATTATTCAACATGTGCTGTAATTTGCACACTAAACAACATATTCATAAGAATTTTCCAACTCTAAAGTTGTATGCGTTAATTTATATGTATTTTTTATTCATTCTTCTGGTGGTACATAGTCAGGTACTACCTGTAAAACTTTCTCTCGCCATCGTAATTTCCTAGCATCTTGCTCCCTTTTCAATGCATTTAGAGCAGGCAATGTCCTCCAACAAGTTAAGGTCTTAAAAAGGAGATTGCTGGAATACAAAATATATTAAATTGTGAGAAGTACTGTAATTTCCTTACTTTTAATAACTATTGTACTTATAAACCACTTATAAATACCTATTGTAGTAAATTATTGCACTATTCCATTTCTTAGCAAACTCTTTTTTTATTAAAATAATACCATTTTGGAATTTTTTAAACACCAGTCGTGTTACATACAAATCATAATAATCTTCAGCGATTTGTAGTTTTATCAAATATTCGTTGTGATTCTGAAAAAACATCTTCGTTATATACATTACAATGATATTTAAGACTAAAAATATCTCCTGAAAATGGCTTTGTTTAAAAAACTACCAGCTACCTTTTTAAAACGATCAAATGTTTTTCTCAGTAATTTCTTTCTGCAAAAGTCCTCAGCCTTATAATTTCTCTCGTACCACATATCTTCAGTATGCCACATCCAATTTAAAAATAAATTTTTCTTTAACTGGAATTGATAATGAGCTTTTGCCTTATCCATATTATCGCGTTTCATTTCCATTAAAAGTTTCAAGGATCTTATTCCATATTTAGCTTTCAGACTTTTTTCATAATGTAAGTCTGCCATAACTATAAGTGCTCTTAGTCTTTCTGCGTATTGCTTTTTTCTTATATTTTCAATTTTTTCTTTTCTGCGCTTGTCACGTAATTCTTTAATTATTTTTAACTTTTCTTCCTTATCCATTTCGGCTTTAGCGATTTCTGCCTGCAATGGGAAATGGAAAACAGATTTATACTTATCTGTTTTTTACATTTTTCATTCTTACTTTTTAATTCTACTTACCTGTTGCTTTAATTTGATACGTTCTTCTTCCATTTGCTTACGCCGTTCGCGTATGATGGCATGTTTTTCTTCTCTTTCACGCGCTCTAGCCTCCATTCTTTGAAGAAATTGTGGTACTTTCATGCAATGAAGTATCAAAGAATTTTCTGCGAAACAAACCCCAAATATAAATACTGTTTAACAGAAATATGATTATCGTAAAGCTGTTTGTTTTACCTTCAATCTCTGGTATCTTTAACTCATTTGTTAAACATTTTATTTTTGGCTTGAGATGTTTGTCAATATTATAATAGGCTTGCTTAACATCTGCTTTCATAGTGTCCAGAGACTGCCGTGAAGCTTCTATTATTTTATTGTATTTAAGCTCTTCTATCAATCTTTTTTGCTGTTCTAATTTGGCTTTTTGTAGAGCAATTATATGTTTCTGTATTTTATACCTAAAATTCAATGATAATTGCTGTTTTCAATAGTATAAATAAATAATTGAAAAAGAAAATGAACTTTAATAATAAAGGACACTCGATACTATTAAAGTTGAGTGGTCATCATGAAACCATGACAGTGCCTGAAATTCACGTTCATATTGAAGTTACGGACAAATACTCCGATTTCATTCATTTACAAGATTAAAATAGTGTAGTTACCTATGTTGATACGTATTATAATCTCGAACTTGTAATCTGGACTTGTTTGCAGGTTCTACGTCAATGTTCACAGAAAGCTTCTTTGTTTTGAGTCTGTCGAGGAATTTGTTAATGTTTGCCAATCTCTGGCACTGACTATTCTTTTCCCTCTGTTTTTTTACGTAGTCCATCCATTTATATGCATATTTTCTTAAAATGCTTTTATTATCTGGAATTGTAATTTTAAGTGCTTCTATCTTTAATAAGTTTGACATTTCATAACCAGTATTCAGTTCCTGTAAAGTTTGCATGTTTTTAATTTTTTTTTCCACATTGTCGTCATTAACATATGTACGTCGAGGATATTGCATTGTATGAACTTTGTCACTATCATTGCACGTACTAGATATTGCCATCAATATTAAGAGCGACTGCAGGTCACTTTTTAGATCATTAGTCATTATAAGATTTTTTGGAGGGTTAGATATCATTTCATTGTGATCTTTTACTAACGTTTCACAATTATATTTAGTTTTGTCATTTCTTTTCTGCTCATCGGTTGTCTTTTGTATGCATTTGATGTCAAATATGTCATTAACGCTGTCTTGTTTTTCCTCACTGTTATTTATCTCGGTCCCTAAGTATACACTGGAGGAATTTATTTTTAAGTAATCATTTGATATTATTTTATTTGACTTTTCCTTTGATTTTAATACGAAATCACTTTCATTTTCAATTTTTAAATAAGCCAAATCCGCAGATTTATCACGTGAAATAAGTTTCAATTCATTTTTTAATATTTCATCATTAATGATTGCTAATAAGTTATCATTTACCTTTTTGTTTTTGTCACGAGGCTTGACCTGAAAATTTAATTAATTTTACATTACACTTTTTATTCACAACACTCGGCCACGTAGTTGTGTGTAATTTTTTTTTTATGTTAATAGCCGACAAACGAGCAGACGAGCCACCTGATGGTAAGCGGTCACCGTCGCTTATGGACATCAACAAGACCAACGGCATCACTGATGCGTTGTCGGCCAGGAAATGAGAAGAAGGTTAGAAAGAAGGTACTGGCTCTCAAGCCCCCAGCCGGAACACGATGAGTCGTTTGGCGGCTAACTCAAGCAGGAGGGTGGTAGCTAGCCAGGCAGGCTTAACGGAAAGATAATAATACCGGTAATAATATTAATGACTTAATAATAATACTGATAATATAATCCACACGCGAAGCTCTATCACCAAGCAGGCCGGCTTCTGTCGCCTCTTACGACACCCTGTTCTGCTAGCATGGGATTGGGGGTAGTATTCTTAGCCGCCCCAATACGGTTGTTCATACTTTGATTATACTTGCTGAGGTTAGGTGTAATTTATACAAGACAAACGTGTTGATTCTCTCAATTGTCTCGTTAAATTATGAATTGCTGTTTATTTTATTATATAAAATCAGACTATGTCGGTGTGCATGTCTTTAGAGAGTTGTGTATAACAAAGAACAAAGACAGCAACTTTATAGTTAGTACTGTTCTGTACCTAATTATTAATTGAAAAATAATCTGACTAGTTTACTAGGTACTTTTAGGTATAAATCTAGTTATCTGTTCGCTAGACTGTTGCTAATAAGATATTTATTGATTGGAATAAAATATATGAGCTTAAGGCGATAGGAGGTCATAGTATCAGGTGAACTAAATAAATAAAAATAACTCAAATTTAATACTTTTTAAAGAAGCGGTTATCGCCTTGTAGGTATTGTATATAAATCGTAAGTTATTAAAAATTAAAACTTAAATATATTGGATTTCTATTTAAAAACAATTTCAAGAGGGAACGTTATTTCTAAAAAAGAATTATGCCAAGTTCATACCTACATACCCTATGACCACGGGATATTCAAGATAATGCAAGGCACTTGTTCAAACATGAGCCTTTGATCTTTGAACCTCACCGATGTTTGCGGTTTGTTTAAAGTCTTCAGTTTAAAAGTTGCAATGAATAAACTATTGCATCCTATTTGTACACAAGCGGTATAATTAATATTAAGTACTATATTTAACTGCAGATCAAACCGGCTAACGGTCGATTATGATATTAACATTTATGTCGATCTTAAAATAATCCCTTATAGATTAAGTACTTTGCTTCTATAACTAAACGATTTCTGTTTAAAATTATTCTGATCCGAAGCCAATTCAAGTCTTCAAACTTTTTACCTAAATACGCTGGCCGTGTATATCTACCGAATGAATACCAAATGAGTCACCCCTAACAGTTGATTGATTGAGAGTTTACTACCATCATATATGTTTTCATGACGATTGGTTAGAAATAATTTCACTAGTTCTGTGAGTAATGGTATTTTTCGTTATTTGCTTATAAATCTAATATGTGAGCCGCTTATTTTGAAAGTGGCCTAACTCCACTTATCTTCAAATCGAGATATTGAAAGTTTTGCGTTTCAATGAATTTAAAAATATACGTATAAGATACTAAGGAGTCATACTGCTTAAGCGTATCTAAGGATGTTAAATTTAAAGTTCCTGTTAAAATAGTGGCAAATATTAAGAATGAAGTAAGAATGGAGTTGGGCCACTTTCGAAATTAACAGCCAGATTCATTATAAAATTTGAAGGTGCCCAAGTCCATTCAACATAATTTAAGATGTTTCAAATTGAAAAAAAAAAGAATACGGAATTTGTTTTGCATATGTTGAAAACACTTCGGAAACATAATTTATGCGATTCAAAACATTTTTTAATTACAGAATATAGAAAATTACAAACATAAATTTATTACAAAACAATTTACTATTCATCTACATTTTGTGCGTGTGAAAGGGATTTGAAAAAATCATGATGTTCTGGTGGTATCTATCGTAATAGGTCAATCATGTCCTTAAATTTTGCTGTTGTAACTTGCCTAATATTTTTATACAATGGTGCCAATACAATATTTTCGAGCCTTTTTGGTCTACCCCGACGTGGTAATAAATTCAGAACTTTAAAATTTTCATTTTCATTCATGGATGTCTTATAAAAAATTTTATATGGTTCATTTCTGAAAATCCAACATATTCTTAACCACTTTACTGATTCTCCATCAGAATTTTTTACTCTTTTAAAAATTGCGTCTTCTAATAATTTTGTCGATACAAAATCTTCCTGTCTCATTTCATTGAGAATAAAATTATTACCCTTCCGACACTTTTTAATAATCTTGTAATAATCTTGGGGAACGTACAGTAAATTATTTTTTTTTTTAATGCCATTTCTACCACGGCAAAATCTCTATCATTTGGTAAAAACGAATGTCCTGATATTAAAAATTTATGATCTATAATTTCTACATTATTATCCAAAGCTTG